>JAGSMP010002104.1:0-102431 GCA_029286625.1 Parnassius orleans | reverse complement strand
AATAAATTTGAATTACATAATAAGCACAAGTATATTAACCCAATGGTAAATATGTATTATAATACATTAGGAACTAGCGCTGTAAGCGATGAAGTCGTACCGGGTAATTATAAACTTTAGCTGGCAACATAGGTTTGAGTTTATAATATCGCTAATAATGATAATATCATTATAATTTGTAGAACAAAATTACCGTGAACGTCGCTTTAATTATTACTTCCATGTAAATCGTAATTCAGAAAGTTATTTAAATAGGTACATATTCACGAAATAACTTACGCGTGAAATGTAATGCCTTCAATTTTTCGTTCACTGCGGTTTATACTTAACACTGCACGACATCATGATATAGTATAAAATCAAATAATTTTTTAACTTAAAACGTACAATTATCGATTTTTATTTGCAAATAAATCTTTAAACAAAATAATAAACATTGAAACACTTCGTGACAGTTGCAGTGTCTGCCACTAAATTTAATGCCAAACGGCTTGTTAAGTGGTACGGGAATAAGGACAACAATATAGTAGCTATATTTCTTTCTTACAGGTGCAAATATGATATATGCGTCCTTTGTTTTGAGAATGAAACAAAACATATCACGCTGTCTATTGGATTCTCTGTCTACGGTAGAATCTACTATATTATAGTTAGTCTGTGACGTGACTCTGTGACGCTCTGTGACTGTGACCATAGATAATACACTATACGAGACTAGCTTGCTACATATTGGCCTTTTGTACGAGTTTTTTTGTAAAATATATTTAATTAATCAAAGTATGCACCGTTGTTATCTATGCACTTTTACCATCTCATGGTTTCTTTACTAAAAAAACCATGGGAGCGAGAATCAATAAACTCTTTGAAGGCGGTTTGGACTGCCGCATCGGAGTTGAATTTTTTTCCTTGTAAGAAGTTGTCCAAATTCCGGAAAAAATTGGTAATCTGTTGGAGCAAGGTCCGGGGAGTACGGTGGACGGACGCAGACATTCCAATTGTAGCTCATCTTACTTAGTGGTTGTTTGTTGTGCAGTGTGTGGTCTTGCGTTGTCGTGAAGCAGCAGTGGCCTAGAGCGATTGACCAATCTCGGTTGTTTAGCAGCTAGTTCTTCCTTCATAGTTTGCAGTTGCTGACAAATACGGCAGATATCATATCTGCCGTAATCGTTTGGCCAGATTTTAGAAAGCTGTAGTGAACGACACCGGCGCTAGTCCACCTTCGAATTTCTGAGCCAATTTTCGTTTAGGACATGATTTGGTTGGATCTCCAGGGTTCGGCCATTGTGACGAGCGCTTCCGATTATTGTACAGTATCTACTTTTCATCACAAGTAATGATTCGATTTAAAATCCCTTCATTATTGTGTCGGTTGAGCAAAGTAACACAGCAGTCGACGCGTATTTGCAAGTTCGATTCACTCAATTCATGAGGTACCCATCGTTCAAGTTTTTTACTTTCCCGATTTGCTTCAAGTGGATTAATACAGTTTTATCACTTACCCCGAAGCAAGCCTGCAGCTATCTCTGAAGTGGTTTGTGACGGATCCGCTTCCACAATAGCCTTTAATTCTTCATTTTCCACTTTGGTTTCCGGCCGTCCACGGGGTTGGTTCTGAAGGTCGAAATTTCCAGAACGAAAACGTTGAAACCAAAAACGTACCATGCTTTCTTTTGCGACACCAGCGCCGTACACATCATTAATCCTTCGAGCTGTAAATATACTGTAAATATACCGATATTTCATGTTTTCCATTGTGCGGTAATAAGCGACGCCAAAGAATAAAATAATGATGAAAAATCAAATGAATGACTGTTTTCAAAACTCAAATGTACCAGCTGAATTAATTTATAAATTTGAATTTAGAATTCTTAACCAAAGAGAAGATATTTTAGATCAAAGTGGTCAGTACGACAAAATGCTAATTTCATATGTAAGGACCTAATAATAAAGGCAAATCTTATTTAGCCTAATTTTTAACTACTTTTTACTATATACATAACATATATACATACATAAACACTCACGCCTGTCACCCAGAGGGGTAGGCTGAGACAATGGACTTCCATTTGGCACGATCCTGATACACCTATCTCGCTCTCTCCATATCCATATACGCATACACGCTCGTCGGTTAAAGGTAATCTTAATTTGGCCCATTTTCAATATATCGCCAATTTAGTCGATAAACCTTCGTCTAGGGCGTCCCTTCCCAACTTTGCCGTTCACCTCTGCAACATAAATTTGCTTTGTCGCTCTTTCCTCATTCATTCTTTCTACATGACCAAACCACCGAAGCATTCCTTTCTTAATCCTGGTCACAACATCATCTTGCAATCATCTTTACTATATATATATACTTTAAATAGTGTTTTATGTTTGATGATTGTTAGGTAAAAAATTAAACTGCTCATATTAAATCCCCATGCTCGTAACGTAATATGGACCGAACTCTGTTAATTACAAAAGTTTGTAGGACGACCAGATCTGGGTTCAAACAAGACCTCAGTTTGCGAAATTTTGTAAATAAGCCCTTTTAGAAGCATTTGTTTCGTAAAATTAAGCTCATTTGCTTCATTAATAACTGATAGTGCTGATTATATTATATATTATATGTATTATATATTATATTCACTCCGGATATTTTACAGTGTAAAAATAAAATTTATTATTACTATTTCTTATGACAAAAAAGTGACGATGTGGGATTGTGGGTATTCTTACTCCTCCACTATACAGCGCCACCTATAGGGTTCAGACTTTGTGATTTTCTCTATGGCACTAAACCAACATATATTGTGAATATATTATTTTGGTCCATAAATATAAAATTTGTTTATAACTAGCCTATGGTGCACCTATCAACTCTATGTAAAGCTAAACACCACGATAAAAATTTAGCCAGTACAATTCAATACTACGAAAAATATCTCCAAAGCATTAGATAGTGAATAGTAACATTCCTTTATAGTTTCCTCTAGCAGACTCCAGCAGTGCGTCTTAAGTAAGTTTATTATTTCCTTATTATGTTTTACTGTTAGCGTCAGTGTGGAAACATTCATATCACATTGAATTAATTAACTGTCCACAAAATAGACTCTATAGTTAAACATTCGAAATGTTCATATAATATGATCACGGGTCAGGTAACGAGTTAAGAAATGTGTCAGTTCATAGCAGCGTGTAGTTATTTGTGTTATAAAACTGAAGAGACAAATGGACTTAAAGTCCACTTGACTATAAGTGGCTGCCGTAGCCCATAGACACGGCAACCATCTTTAAACCAAGGAGGCTACAGATGGAATCACAAGATGACAGGACTAAAATGGAATGCCTCACAGCCTATAATTATAGTTCATTTAGCAACGTTTTCTTTCGTCGGCTTTATTTTTATTCGTACACTTGGGTTAAATACCAAAATGGATCCTCAGTAGGTTATATAAACATATTAGGGGTATATAAACACTAAGTATTTGCTCAACAGAACGCCGTGTGTCCGAATTTGGGCTAGGCACGATTGCTTCCGTTCTTTTTATGTATTGTTCTCGATTTCTTAGATTAAATAAAAGTACAAACATTAATAGTCACTGTTGTATTTTATGTTTCTACCAACTTATTTATGTTTTTACACAATAGACTTATTAATAGGTTTATTTTAATATAATCAAATCTTTCAAAATTACTCTTTATTGTTAAAGCAAAATGTCTCTTATTAGTATATATATAAAAAAAACACCGGTCGCCAGTCTGAGTATTTTCCATCTAGTAAACGAGTTGGTATACCGTCATGTATCTGAATCTATTAGATTTTTCCGGCATTTTTCATAGTGGCTTCTTACGATACCCACGGGATGAAAAGGGGTTATTGATTTTTTTAAGCCGCCACCATCAAATTATCACATCACCACACCACATCACCAGCGGAAATCCCATCCAAAAACGCCTTACCAAAATAACCGATATTTGTATATCCATCATCATCGTCCTTGTATCTAGCGCTGCCCAATGAGATGACGTATAATACGCACTGTCCTCCGCATATAGTGCTGGACGACGTCCTCTTCCCATTCCTCTCTCCTTCTCTTCTCTTCCCATGACCATTCACTGTCGGGATATCGTTTGTGTAAACCGCATAAAAGTGGCTCTCCAGCTTCGGCTTCCAGCAACGGTTTCGGTAGCACGACGATTTTCTCAATTTTCCAAATTTGTGGAAAGTGGCTAGTTCTCAGTATGCCGTTAAATAGTATTGCGAGTTCCACGATTTCACTCCTTTCTAGACAGCTGCTTACTGACGGCTTATATTATATCGCTCACCAGATGTCGCTAATTGGGACTGAGGTGTACTTATACTCGTATGTTAGACAGATGGTCACACAGTGTCATCATCAATGAAAAGCTGCGTTATAAATAAAACATTTTCGGTTTCTAATAAATGTATATACAAAAAAATGTCTCGATGGTCTAGTGGTCGTAAACGCGGTTGCTGATCATGAGGTCCCGGATTCGAATCCCGGTTCGGGCTAAAAATCAGTTATTGGATTTTTCTGTCAATAAATTCTTAGTAACAGCCAGGAGTCAGGAAATTGGCGTTGTTTTATCCCCTGTCGTTGGTGCTGCGCCTGATCTCTTACCGGTCGCGTGGATTACCTTCCCATAGGACTACGAGAGTGAGAGAATTGAGAGTGCATTTGTGTTTTCACATATAATTAGGCAATTTAATCCTATCCTGCGCAGGTGGCTAGTTTCTGTTGAGACTGGCCGCCTTCACCGAAATTTGGTCTAGAGGCCATCATTATTACACGAGGAAGTTGGGCATGTTCAGTGTTTTAATTGATTGCAGTTTGGTATCGCCCAGCAGTACTATCTCAATGATTTTGATGATCGATGGATGTATTGTTTTGTATGGCATTTCAGATCTTTAATGATTTATTGACGGAGATGAAACATAGCCAACGCATTTTAAGTAAGGTAACTTAACGATGTTAATGTGAAGGTATATTTGTCTGGCTGAAAGTATGTAGAATATCCTTCTATTACGCAACTAAATTTAGCAAATTATATCCCATAGAATCGGGCATACATTCAGGATTTTTCCAATAATTTTCACTAAAGTTAACGCTCAGCGAGGCGGGTAACGGCTCATACTAATTAAAATATTCTAAAATGATATTGAACAAATATTGCAGTTATCAGCAAAAATCCAATGCAATAAACGGTAAAACTGCAGCGCAAAAACACATCCGTATTAATACCAGATATGGAGTTTCTGCATGAATGAGCATTTTATATGCAAAATTATGTTCAGGTTTTTTTTTAATTTTTTCGAGTACGTATGCGACATGGTTCGAGTCGATTGCGGATTAATTTGTTTGTAATAACATTATTTTCAGTGAGATAAACCTTTCGCATTTTTAGTTATTCACTATCAAATATTGGAATGTTCGTACCTATTTTACGTAGAACCACGTTGCAACTTTACGTGGTAGAGCCACGCTGCAGCTAAATTATGGTTGCAGCAGAAAGGCTTGTCTCAATCAGGAAAGGACAGAAAGAGGAAGGAAGGTAAAATATTAGCTTAATGTTCTGTTGTGCTTTGTAAAGTTGATGTAGAGAATCGGAGACTCTATTTACTAATAACGACACATTCCATCTTAGTCCTCAGGGTTGACAACGCATCTCCATTTTGATTTTTTCGATGATAGATGTAGGTGTTTATGGGCCACAGCATCCATTTATCATAAGGTGGACTTGTTCTTTTTTTGTTATCTAGAAGCCCATTTCTATCGCAAAGCATCACTGCATCTACTGCTGGGTTCGTTTGTAGAATATAGGGACCCAGTATAATGTGGTGACTGGTTACTTCTCAGTGTAATCCTCTGGGCGTGGGACTAAGATGTAATGCTTGTGTTTATACAGACTCTCTTACCCTTAGTCTAACACATTAGCAGCTGTCAATCATTTATTACAGCTTATCAAAAGTCCACTACTGAACATAGACCTGCCTAGAGGGTATTTGGTTTAGTTACCTCGCTACGGGTTGACAACCGCAGTTTGCTATTAAGTTGTAAGCAGGAAGATGCTGCCGCCCATCACTTGTTGCTTTTTCCCTCTGTCGTCTCTAACGACACTCACGCGATGATAATATGGGATTTGTATATTTTTATATTGTTGATTTATATTTTATGTTATGGTAGTTGATTCTCATACGCTACTACACGTCACAACACGGCAGCCACTAAGTACTAGAAATAGTTAAGAAGGTGGTATTTATTGCCCATTTACAATAAAATAGAGAAATACTCTACGATATAAATAAATGATTATTTAAACACCAAGAAAAAAAAATTTTTTAAAACAAAAAACAAATAGTAGATATACTTAAGTCTCAAAAATACATTTGAAAGTCACTCAAGTACATTTGAGTCTTATCTCAGGGCTTAAGGTCTCGTTTGTGTCAAGAGCTCGCTTTGAGACATGACGGCACATAACACGCTTAGATGCATTCCGGGCTAAGTTTCACGTAAATTCTTGTAAATGAATTTATTTTTAACTGAGTACGAAAAAGGGAAGTTTCTGTATTCGAAGCTTATATTTTTATTACTAACAGTTTGAAATAGTTCTTTTTATTGTATAGGTTATACTTCAGTGTTTCCCATAAAAATCCCATACAAAGAAAAATTTTGCCTCTAAAGCTGGAAAAAATTGGCTATGAAAATTATAATGTAGGTACCTACCTGTTTAAACAACATTCCAGTTAACTTGAACTTGTGATATTTTTAGACCGCTAAAAAAGGTAAATTAATAAAAATATTATATATATTAGTAAAACGGACTTCAAAATCCAAAAAATAAAATAATTTTTTTTCTCATAATATCTTTTGAAGTGGGGCTTCATTAGTAATTCTTTGATACACTAGGTCCGACCTCAGAAGCTATATTATGTGGAAATTATTATTTGTTTATATTTGGAAGAGGGTTTCACTTTTTAACAAACTTCAAAAAGAAGAAGGTTCTCAATTCGAGTGTATGTTTTTTTTATGAATGTTACGCGATATCGTCGCAGGTTGTGAACCAATTTTGATGATTCTTTTTTATTAAATAGGTTATACTTCAAAGATGGTCCCATAATTTGGGGAAAGAAATTTCACCCCGAAGGGTATAAGAAAATGTAGATAAGGATATTAAGAAAGTGTAGTTACTAACTCGCCTGCCAAGCGTGGGAACTATGGTAAAATCCCTCTATGAGGCAATCGATGGAGGAGGTTTATTTTCAGCAATGGACTTTTGATAGGCTCTGATGAATGATTGAACATTCCATTGCTAGACATGGGCCTCTTCATTCTTTTTGGCGACCGAAGTAACAGCAGTACGATTGTGTAACTCTGGTGAGAATCGTTTTCCCGTGAAATTCTTTTTTATATTTAGAATAATGGTGACAAGCGAGCACACAGTCCACCTGATGGTAAGTGGATGCTGTGGCCCATAGAAATCCACATTTATCCTCCATTAAGAATCCAAATGCAGATGCGTTGTCACCCTGAGGACTAAGATGAAATGCCTCGTTTCCAGTAAAAAGGGTCTCCGGTTCTCTACGAAGTGACACGAAACGCAGCAGCATTAAGCTGTTTTTTACACTGGTGTTCTGTAAATAAAAAAACCATTTCACAATTGTATTATTATCTGGTAGAGAACGCCTGGAGGCGTTAAGTCCGCCTATGTTTTTTTAGTGCAACGAAGTAAAAATAAATAAATAAAAATGACTTTATCATTTTCCGTTAATGCCGTAGTAATATTAACTGCTCCGTGGCGCAGTGGCTGAACTAGCATTTGTTAGTGTATCCTACAAATATTTTTTCCGATTATGTTAGTCCTTGTGAAGTTTATTTATGTAAACTGCCTCCACGGTACAGGAGAAAATCCTAGTGAGATTCCAGAGAATCATTCACGTAAATATTGAAAATTGCAAATGACCGTTTCATTCGTTTTGATATTTGGCGTTTGGTGTAAATGACAAGCATCAATAAGAAGCTAAACACGATTCCTACCACTGTAATCGCACTGTAGACTTCCTGCATATTTAACGATACCCTGTCGCTTGTCAGGATATTATAATAAAAAGTATTATACGGATATCTATGGTTCAACCATGAGTTTTGTCGTCCCTTTCCATACTCCTTTACGTGGAAGAGCCATGCTGCAGATTTACTATGGCTGCAAAATGAATAGGTTGGCTTGACTGGAATAGTACCACGCTCTAACAGAATACCCAATGAACATGCATGATAATGCTGCTGTGTTTCGTATGGTAAATGTATAGAACCGGCGACCTCTTAAACTGGCAACGAGGCATTCTATGCTAGTTCTCAGGAGTAGCCATGCATGGATAACCGAGGGTAGATGTAGATGTTTGTAGGCCGCAGCAGCCACTTACCATTAGGTGGAATTTGTCTGAAATCTTGTGGAAATCTCTTACGACACCCACCGGATGAAATTAGGTTCTTGATTTTCTTAAGTTGCCATCACCAAATTATGGCCATACGAGCACAGCTGAGGTATTTTTTTCCTACGGTGAACTATCCCTGCTCCAAAACCGTTTCAAAATTAAGAGAATGCATGTTGTAATTAATAAAATATTTTATAATATTATAATATGTAGGCTTTAAAGCCGTAGTAGCTCTGGGGCCAAGCGTTTGCTGTAAATTTAAAAGTACGCGAGCAATCCAGGTTTGATACTCGTCGGCACCAGCAAAATTATTAGTTGCAATTTTGAGTGCTGATTTACCACGTGCTCGACGTTGAAGGTCCTAAGGAAATATCCTAAGGAAATTAAACAAATATTTTTAAAATATTTGAAGTCTGCCATTAGTGCAGCGCGGAGTACAGTTCTTGCACTAAAACCCTATCAGAAATAAAAAAAACGTACATTAGGCTCTAACTTTACTTTTACTTTTACTTATGTAGGCTTTAGTTAAAAAAAATATGATCTAAACTAAATAAACAAACAGAACCAAGTGAATTTGAAAAAAAAAATTTTCAATATTAATGCTACAAAGAGTTTTACTACGAAACAATTAATTGACCACTCGAAATTGAACTTAAACATGTCAAAAGTCAGATGATTTTGACCTTGTTCAATAATGTATTTATCTTTTATAAATGTGTCAGATTAAAGACTGAAAATAAAGTTTTGTGATGGCAAATAGGTATATTTATATACACTTGCATGATTTTGTGGAGAGTGAGTTGATTCAGTAAACTGCCAGAACAAATGTTTTACGGTTCTGTGCTTCTGTGGGTTCGAATCCCACACGAAACAAATGTCTTAACGTTCTTCCATGTGTAATTACGTATTTATGTAAAATGCTTTTATTTGAAAGAAATAAATTTTCTTCGATCTTTTTCTCCATCAGCCTGTAGAGGTCTCAACACTGTTGTCCTTTTCAAATTCATGCAGGTTGACAATCGCCCTTTGTTGCAGATCCCTCTTGCCGTTTAGATTTTTTTTTCTAGAGTAAAGATTATGGATATAATTTGAGATGGTTATATCATATATCCCCGTGTAGTGGCGGGTAAGAATACCACTACCCCATATCTTCCCGTGGGTGTCGTAAGAGGCGACAGAGGGAAACTGAGGCCGAAGATGGCAGCAGCATCTTCTGATAACAGCAAAACAACAATAAAACTGCGGTTGCCAACCCGCTCGCCAAGCGTGGCAACTATGGCAATATACCCCCATGATAGTAACGAAGAGACGGCCCCAGTCCCCGGCAGCCCCGCTATTCCTGGCTACGGAGGCGACCATGGTAACGGCGGGCAGGGGTGCTAAGAATCTCCGGTAGAGATTCGGTTGCCACCTACGACGACTCGACCTGGCAACTTATAACGCACGCACCCTGAGGACTGACGAGAAGATCCTGAGTTGAAGAAGAGATAGAAAAGTTGCGCTGGAATATTATAGGATTATCCGAGGTCCGAAGAGAGGGGAGGACACGGTAATCCTCGAACCGGCAACATGTTCTATCACTGAGGGGCCTCTTGGGACCATCTGTCCCAAAGAGGTGCGGAGTTATCGTCCACAAGTCTCTCGTTAACAACGTTGTAAGGATTGGGAGTGTAGACGAGAGGTTGCGTACCTTATACTCAGAATCACCAAACGGTATTCGCTGAAGGTCATACAGGTTTACGCACCAACCTCGGCACACCCCTGATGAGGAGGTGGAGGAAATGTATGAGGATATCTCTAGAGCCATGTATTCTCCAAAACCCACTATACGGTGTTAGTGGGGACTTCAACGCAAAACTAGGCACAAGAGAGTACGGTGAGCTGAAAGTAGGGAAATTTGAATAGGGCAACGGAAACCGGCACAGCAGCTGGCCGACTTCATGGAGAAAGAAGGACTTTATGATCAACTCTTTTCCAGAAGCAGCCCCACAGGAAGTGGACCTGGTCGAGCCCTGACGGTTCGACAAAAATGAGATTGACTTCATTATGACGACCAGGCGACAACTGTTCAGTGATGTCTCTGTGATCGCGAGGGTGAAAACTGGCAGCAATCACCGAATGGTGAGAGGCACACTGAACCCAAACGTTGTTGGAGAGGTCACGTCTAATGAAGTCAACGCCCGTCCACCTCGTGATCTAATCCAAAATCCCGAAACCTTTCAGCTCGAGCTACGAAACCGTTTTCAGTGCCTAGAAGATTGCAATGCAGTGGACGATATGAATGACAAGCTCGTGGAACTGTCCATGCGGTCGGAGCTAAGTTTTGCAAGACCCGCCGCAGAAGAACACAAAACTACCTGACCACACTTAATCTCATGGCTGTTAGACGAGATATGAAGCTGCAGTCTTCAGTAGATTTGACAGCATACAGGCAACTGAACAGACAGATTCCAAATGCATGCAGCGGGACTTACGCAACTTTAATACTGCTCGTATTGAAGAAGCGATCGAGCGAAACCAGGGCTCCAAAATCTTTGCTAGAGATCTGTCTACCAGAAAGAGCCAACTGTCAAAGCTGAAGACCGAGTGTGGCAGCGTCGTTTCCGGGACACCTGCGATTTTGAGGGAGATTGAGAGGTTCTATGGACAGTTGTACACATCATCGTTGGAGCCACACGCAAGTGTGAGTAACGATCCAAGAGCGAGTCTTATCCGACACTATTCCGATGATATCCCGGACGTCAGTCTGAGCGAGATTAAATGGCTCTCCAGCACCTTAAAACGGCAAGGCCTCAGGCGAGGATAGAATTACAGCGGAGCTGTAATTCTGCCGGCTCTGAAAGCGGGTGGAAAACCGGTACTTGAAGTCCTTCAGAAGCTCTTTAATTCCGTCCTACATGGTGGCATTACACCGGAGGCGTGGTGCAGAGCAGTGGTGGTCTTGTTCTTCAAGAAAGGCGACAACGCTTTCTTGAAGAACTACAGACCGATTTCCTTCTGAGCCGCGTCTACGTGCTGTTTTGAGAGTCATTACGAATCGTCTCGCACGCAGACTCGACGACTTCCAGCCTCCCGAACAAGCCGGCTTCCTGAAAAGGCTTTAGCACCACAGACTACATACATACCTTCGGCAAATTGTACAGAAGTCCGAGGAGTACAATTTGCCACTATGTCTGGCGTATGGACTATGAGAAAGCCTCTGATTCTGTCGAAATTTGGGTGCTGCAGTCCTTTCAGCGGTGCCAAGTTGACTGTCGGTATATCGAAGTGCTGAAGTGCTTGTACAGTAGCTATCCGAGTACAGAACCAGAGTACGAAACGTATCCAACTGCAGAGAGGTGTAACACAGGGTGACGTTATATCCCCGAAACTCTTCACCGCTGCATTGGAAGACATTTTCAAGCTTCTGGACTGGAAAGGATACGGTATTAACATCAATGGCGAGTACATCACTCACCTTCGATTTGCTGACGATATAGTCCTTATGACAGAATCGCTGAGGACCTAAGCATTATGCTCAATGACCTCAATAGTGCCTCCCAACGGATAGGTCTTAAGATAAACATGGACAAAACAAAGATCATGTTTAATGTCCATGTCACACCTATGCCGGTAGTTGTTGGAGCACCAAACTCGAAGTTGTTGATGAGTATATTTACCTAGGACAAATAGTCCGACTAGGTAAGTCCAACTTCGACCGAGAGGTCAATTGACGGATTCTACTCGGCTGGGCAGCGTTCGGGAAATTACGGCACATCTTCTCGTCAGGTATACCTCAAAACTTGAAAACGAGGCTGTACAACCAGTGCGTGTTGCCAGTGATGACCTACGGAACTGAGACGTGGTCCTTCACTCTGGCCGCTCAGCGATCTATGGAGAGGCTATGCTCGGAGTCTCACTGCATGATAAACTTAGAAATGAGGATATCCGCAGTAGAACCAGAGTGACCGACATAGCACAACGGATTAGTAAGCTGAAGTGGCAATGGGTCACCATATAGCTTGAAGAACCAACAACTGATGGAAAAAAGGTTCTGAGTGGCGGCCTCGTACCGGCGGACGAAGTGTAGGGCGTCCCCACTAGATGGAGTGACGACCTGGTAAGACATGCAGGAAGTCGATGGATGCAGGTGGCTCAGGACCGTGCTTTGTGGCATTCCTTGGGGAGGCCTATGTTCAGCAGTGACCTGTGAAGGGCTGTAATGATGATGATGATGATGATGATATCATCTATAGAAAGCTGTAATATCATTCTAGCATTTCCTTTGGTAGTCTCTACGAATGAAATGGGGTGATGGATTATCTTATATCGCCCCCACATCAGTATATCCAATCTAGTACATATCCTCGTAGATATTATAAAACCCTCACAATACCGATAGGGAACAACGACAATAGTGTGACATCTGCAGTGCGATTATACAGTATGTAACAAACAACCCGGTGGTCTCTTTAGGGACGTATAGATGACAGTGATTTTTTTTTTTTTGCTTATGGAATTACTAAATTTAATTTTGTGAAAAAATATTATTTACATCTGAACTAACTCCCCGGCCAATGCAGAGGCCATAAGCCCTCATACAATTTGCAAATAAAAATGTATTTAAATTTAATTAGATTTTTTAAATTTATCGCTATACGTTTGAATACTGATTCTGATACCGCAATTAACGGGAACCACATGATTCTTGTTACATGTTGTATAACGCTGGTGGGAATCGAGTACGTGCCGAGATTAATCGTAATCTCATGAAAGTTTAAATCTTAATGTTTACCTAGGACAAATTATCCGGCTAAGTAAATCACACTTCGACAAAGGGGTCGATCGGCGAATCCAATTTGGCTGGGCAGTGTTCGGGAAATTACGGCTCAATTCTCGTCTAGTATTCCTTAAAATAATAAACAAATTTGTTTAATGAATGCGTATTGCCTGTGATGACATATTATAGAATTCATATGTGATTTTTCACTGCATGTGAATATACCTGTGAATGGGGAACCTTAAAGGCACCCGATGTGCTTAGAGAGGGCTATGCTCAAAGTTTCTCCAAGTGACAGAATCCGTAATGAAAATATATGTCATATATCCAAAGTAAACGTCATAGCCCAACGGATCACTACGCTAAAGTACTAATAGGCCAATCATATAGCTTGAAAAACCGAGAAAGGTTGGATAAAACAGGTTGTCTAGTGGCTGCCTCGTACTTATAAAAGATATACAGGAAATTTAAGTATTTATAATTAAAGTAATTTCTATGAAACTATTAATATTTAAATTATATTAATTTTAATTTTATCTTCGGCTGCATCACCACTTACCATCAGGTGGGATAGGAGTCAAGCGTTATCTTAGAATAACAAAAAACAATCGGTGGATGAAGGTGGCTTAGGACCGTCGTTTGCAGCATATCATAGTGGGGACTTGTGTCCAGTAGAAGATTTTTGTGATGGACTGTAATGTTTATGACGTATTGATTAAATGACCATGATTAGATAAAATATTCCTAATAATATTTAAATTCAAAAATTATGTTATACATTAATCTTATATGTTTTGTTTATATTATTTACAGGTACCCTGACCGAAATGGCTGGTAGAGCCATTATCTTGTTCGCTTCAATTTCGGCTTTGAGAACAGGTAAGTTAATATTAATAGCTTTATTAGAGAAATCATAAGTACGTTGCTATCAATGCTCTTTGAAAAATATGTGCGTGAACACTGGAAGACCGTGCTTGGTATCGGCAAAATAAATTATCAAGGGTTTAGTGGTAGATTTAAAGTAATTGAAGAACGGATTCTCAAATTTGATACTGATATTACAATATGCCTTAAATAAGGATTAAAAAACTAAAATAAAAAATAAATATAAAAATAAGCAATATATTGTATCATGATTAAAAGTGACATGAGTAAAACATAACCTACCTGTATCTGCCACTAACTTTTTACCACGCAATGGGTTGATTGACAGATAATGCTAACTGACATTAAGTCCGCGCTTTGTAACCTTTATGGTTAGAGCAATAAAGTTTTTAATTAATCTATACATATAATAAATCTGTAGAAAAGTCGTGTCTGTAATTCTAATATACTCTACAAGTCCAGGGGACTAAATAAAGGGTAATGAAGCCTAATTAGTGGTTTGTAGAATTTTTGTCTGTCTGTCTGTCTGTCTGTGTATTACCGATTCACGCAAAAACTACTGGACCGATTTCCATAAAATGTTATATGTAGGTAGTTAGTAACCCGGGGCAACTTATAGTCTACTTTTTATCCGATTACGGAACTTAAAAAAGAAGGTTAAGTATTTTTCTTCCTTTAGATGTTAATTTTCTATTACAGTGGAATCCGTTTATAATGACATCGAAGGAAATAACAAACACGTCATCTAAGCGGACGTCATAAAAAGCATTTTGTAGAAAATAAATAATCTCCTATTTGTATTTTTTTTAATAGAGAGAAACAAATAGAGATAAATCAAAATAAAAATTGCATAAGGCACACATGTAACGTATTTTTTCATTTTTACATAAGAAATCAGTAATGCTTGTTTGCTTTTGTTTTTCCTTATATTGTAATAACAGTCTCTAATACTATTGTGTAAAGAAGACATCGCCTTCGTCAAATTATCATTTCAATATTGCTTAATGCCTCTTTGCGACAGATAATGTTCAATAGAAATAAAATAATCGCAAATTCCTTCTGAGAGATAAGTTGTATTCTCCATTTTTATCTACATATTATTGCACCTTTCTCCTCAATCGTAAATGCTTTGCGACGACGTTGAGATGTTATTTTTTCACAAATCACTAACAAACAATGCGTGACCTTCAACTATCAATTACCCACTGAGACTCAAAACAACACTGCCGAAGGTGTTAGGAATCATGTCCGTCTCCATAACCGGACACATTTTATTAAAAATGGGTCACAATAAGCGACATGTCACTATAAGCGAAGTCATTATATCCGACTTTGTTATAAAGAATTTTATATGAAAACCAAACTTGCCAGTAATTACCATAATAAGCGGTTGGCAAAGAGTGTAAGACAGGGTGACGTAATATCCCCGAAACTTCACCGCTGCATTGGAAGACGTTTTCAAGCTACTGACTGGAAAGGATACGGTATTAACATCAATGGAGTACATCACTCACCTTCGATTTGCCGACGATATAGTCCTTATGGCAGAATCGCTGGAGGACCTAAGCACCATGCTCAATGACTCAATAATGTCTCCCAACGGATAGGTCTCAAGATGAACATGGACAAAACAAAATCATGTTTAATGTCCATGTCACACCTATGCGGTAGTTGTTGGGAGCACTAAGCTCGAAGTTGTTGACGAATATGTTTACCTGGGACCTGGGACAAATAGTCCGACTAGGTAAGTCCAACTTCGACCGAGAGGTCAATCGACGGATTCAACTCGGCTGGGCAGCGTTCAGGAAATTACGACCCATCTTCTCGTCAGGCATACCTCAAAACCTCAAACTAAATTGTACAACCAGTGCGTGCCAGTGATGACATACGGAACTGAGACGTGGTCCTTCACTGCTGGCCGTATGAGGAAGCTCAAGGTTGCTCAGCGAGTTATGGAGAGGGCTATGTCAGGTTTCTCTGCGTGATAAACTTAGAAATGAGGATATCCGCAGAACCAGAGTAACTGACATAGCCCAAAGGATTAGTAAGCTGAAGTGGCAATGGGGCGGCATATAGCTCGAAGAACCGACAACCGATGGCGAAGAAAGGTTCTCGAGTGGCAGCCTGTACCGGCATAGTGTAGGGCGTCCCACCACTAGATGGAGTGACGACCTGGTAAGACATGCAGGAAGTCAATGGATGCAGGTGGCTCGGGACCGTGCTTTTGTATATCCTGGGGAGACCTCAGTGGACTTGTGAAGGGCTGTAATGAATGAAAAAAAAGGTTGGTCAATATAGGCGAAATCATAATAAACGGATTTTACTGTATATATGATGATGTTATATAAATATGAAATATCATATTTTTAAACAAAGTTTAAACTGTGTTTTAACCTTTGTCTAACAATTTAAACTTCGCTGACGATATACGTTTTAATTATCAAAACAGCGCCATCTATTATCAAATGAAAAAAGCCTATATTTTGCCTTTAGTAACTAATAAATTAAATAATATAAATAACTTACATTTATAAGTTTAAATAATCACATTTAGAAAATTATTTAACAATCCTAACGAGTAATTTGATCGTTATTTCATTTTAAATGTGTAATAATTAAAATTTAAAAAAATTATAGATAATAGTGACATCTATCAAACGTATGAAAATTTATATTTTTTTTGAACTAGAATACATATTAATTTTTATACGTTTGATACTATATCTTTATGTAAACTGATTAAAACTGGTCAGCCTGCAATTATTGCGAAATTCTCATTAAATCATTATTTCGTGAGATGGTGTCATTTCATGATATTTATCACTGTTTGTTGACCATGTCATGATATAGCTTAGCCAAATCAATGAATAGAGATCGTTTAACGAAATTAATGACTGAACACAACATTGCCATTTCATGATAATATGGTCATATCGTCAAAAGGTTTTTCGTCGTGTCTTTTAACAGAAACAGATTTTTAACAGGATCAATATCACTTTATACCTTTTTTATATAATAAGTAAATGTTCTGGCTTTGGGGTTTTTGAGCCAGTCGCAACCCAACCATCTATAGCTGATATTACTAGATAGTATAGTTTTGACTTTCATAGTATTAATGTAATATAACGCCCCCTACCTTATGCTAAATAAACTAATGATAAGAAACTAAAAAAATTAATTTTTAGAATGCTACTGAATACTTATTCGTACAGCATCAAAAATTGTCACACTTAAAAATATCTAGACCGGTGGCCATTATCTGGATGATTTACCACAATTACCACGTTTGGCAAAATGGCTAACAACACTGTTGTGTTTTGTGTGCACAGTCTCCAGTACTGTGTACACAAAACTGAGATTAGGAGAAAAGCTCTTTAGTTGAATATATTGGGTGTCTGTCGGCATAGGTTTCATTTTACTGGCCTGGGTTGTTTAACGTCCTGATGTCATAGTTTACGAAGACTACAACCAACTTTTAACTAATAATGTTTGGTCTGATCTACGCAGGACGACCTTACAGTATCGTGAAGTCTTGCAGTAGTATGCTTGGGTTTAAAGTTAGGATGTTTTTAATTTCAATAGTCTATCAGATCTGATATAATGGTTGGGACGATACTATATGTTGACATACAGACTTTTCGGAGCGTCGGTGCTTCACATCAGCAATATGTTTTTTACGCAATTTTTATGGAACTTTCTTCCAAAGATGTTTTTTGTACCACCCGCTTAAATAAAAGTTAAATGTAACGTAATTTATTGAAATTTGTTTTATTACATGAACTGCATTTATGAAATTTTGAAGTCTACTCGAACGTAAAAAAATATAAGAATCTATTTTATGGTGCCAATCAATATTAAATGGGAACAATGATATGAATCAAATATCGTATAAGACCATGAATTCATCATTATTTTGTTAAAACTAAATTAACTTTAATTATTAATGAATGTAAAGAGTAAATAATAATAGTAAATTTTGATTCCAAGACAATTTATCTTTCTTATGGATAAATCGAAGACGTCCAATATAAAAAATTGTAGATATTTCTAGACATATGATATTAATGCAAACTTATTTATTCACGTGTTCTTCAATCATCTAGGTCCAATAGTATATAGTAATAGTCTTTGGGAATTCAAAAATTTTTGACAAACTGATAGATATACAGACACTGGATGACTCTATAATGATCGAATTTTGCTAAATTTGCGCGGAATAGCATTTAATTATGTTTCTAATTGAAGACCACGCGAGCGAAGCCGCGGTAAAAAAAGTAATATAAATAAACGTAGTATTAATATATCACGCACATAATAATCCTGCAGTCTATGCATTATCGGTTACCGCCTGCGCCTGTATAAAATACCGTTAGGTAAATTTTGCCTATCGTGGCTCTCATGAGGTTATCATTATCAAATTATGATGCTCATCAAATATTTAAACCCCCGATTAGTTTCGGTTCATAGGCATAATATCAAAATTATTTGTGGGAATAATTGTACCCCTGATAATGGCTCCGAGTCAGCTGCCTGGCGTGATCACACTTCACAACATAAACGCTTACACCAACTCTTTTGCCATGGAAAAGTTATTGCACACATTTGCGACCCCACTAGCGCTATGGCAACTCTTTTTTTTTTGATAGACAACCCTCCTTTCTCCAAAAACTCCTCATGTATGTTTATTCCATTCATTACAGTCTATAAAGTTCACTGCTGAACATAGGCCTTCCTTATAGATTGCCTCATGGCGGGATTATGCCATAGTTTGACATGCTTGGCAAGCGGGTTGGCCACTGCAGTTTTTTATTATTTTGAGTTGTTATGAAGAAGACGCTGCTGCCCGTTTCATGTTTCATTTTCCCTGTGTCGCCACTCACGATACCATCGGAACGATATGTGGTAGTGGATATCTTACACCGACATTACACGGTTAGTATGTTTATTAGTTAGTTTAAATGTATAGGTGTCAATACTAAACTGCATGTATGTAAGATGCGAACGAGAACAGTTGGCTTATTAATTCCGTTAAGTTTGCATAACACCGTCCTAAAAACTACGGTGTTTAAATTAATGAGTCCGCCTGAAGTTTTAATTACACCGCGAAATTAATTCAGGATTACGCTTTAACGTGAATATGTATCTTCGTATCTATAACATCAAAATCCTTTAATGTCCTATTTTTAAATTAACCTTTAATATCATTAATTTATTATCATAACTTATCGTGTAGTGGCGTTGTAAGAATATTCACCAACCCATGGGTGTCGTAAGAGCAAAAAGAGAAAGAAATCAGGAGATGGGCAGCGGCATCTTCTAATAAAGACAAGCGCCAAGCGTAGCAACTATGGCAAATATTCCCCGAGACAATCTATGGGGATGCCTATGTTCAGTAGGACTTTAATAGGCTGCGACGGTAACTAACGGTCGTTCATTACAGCCTATCAATAATACTGCTGATAACATGTTACCTCATAGGGTGTAGTGTAGCCACCACATATATATATTAGTGTTAAGGTAGAATAGGATCAGTATAATTAAAGTTCTTGTATGCAACACGTCTCCTATTTATTAAAACCTTCAACAATTACATGACCCTGCTTACGGCGCAGGCGCTGCTACAATGCATGCGCACCGCCGGGCCATAAGAATAGGATTTTTACAAAAATAAATAAATAAAGAAAACCGTCATGGATTAACTTGTAAATATTATTAAAATATATAAATTATAATAACGCAATGGACGTAATACCGGATGTGACAAGAAAACTATAATATGAAACACAAGGAGAAGCCACAAAATATATTGTTTTAGAAGCTGACTGAAAAATTATAAATGGCGGATTCATTGAAAAAGGGAAAGAAGCGGTTGTATTCTTACGAACATCACCCAGAAATGTGAAAATTGAGTCAAAAAGAACAAAGAAGAAATTAAGAGGTAACTGCACCTGAGTGATTTTAATTCCATTTAAAACTTTATTTATCTGATTAATTTGAGATT
Organism: Parnassius orleans; assembly: GCA_029286625.1. Lineage (NCBI taxonomy): Eukaryota > Metazoa > Arthropoda > Insecta > Lepidoptera > Papilionidae > Parnassius > Parnassius orleans. The sequence continues at coordinate 82,346 of JAGSMP010002104.1, read as the reverse complement.
GTTTTATGTTCTTTTTGCTGTTATTTGAAGTTGTGTATTAAATATTCTGTATTTCATATATGCTTAAGTTGAAATTAATTATTAGATACTTAATATTAACGATTTAATTGTTATTTTATTATTGTTTAAAAAAAAAAAAAAGAATCATATTACAATATTATGTTACGTAAGTACTTCAGTGGCATTTGTATTAAGGCACTAGACGATTTTATATTCATTTTTATATGAAAGATTAAATTTTACGTACTTAATTTCACCAAATTTATAGTTAAAATAACACTGTGATACGTTTTTATTTCTCGAATCCAAATTTTAAAAAGGGTTATAATCAATTATTTTTTTTTCTAAATTCACGATCACGATATACCTTAAAGTTATATTATGATAGATAATTTATTTTTTTCAATATTTTAAATAAATTAATGTTTTGTTATATGTAAACTCGATAGCTGCTACAGCGATTGTTTAAATTTTTTGTGCGATATAACTAACATCATAATATTTCTAGCAACGTTAAATTTTAGAGCCAATGAGTTATTGGATGTATGTACTATAACTATGAACGACGAAACTATTTAAATGTCTGTGTAAATTAAAAAAAAATGTAGAATCTCATTTTAGGGTTGCATTCATATTATAATATATTGTACAAGTTATATTAAAATTAGGTATGAATCACACGGTGTGCTTCAGTTCAGGCTTAGGTAGTCATAGTTCTATGCAATCGCAAACGTTTCCATATACTTACTTTCGAATTTAAAACAAGGGTCTCAAATTGCTGGCGCTGCTATGAGTACAATTTGTATTTTGATCTGTTTGTTGTTATAATAGTGATGACGACTTACGTTCCCATTATTATTTCTTTTGTTTTGTTCATTTTAATATGAAACGTAATAATTTACTTTTGGTTTTATATTGTTTGAACTTTTAAAGCTTTTAACTATTATAATCTCTTAAAATAGTACTTGTGTGGATTATGAAAATAATTACTTCGTTTAATTCGATTTTGAAACTCATTACATAAGGTATACAATTAATTGATTTAAATTCTGTTGTGCCCATATTGTGAGCTCAATTCCTGACTGACAATGATGTAACTAAATATTTTACGAGACTATGTCATATTTGTAAAAGATGTAAGTAAATTTATGGATAAGTAAGAGAATACATAATTAGAAATGAAAAGTAATGATAATGTTGTAGGTTTGAGTGACATAGGCAAAGAAATTGTCGGTGGTTAGCATATCCATACAATCAGCCTGATCAGCTGAGTTTGGAAAACTAATAACCGATTAATTTTAAGGTTGTTCGGATGCGATTAAAGACGTTATGAGTTTTAAAGAGGAATGATAATTTATTATGAATTGTATAGAAATATTGTCCATAATCTTGGGTACAATTAAATAATGACTAATAAATATTATAAATGTAAAAATAAATAAAGAAATAAAACAAAAGTTGACCTGCATAAATAAGTAATGGAGAGATACGGGAACGTCCATCACTGGTAAGCATATAGTCCTCGAGCAGGGTATGTTTCCATGTTTGGATGATAAAATCGGAGTAACGGGTACTAGGAACAATACCTTCAGTACAAGTGAGATGTGAACAATTTACTCACATTAGTACTGTTGGGGACCAGAGAAGTCTTAAATTTGTTACCCTTAATAATGGTACATTGAGTCGTATCCTTCATTGGATCATAGTGTGAACTTAGTTTCCTCCGTGACAATTGTTGGAGTCTTTTAAAATGACTTAAACGTTGACCTCAAGATATAAACCATAATTGCCAAGTTGAGAGGCGGGTTGGTTACCATAGTTGTTATTATCAAGATGCTGCTGCCCAACCGTTTCATTTTCCTTGCTCACCACGATATCCACGGATAAAATGGGGTGACTCCCTTCATTTCACCTTTAAGAACACAAAATAAGATCATTATATATAAGATCATTATAGGTACTTGATGGTATAGCCTCTTCTGTATCTGGGAGCCCACAGTGTTACTCTTTATCTAATTCTACTATCAAACAGGACTGCAACTTCTTTCTCTTCCGGTTTCAAATATAAGGGAGGTATTATAATTACAGGCTCTGAGGCAATTTGCCTTAGTCTTCAAGGACAATTGCTAATTTACTTCGTCGGTTGATTGCTTATGAGGTTATGAATACGTTGAAATCTTATTTGATTTAAAAAAGCTATTAAAACATACCGACATTTAATCTGGAGAACATTATAGACCGAAGAACCGAAATGTGATAGGGAAAGTTACTCGAACGAATTGTTAGGCATCTCTCTCCACTCTCGCTTTCCCACCAGATGGGGTGATAAGCTGGAGCTGGAGCCCTTCTCCCTCGTTTCCCCACCAGATGGAGTGATGAAAATTATACAAATTCAAAGTGGCTCAGAATGCTCAAGACCATAATAAAAAGCATTATTTGGGGAAGCCCTATGTTCAACAATAAACTTCCAATTAAAAAAATGTTCTGCTCGTGAATTCTTATATAAAAGCGCTTCCTTCCCAATAACATCAATAATAGAGTACATAATTTCACATTAACAGTACAAGTGCTTACCTTTAACCAATGCATCATATTTAGGCAAATAAAACGGATAAATAATTGCATTCATCTGTTTAATATAAATAAGTATTACGTGGTAGAGCCACGCTGCAGTTATATTTTGGCTGCAGTCGTCTTGAAGCCTCCTTGATCGAGAAAGTAGCAAGTTATCGCAGAATACCAGCTAAGAATAATAGTTGAATAATAGTTGCTGCTGTGTTTCGTATGGTGAGTATAAAGAACCCGAGACCCTTTTAACTGGTAACGAGACATTTCATCTTAGTTGTTAGGGTAATTGCGTATCTACATTTTGATTCTTAATCGAGGATAAATGTAGATGTCTCTGGAATACAGCATTAGGTCGAGTGTGTGCTGTATCCACGGTTATTATATTTGGAAATTCATAGTGATGATGATGATATGATAATTTTAGTTTTCCACACCTGGAACGCGAAGCAGATAGTAAATAAAGATGTAGTACTTGGCCGACTAAACTTTGCTTGGCATTGTAATTTTTTTGGGATTACACCTATCTAGATATACTTGAAAAAAAGAAAACATTAATTAAAAACCAAATATCATCCAAATCGTTAGAGCCGTTCACATGAACCAATTATATAATATATATACAAGAATTGCTCGCTATATATAAAGTATAGGATAAAATCATGTTACTATCATAAAAATATTTTATGGCTTGTCAACAAAAAGTTAATTTATTAATTATTTTCGTAACAATGACGGTGTTTCAATTTTGCGAGCGTGCGCAAAGTTTTAATTACACCACGACATTCATTCTGGATTAAGTTTGCAACATAACTTCGTACCACAGCACAACAACAAATTCTTTTTGTCTTTTAATTGAATTTTCTTAATTCAACATTTATAACATTTATACATTCTACAGCAAATAAAGGCATTGAATCTGAGGGGTAAAACGCGCATTAAATTTCGCAGTACGCGAACAACTGGGTCGATCCCGCCGTTAGCAATCATATGGCCATCATAAGCAAGAGTGTTGCTTTACTGGTTCATAAAATCAGGAATGTATCAAAGCGTTTTGAGTAATATAATATCTGATAAACCAGTCTGTGCTGTTTTATGTTTTTAGTACCTAGTAGTAAAATGGTAGCAAGTATATTTCAAGTATCAGTGTGTCGTTATTATTCAATTTGTATATCTACTAACATAGGTAGTTTATAAAGTTTGTTACTCACACGTAATATTATGGATTATGGTCTGAACTAAATTCTTATTATTATATAAATATGTAAAAATAATAAATGAGTTAAAATATATGTTGAATATTTTACTTTATGTCTCAAGATACAAAGAGCTATATTGCTAACTAGCTTTTGCTTTCGTCCGCGTGGAGTTCGGTTATATCGCGCCCATGTGTGAAAAAGAGTCTGCTGGTACAAGCCACAATTATTATAAGATGTCACGGGCAAAAGCTAGTAAACTACAAAACATCTTTATACACCACATTTTTTGCTAATCTATTACTGTGTGCCAAAATTATCAGACTACTGGGCGAGCTTACGCGTGAGCAAGCCACATAGAATTGCCCGTGTGAAAAACAATTTTATCTCAAGTCAATACCCGCAAATTTTAATGTCTGCCCTTGTGATTCGTTTATGGTCATTGCAAAGCTGACTTTGAGGGGAAACTGTATTCGTTTGAATTCAAAGGGAAGATCATTCGGGATCAAGGAATTCTTGGTACAAATACAGTTTCCTTACGCATCCAGTTATAATTGTGGCTTCCACTACATTGCGATGTAACGCTTTTACTTTTAGTTTGGTTCCGTTGCACAGTTGAGGAGATTTTATATTTCGCAACAACATAACAGGAGTGCCCACGCGTAGAATAAGCTTATGATGTGGAAGACCCGATGGTTTCAGTGAATTAAGAAATTCGACTGGGAAGTTAATTGTGTCATCTGTGTTGACCACAGAGTCTATTGACGTACACCATTTCTTCCCCTCAAAAGACGTTTACAGTATATCGTTAATTGCCGCTGCTTGGTCGTTTTTCGGGGTTAGTATGACACGTTCACACAACCATGCCATTGGCTCATCGTGGATATGAGCAATATCTTGGTAAATTTTGGATATTAACTCCTGTAACGTAAATACAACTGTGCACAAATTATCAGGGATGGTTATCATTCCGTCATTTATCGGGTAATCACCGTTGCCGATTTCAAGTGGGAGATTCGCAGATCCACCAGCAGACTCTTTTTCTCCTAAGTGTACATGCATATTTTTCGAGAGCTTGAGGATTTTAATTAGAGGCCATAAAGTGGATCTCTTAAGACACGCCTTAACTTCATCTGCTCTAGTTCCTTTTGGCACTACTGGTAGAGTCTGTCTAAAATCTCCAGCCAGCAAAACCGTTACACCACCCATTAACTTTACTTCCTTCATATCTTGTAGAGTTCTGTTTAAAGCCTCTACGCCACCCTTATGAGCCATGGTTATTTCATCCCACACTATCATTTTCCTATGTTTTAATACTTAGTAAAATTACTTTGTTTCGATATATTACAATGGGAGTATCAGCTGTTGTTAAATTGAGGTAACTTGAAGGTAGATTGAGCACTTCCTCCACCCTCAAGCAGTGTAGCTGCGATCCCATAAGAAGCCACAGCCAAACCATTTCCGCGAGTACTTCTAACTTTTGCTAATAGCAAATTTATGAGGAATGTTTTGCCTGTTCCTCCGGGAGCATCTAAAAAGAATATTACACCCTCATTTTATTCAATTTTTGTGTTAATTTGATTGTAAACTGCTTTTTGTTCGTCATTCAGTGATCCTTCATTATTTTTAACTGTGTTTTCTAATGATGCTAAGTTGGAACTTGTCTCTTTAAGAAACTCTCTATTTTCAAATTGTTGTTCTTAGCTTGGTTGAGGCATCTTCTATTATCGAAAGGCATTTGTTAAATACCACATCTTTTATGTGCTCTACATCCACATCCCTCTGTCTTTCTAATTGCCTTTTAAAATATTTAGATAGGTATTCTTTGAATTTCTCCCAAAGGCTTAAAGGGTCTGATACTTGACAGAACACTTAAGTAATCGTAAAAAGATCCCGAATTATTTGCGGTGATTGGCAAAGTCTGCCTCTTCCATTGCTGCGAACAAATGCTGATCATCTTCAAGCAAGCCAAGAGCTTTGCACGCTGATTGGAACGTGGAATATACATGACCATCCACAGTTTTTAACGCTTCAAACGAAATTGGGCCCCGGATCTCATGAAGAAGCATGCGAAGGTGATAGCATTCTGTATTGCTCGGAAGCTCAGTATAAACCCTGCCCAGTACGTGCTCTTTTTTGACCCCTGGCCAGCCTTCAACGTTTCCTCCTCTCTTTCTCCTTTGGAACTTTCTTTTATCCCAAACAGGTACTTCTAGGTAGAGCAATTTTTTTTTGCAAAGTTATCTACTTTACACAAATCGAAAAGGATAGAGTTTGTTGGTATTCACTCTTTCACTCAGATTTTGCTCATTAAAATAAACCCTTTGCCCATTTTCCAAATAAACAGAGGTGGACTACGGAGGAAACGCTCATGAATGGGAAATTCAGGATTCACCATACTTCCTCTGATAAACTTATATATCTTCCACTCGTGTAGGTTTTAACTTCATCCTTCTCATTCTCTAAAGCAAACGATGCCTGGTCTGAACCTTTATTTACGTATTTACAGACGAATTTTATTGATTTCACTTCACATTAAGTGAGCATTAAATGTTTTTAATAACATTGGATTATAAGGGACTATCCAGCGTTTATCTATGGTTGTGCCTTTGATATCAACAGAGAACCCACCGTCATCTAGTAAACGTCTCTTGTACTAAGGATAACCCTCTTCACCAGTTTGAGTTTTCCTTATGAGAGCCCTGGGGTATCGTTTACTGTACATGTTATCTTTCATACATGGTGACTTTCGATTTAAAGTTCGACATGGACCATGTATCATATTACATTTAACGATTTCGTGAAACTCTGGGTCACGTTTGGGATCCGATATTTCATATAAACGTATTACTCCGGTCGATTTGATCCGGAGTAATACGTTTTGAAGCCATAAAAAATATGAATACTTTTTTTATTTTTTTTTTGTTCTTTAAAAAATATGTCCTCTATTTTGCCATTCCGTTGAGTACATATAGCATCGCACTTCACCAAATATTATGCCCTTGGTCAATAAGTTCATGATCTTTTTCACCTTTAGTCGAAACACCCTCGAAATTATATCGTGTCTATCATGAAATTGTTGTCCTTGAAGCAATTGCTCTTTTATCTCGTTCCAGCGAGGATTGCATGTGAAAGTGATAAAAAGATCAGGCTGGCCGTAATTCTTAACATAGATCATAGCATCCTGTGTTCTTTCGTGTATATACCTAGGTCCCCCCGTAAAAGATGATGGAAGGACAACCATTTGTCCTAGTTGGTTGGCTTCTGCGTCTTGTTGTCCAATAGCATCTTTTAAATAGATGTAACTATCAGCACGTAATTTTGCTTGATTATTTTTATAATCAAGCCAAATTATGATTATGGATGAGTCGCTTGCGTCCTTAGGCTTTGACCACCTAACCCTAGGCCCACCCTACACGTGTCCACTGGTGCTAAACGAGCGACAAAGAAGCTGAAAGGAAAGACTCGGCTCCTCGTCATATGGTAGCAGCGTAAAATCTACCACCCCTTAGTTCGCACCATGAGCCAACAAATCAAAGAAATGGCCCCGAGTTCCCGGCGCCCCTTTAATGGGGCAGGGGTGCAAAAAATATCCGGGAGAAAAACCGGTGACGAGGTTCGCCACCCGTCACGTTATGTCTCCCGGAGGGGCGAAAAGTGGATTGGAGGCCCGTCTGGCTACGCGGAATGTGTATGGAGATTGATAAGATGGATGAAGTGCGAAATTATGAATGATAGAGCAATAGATGTGTTATGTGTAAATGAGAAAACGAAAGGAAAGGATGTCTGGTGTAGACGAGACCGAGCGGTGCAGGAGTCGGTGTCATCCTTTCAGAAAGAATGGGTCAATGTGTGAAAGAGTATGAATGTGTAAGCCCAAGGCTGCTATGGATACGAATGAAAGTGGGCTTAAAGAAGTTGTTTGTGAAGAAGCATGACATTAGAATAAATGCTGTAGAAATGCGGTCATTAAAGAGTATGCTAAGGCTAAATCTGAATGACAGGGTGAGAAATAGTGTGATAAGAGAAAAATGTGGTTTATAAGATGACGTTGTGACCAGGATTAAGAAAAAAATGCTTCGGTGGTTTGGTCATGTAGAAAGAATGAACGAAGAAAGAGTGGAAAGCAAATTTTTGTTGAAGTGAACGGCAGAGTCGGGAAGGGACGCCCTAGACGAAGGTTTATCGACCAAATTGGCGATATATTGAAAATGGGCCAGATTAGGAGAACCCTTAACCGACTAGCGTGTATGCAGATATATGGATGTAAAGGAGGCGAGAAAGGTGTGCCAAATGGAAGTCCGTAGTCTCTGCCTACCCCTCTGGGTAACAGGCGTGAGTGTTTATGTATGTATGTAATTTAATCTCTCTGTTTTTATTTTGATGTCTTAATCTACCAAATATTGGCTAAAAAGGGCACGATAGTTGACTAAATAGTTATCTTCTCCTTCTTTAATCATTATTCTACACGAATAGAAACTTGCAGAAGAGACAGGTTTAGTAAGCGGCAACTTAGTTGTGGGATCGCGTTGTGGTATGTTGATTGAATACCCATCATCCCCCCAGCAAAACATCAATGGATAATGTAGCGCATCATATGCTAGATGTATCTCACTAAAACGCTGAAGTGAATTACTTTGGCTCTCGAGGATTATGTCCCTTCGATCAAATTGTTGATCCACTAACACTAAAGCTACTTAATTTGTAGTTGGTGCATTGTATGTCTATATGTTCTTTTGGTGGTTTTTTATCAGCATGTATGACAACTTTGTATGACTCTGAAGGAGCAGCTTTATCAATGGCACTTTTCAGATCTTTTATGTACGGATTCACTTGATGCAGTATATTCTGCGATTGTTTGATTAAATTTGGCTTTAAGTTAGGAAATTTAGAACATAGAATGTTTGCTTCTCGATCATCTTCACCTAAAAAATATATTCGACGGTACTGAGCATCATGTTCGGCTTCTGGTAATATACTTCAAATTAAATGGTAGACCTGGCCTTGTACTTTAAAAGTCGGTGAAAAACCATCTGCTGTTACCTGTTTACCACCAAAGGAAGTCATCTGGAAACAGGCATTATATTTACGAATATTACCCATAAAAATGTCATGATCTGGGTGTAGATAATTATTCAAACTAAAGAGTGGTTCAGACAGTTGTTTCAACCGATCAAGTTGCACTTTTCCAGCGCTGCAACACATACCAGGTGTCTCATCCTTCAATTTCAGCGCATTGCACCACTGAAACTTGTATATCATAGAACCCAAGGCTACACTGTTGTCAGTTTTATAAGCAATATCAGGGTCATACTCCATAGCGGAATGGACCTTGTTTTTCCATAAACGCAGTGTAACGTTTTCCTCATACCGTGACTGAATTGCTCTATTTTTTTTTATAGAATAAGGGTGACAAACGAGCACACAGTCCACCTGATGGTAAGTGGTTGCTATGGCCCATAGACATCTACATCTATCTTCGTTTGCGAATTGAAATGCAGATGCGTTGTCAGCCGTGAGACTAAGATAGAATGCCTCTTTTCCAGTAAAAGGGTCTCCGGTTCTCTACACTCACCATACAAAACACAGCAGCATTGCTATTTTACGCTGGTATTCTGTGAGAACGTCCCTTCCCGGTCGAGCCGACCCATGCGTGCTACAACTATACTATTAATATAGCTGCAGCATGGCTCTACCACGTGAGATTAGATTATGATCTATGCACTTGTGGATTCACAGTTTGATAATTTGCAACAGCTTGCCTGTGTACATCGGGATCGGAATTTTTTTCTGATAAGCGGACACAGCTTTACGATTTGAGTCTAGCTTGTTCCGCCCATATCTTTCTTGTGCACTTTTTAATTGACTTTTTCTTGTGTAATTAGTAAATCTCGACCTTCGTTTATTTTTCTTTTTTCATATTTTAATGTCGACGATACAGATTGATCTGTTCCGCTGGTTGGAGGTGATATTTCACTGTTTACAAAAGATGTAACAGTTAAAATATCAAGCTCTGAAAAAGGATCACGCTCTTCGACAAGTACCTACATGCGACGCTGTATAATTTTCTTCGCAACAATAGGCAGATGGGCGTCAAAATATCCATAAGATAAATTATGGCTAAATCGTAATCGCCTTACTAGACAAATATCTGTTCCGGACTCTGTGTATAGCAGACCGTTTCGATATACTTCAAACCGAAACGGAAATATTAATCCTGCAGCTACTAATTCACTAAGTCCACCGTAAGTTTCATTTTTAACATTCATTTGCTGTTGAATAATTATCGCCATTTCTGTCGTGGTTCCTAACTGAAAACCTAGGCCAATCATTTATCACAAATCTAACAATTTGTGAACGCACCACCATAGCATTTTCTTGGGTTCCGTACATTAAAAATGAAAGAGCACGAAACAAACAGGCGCCGTCATCTATAATGGGGACGACAGTATGTTCTTCCATTTTTCCTTCAATATTAAGAGTTTCTGTAGTCATTTTTTCAGTGAGACAAAATACTTCTATCAACAATACCTAGTCACAAAGCAAATCGAAATCCAAGTTTCAACAGTGGTTGTAAGAAAGACAAAATCAAGCAACTAATCCGAAACATGAAGCAAACCTTAAAGCGTAAGCAAGCAAACAAAGTCGAAGTCTAGTCAAATATCCGTTAACAGTGAATAGGTACCGTATGTGGTACAGGTTGAATCGCTCATTCATCTATCACTTTATATTAGTTCGAAAAAACACAACGTTACCGCGTTCTAAAACGATACCAACGCCATCTATTGGTAGGGATTGGAACTTGAAGATCAATACAAAATAGGTAGGTACCTAAGTATTTCTTATGGTTTTGCCATTTTATTAATTTGTAAAAAAATATACTTTTTTAATTTTTAAATTAGTATTTTTTTGTTCAGGTGTAATTTTTTGCAAATTTTTTGTACATATCTTCTTGCCTATTTTGTTTTATGTTTTTGTGCAATAAAAGTATATTCTACTTTCACTTTTAAATTAGGTTTAAAATATTTATCAATATCATTTACGGTTTACGACCCAAAACCTTAAAAAATGACAAGTCGATAATCGATGCCATTTTGTAATTAACGTCCCAAAACCATAAAACGACATCCATATTGACATTTCAACCGCATCGCACTTTGCCAGGGATGATGGTAGGTATTTCCTGTCTACGTTGGATTTTCAAATAGTTGTTGTTTTCGTAATCAGCGACCGATAAACCATAAAAAAACGATATGTTGATTTTCAGAATTTGTCACGCGTTTTCCACCTTTTAGGTGTTGAATTTTAAAGAGCCTGAAACACTTGTTTACTCATTTATTGATAGGAGTACTCCCTGTAGTTTGAATAAAATAGTTTAACTAATCTTGTTTCTATACAAAATTTCAACCCTTTTTCACCCCATTGGTGTTGAATTTTCAAAACCCTAGGACACGTAATTGTTTATTCTAATTGTGCTTCCAAAACAAAGTTTCAGGCTTCTAACTCTAAAATTACGCATTTCCATACAAACTTTAACTTTTTCATTCACCCTATGGGGCGAATTTTGAAAATCCTTTCTTAGCGGTTTTCACGTCAATAACTGTCTGTATGCCAATTTATTGCCGTCTAAGCACGCGCCAAAATTTCGTAGTATGAGCAGTCCGAGTTCGATCCCCGCCGCACCAATGAAATTGTTAATTGCAACCTAATTCATTTACCAGGTTACCAGGTACCAATTTACCAAGGGTATTGTGAGGAAACCTGCACGTCTAAGAAATAAAAAAAATACTTCGAAGACATGTGAAGTTTGCCAACACGCATTGGGGCAGCGCGGCGGACGTTTTTACCCTAAAACCCTCTCAGCAGTGGAATATATATAGGCTGTAACTTTAACTTTATTAGATCCTGACAAAGCACAGATCCGGTCGGCTGTGAAGTGTTGTTGTCAGGTGTGGTCTGATGCTACTAAATACCAACTAACATCTTTAGACCTAGTAGAGAGACATTCCAGAGCCTTATTGGTGACTCTTATTTGGTATCAACCAATATACCAATATAGCTTTCAGCACAGGCGTAGGGTAGCTAGGTAGTATAGTGTTTTATGGAATTCATTTTCGATAGTGTTTTTAGGAATTGTAATATCCAAGCAATCGCCGACAGTGGGGAATGTCGACTAGTCGAGCTCATGTGCCAAATTACTCGTACAAAATTATTTAATAAGTAGTAACATAGGTGATAGGTTTTTTTGTTACTAACATTTATGGATCACTGTTGTCGGAAGAATAAATGTTTTCATTTTTTTTAATTTTATTATTAATTCTCTATTCGCTTTTTATTATCGGACCCATGAAAAGTTTCCATTGTTTCGTTAGGAATATACCAAACATTGCTACGTCATTATTTATGCGAAGGATTTGGAATGATTTGCCAGTATTTCTTTCCGTCTAAAAAATTCCAACTGAAAAGTCAATAGGCTATTTAACCAGCGCAATTTATCATCCAGGACAGCGGTACTTACTTACCATCGGATGGAAATAGAGTTAGTATATATATATATTAAAAACTATAATTATCATTCTAAAAAAGTTGTTATGAATAGCAAAAAATAATTATGTCATCGCCAAAGCGTGAATAATTTTTTCTTACACGTCATTTTCAGAGCTACGTCTACTCTGTATCTGTACGTTAAAATAAAAAAAATAAAATAATAAGTTTCACTTGCATCAAACGTTATTAAAAGAGGCAACAGAAAAAAGCTCAGAATAAATGCACGTAGCTCTTGTGTTTGCATATGGACGGTACCTTCTCGCTCATTAAAATACCTCACTATCTTTTGCTTTGAAAGAGATATGCAATGCTCTATTGTTTATATTGTTCAGAGAAATCTCAGCACATTAAAGAACTCTTTGACGCAATTTGTAGAAAAATAATAGATCATACATACAAACAAAGCATCAAGCCTGTAATCCCGAGGGTTAGGCAGAGTCCAAAGAGCAGAAAGCTACTCGGATCATGTTTAGCTAAAAAAATATGGATTATAAGGAAAATTGTGAAAGAAGTCATAACTGGTTAGCACATCACATCAAAGTAAAACCCAATATGCCATTAGTCATCTTTTTCGACAGGCTAGGCAAGTAACACAGTTGGCACGTCCTTTTTTGTTGTAAGTCCCACACAAATGAGGTGACCGCTACCTAGCTATTTCTAATTTATTTTGTGTTGTTAATTGTGTAACATGATATGTGTAATATGATTGTAAGCTGTTATTATTTTCTTTTCAAAAAAGAAGTGCCGCTGGGTTTCTTGCTGGTTCATCCCAGGACAGAGGTTTTTTTCGAACCAGTGGTAAATGAAAAAAACGAGTAACTTTCAATAGTTATAACTTTTAACAAAAAGTAAAAACCGACTTTAAATTGCTAAAAAAGAAGTTATTTATTTGCTATGCTTAGGGCTGAGATTTTTTCTTCAAATTTATATGGGACCACCCTTGAAGTATCACACACATACACACATACAACCTACGAAAATATCTCGTAATATACATACTAAAAAAAACATACACTCGAATTAGGAACCTCCTCCTTTTTGAAGTCGGTTAAAAAGTATTATTAATAATCTATATTGAATTAAAAAAATCTGTTTCTCTTTCTGTTTGAAATATCGCAGATTATCGTCGATCTATACTACATAACAACAAAAATTCAGATACCGTTGTAGTTTAAAAGTTAAGTGCTCGCCGTAAATTTTCATTGTACGCAGGCAATACTAGTTCAATATATAGTCCCCGCTGTTATAATTAACAAGTGGTAAAATTAAAAATTTTGTACAATCGACTTCTTAAGGATTACTCAAAAACTACTGTTTAGACCTTGATTACATTTATATGGGACCACATGAGAAACATCAGCGTTAAAATAAAAAGGAATCGCCAAAACCGGCATCAAAATCAGTCGAAGTGAGTAACTCTTCCTTTTTAAAGTCGGTTAAAAATGTTAGTAAAAAACTTTTATTGTTGATTTACCACGTGCTTGGCGGTGAAGATTAGCTTCAAAACAAAACGTGGATGTCTGAAAAGTAAAAACTTAAGTAAATTTAAAGCTACAAATACAAACTGGAACAGAGTTAAGAATTATCATAACCCACTCAAAAATAAAAACAGTGGCTGAGCCCAAGAATGTGTGTGTGTGTGTGTGTGTGTGTGTGTGTGTGTGTGTGTGTGTGTGTGTGTGTGTGTGTGGGTGGTGTGTGTGTGTGTGTGTGTGCGTGCGTGCGTGCGTCCGTGCGGTGCAGGCGTGCGCGTGCGTGCGTACGTGTGCGTGCGTGCGCTTGCGTGCGTGAGTGTTCGTGCGTGTGTATGAAAGCGTGCGTGTGCTTGGCGTACGTGCGCGTGCGTGCGAGCGTGAGTGCGTGCATGCGTGCGTGCGTGCGTGCGTGCGTGCCTGCGTGCGTGCGTGCGTGCGTGCGTGCGTGCGTGCGTGCGTGCGTGCGTGCGTGCTTGCGCGCAAATATAAAAAAATATCCATTTTTGTATATTTTTTGTACTGAGGAGGAAGCGTTGCTCTTTCATTAATTCCATATAGATAATATAGGGAAATCTATAAAGAGGCTTATGTTCAGACAATCCGATTTGATGTAAATTTATTTTGTTAAAATCTGTTCGTTTTCTTAATAGTTCAATAAATTAAATGCGATTTATTGACAGTTCGCTTTGAGTCAACATAACCTGTAACTTCAGTCATACCAAGTTACAGACACATCTAGCTTATATCATTTAGAAAGAAGCTAAACCGTATACGTATAGTCATACGGAAAAAGACATCAAGCAAAAACAGTAATCGATGTATCAACGTCAATCTATAAGATGGATCCCCGGAAAACATATGAAACTGATGAGATGAACGAGAAATATCAGAAAACTAATAACGCGTTTATGACAATAATTTATTAGTTAAATAAAAAGGACTTCAAACTTTTTTATCAATATAATAAGTTTATCCCTAATTAAAAATGTATGTTTTTCAGAATATTTTTTTAAATATGTTTAGAATTATATTATTTGACCCCTAATTTAGTAGGATACTATATTATATTGCTGGGATGCCAACTTTAAAAAGAAAAGAGAAAAACGAGCTAACAGCCTGTAGCTTCTCTGCACTTACAGCACATCTATAACCGACTTCAAAAAGGCCGCAGATGCGTCGCCATCCATAAGAAGATGAAATACCTTACACCTACAGCTTGTCAACTATTATTGTGAAAAATACAGTATTTCATTCATCATCATCACCATCATTACAGCCCTTCACAAGTCTACTGCTGAACACCCTGTCTTACACCTCTCTGTAGTTGGATAGGTTTTGTACTCTGGTACTGTACTCGGATAGCCATCGTAGCCCTACTGTACAAACACTTCAGCACTTCGATACACAACAGACAATCAACTTGGCACCGCTGAAGGGACTGCAGCACCGCCCAAATTTCGACTTATACACAAGACATAGTGGCAGATTGTACTCTTCGGTCTTCTGTACAATTTGCTGAAGCGCATGTATGTGGCCTATGGTGCTAAAGCTTTTTCGGAAACCGGCTTGTTCGGGAGGCAGTAAGTCGTCGAGTCTACGTGCGAGACGATTCGTAATGACTCTCGAAAACAGCACGCAGACGCGGCTCAGAAGGGAAATCGGCTGTAGTTATCCAAGAGAGCATTGTCACCTTTCTTGAAGAACAAGACCACCGTACTTCTGCTCCACGCCTCCGATGTAGTGCCACCATGGAGGACGGAATTAAAGAGCTTCTGAAGGACTTTAAGTACCGGTTTTCCATCCGCTTTCAGAAGCTCCGCTGTAATTCCATCCTCACCCGGGGACTTGCCGTTTTTTAAGGTGTTGGAGAGCCATTCTAATCTCGCTCAGACTGACGTCCGGGATATCATCGGAATAGTGTCGGATAAGACTTGCTCTCGGATCGTTAATGACACTTGCGTGTGGCTCCAACGATGATGTGTATAGCTGCCCATAGAACCTCTCAATCTCACTCAAAATCTCAGGTGTCCCGGCAATGATGCTGCTACACTCGGTCTTCAGCTTTGACAGTTGGCTCTTTCTGGCAGATAGATCTCTGTCAAAGACTTTGGAGCCCTGGTTCCGCTCGATCGCTTCTTCAAAACGAGCTGTATTAAAGTTGCGTAAGTAATTTGTTGTTTTTAGAAAGATGCTGCTGCCCATCTTCTGTCACAGTTTCCCTCTGTCGCCTCTTACGACACCCACGGGAAGATATAGGGTAGTGGGTATTGTTACCTGCCACTACACGGGGTGTATTTCTTTACAACAAATAAATATTAATCCAATTTTTATGTACATTTGCACAATTGCATTTGCATATTTTTAAGATATTTCGTCACAATTAAAACATAGTAATAAATAAATTATATATTTACCAACGTAAAACAGCAGCTTAATGCTGCGGTGTTTAACTGGACTGCTCCTTTTGAAATTTTTCTTATTAGTTTGATCTGTATGTATTTACGTATGAATTAAATGGAATTTTATAATTCATTTTTCACCCAGTTCAAGATGTCATTCATTTTTCACCAGTGCTCGCACTGCTGTGTTCTGTGATGGTCTAAAGAGTATAGAGTACCATAATAATGTGAGGCATTACATCTTAGTCGTCATAAGTGATAACGCATCTACATGCTTCTTTGTTTGAAGTTGGCTGTAGGTGTTCATGGACCACAGTAGCTACTTAATAGTTTTATAAAAAAATAACCAATACGTGTTGTTTAAGTTCCATTAAATTTCAATATAATTTATGTTGCTATCAAAAGACATTTCACGTTATTCATATAATTCACATAAGATAAAAAAATAAAATAAAAAGCCTTAATTGAAAGAACCAAAAATGCTTTTATCATTGTGAATAGATTTTCAGACCAAAGAAATATTTAATCAAAAACATCCAACTGTATAAAGCTCAAAGCGAATGCATGTTGCTTTCATATTTGTTTTCATACGTTACCTTTGGGTTCATTAAAATACATGAGCAGATGTGCAGCAAATGTCAGTAGAAGGAATTCCTGTGAATTTGAAAAAAACATCTATGAATACTATTCACGAAGTTTGTATCAGAATTGTTTTTAAACCGTATACGTATAGTCATACGGAAAAGACATCAAGCAAAAACAGTAATAGATGTATCAACGTCAATCTATAAGATGGATCCCCGGAAAACATATGAAACTGATGAGATGAACGAGAAATATCAGAAAACTAATAAGCCTGCAAAAGTCCATTGCTGAACGTAGACCTATCCCGGTGGAAGAATATGCTTTGATTATCACGCTTGGCAGATGAAATTGCGATCGCAGTCCCCGACATCTTAAATCTTGATGCTGCTTCCTTTTACCAATCTAGATCATGTTTCATCTAATCTACCAACGAAGTAGTTATAGTGCTATATTTCAGAAAGCTTGAGATACTTACGTGGTTCCTAAAGTTACGTGATGAAATAGGGTGATGTTTGTGTCTTACGCCGCCATCCACCACGCCACACATAAACTATTATTATTATTATTACAGGCCATGGATATTTACATCTGACGATCAAGTTGCTTGGTGACTTTATCGCACAGAATACCATCATGAAACAGTAGAATATGGCTACTTTGTTTCGTATTGAGAGTGGATTTGGACCCATTTAGTCATAAATGAAATGCCTCCATTTTTATTCTTAAAGAGTGACAACGTATCTGCATTTTGTTCCTTCATCGAGGATAGATGAAGAAATTCATGGGCCAAAGTATACATTTATCATCAGTTGGACGGTGTGCTCGCTTGTCACTCTTTATCCTCCATGTCTATGGGTGTCTACCCATGCCCATAGACACCTCTCCTCAGGTGTTTTTATGTCCAGGGGCCTTTGGAATTTATGGCAAGCGCTTAGCCCCTGAGCAACTGCAGCTCCATTGACTGAGTAAATGTGATGTTATGAACCAAGTCATTAATCAGGGCACTATTAACAATGCCCGAGCAATATGAATAATGACAAATCAAATCGGGCTATGTAACTAATATTGATTTAATTTTCATTTATCACATTGTCTGGTCATTATGAATATTGCTATTTAACTTTTGGGCAATTCAATATAAACTAACCAAACCATTTTTATCACTTTTAATACAATAAGTGAATAATATACCAAATCTGAAATAATCAAGTGTAAAAAAATGCGATGAAGAAGAAAACCATTGCAGTATCTAATAGTAGCAATAGGGTATTCTTTCTTTTGCGTTACAAAACTATACCTTTGATGAATAACTTTCTTCCCATTTCGTTTAATTGTTATATACATGACATAAAAACACGTAACCTAACCTTACTTATCGTTTTATTACTCTGGCCAATAAGTGACGGACTTTAGTTATAAAGCCCAGTCAATTAAATTATTTCAATAAATTTTATCACATTGCCTATTCATATTGCGCATTATTAATATTGCGCGGGAATTATAAATAATGTCCTATAAATCATTTGGTCCGTAAAATATATACATTTAGTTACTCTCCTTTCTTATAATATCACATTATTGTACATAATAAGAGTGTATTTATAATTTAAGGCATATTAAAATATAAAAATAAGAGTAAATGATACTCCAATTCAATTAAAAATCATTCCATTCCAGATACTTCCTATCCACCTTTGCTTTATACAAGCAAATCGATTTCCTTATTCGGACGTGCAATGAATGTTCTTCTTTACGGGAAACTTGCTTTGTCTAATAGAAAAAGTGAATTGATTTGTTTCTTGTATGGATTAAACAAAGTACTGTATTACTGAGTGTTGGTCTTTCGAGCCGGATCTACAGCAGCAAGACCCATGCTCAAAATGGTTTTGTTATGATCCTTATATTATGTTTGTATTCCGTAGCTTCTTACCTACGTAATGCATGACTCTAAGTTTACACTTTCACTGCTCGATTTTTAGACAATAGCAATGAAATATATGTAGTACACGGGACAGGGAATGGGTTAATTTAAAAAAAGGAAATGTACTAGTTATTAATGGGACATTGTTCCACGTCACCAACACTGAGTGATAAAGATGTAAGATCTAATTACATAAAATTTCCGCGTAGTGGCGGCTACAAAGAACCCACTACTCAATATCTTCTTGTGAGTGCCAGAGAGGGAAACTGAAAAAGGAGATAGGCTGCAACATCTCATCATCATCATCATCAAAATAGAAGTGATAAACGAATTAATATTTTGATTTAGACTTATTAGTATAACATAACTTTTTGGGCATTTATGGCTCATGGTATAAAATAACCGTCTTTTACTGTCATAGGAAGGAAATATTTTATAGGCAATACAAAGCGTTCCTATTGAATATCCTAACGCAAATAATTTAATTTTCTGTTATCACGTGCGAGAAACAATGGCAAGATATAACGCTTAGCCGAAGAACAACGACAAAATTGAAATGTATTCATCACTAACTAACGTGCTTAATATCAAATCATTCGCTTTGCTCAAATTTAGCTTCTTCGAGAGAAAAATATAAGTACCTGAATTTCTAAAGTTTTTGCTTAAAAATTTTTGAAAAAATGTTGTTTCGACTAGCTAGTATTCTCCATTTCTACATTAGGTTAAGAAACTGTTAGGTCCTTTTTGTACCAAAATTATTAAAGCAAAAACTATTTTTACACAACTGAAACATACTCCATTATAAGCGTAATATTTTATGCACTTTCGTATGGTAAGTAATGAGAACTGGAGAACCTTTTCACTGGTAACAAAACATATCATCTTAGTCCTCAGGAGTGACAATGCGTCCATATTTTGATTCTTAATCGAGGGCAGTAAGTGTATATGGGCCACAGTATCAACCTACCATCAGGTTGCTCAATGCTCAATTATTGCCGTTAGTTGTACATATAAAATCACTGCAATCAAAATTATTATAATTCAATATTAAAATATCTAACCCGTTCAATCTTTCTATTTTTATAGATTTTATATCAATTAAACTCTACTTGCTTTTGTAAAAGTAGTGAGGAATATATCATAAGATTTGTATCCAAGGATCCATGAATTTTATAGATTGCAAAAAAATCTTTCTTATTCAAACTTCCAAAAACTTCTTCCATCGGATAAAGTAAAACTGCTGGATATCTGCGACATAATAATATTCTTAAGTGTGCTAATAAATCAAAACTTTATTCCTACAGGATTTAGTTTTACTCGAAGGATACCGTATTGTAATGTATATGTGACTAAGTTAAAATAAAACTAACAACCTCATAGAGCAAATTGTTCTTTTTTATACGTAGTAAAAATATTTTGTCGAACTTTGTCTAAATAAAAATAAATTATTATTAATAATAATTTGTATTGAATAAAAATATTCTATTCTACTCTATTGTATTATGTTGTATTCTGTACTATCCGTACCATTCTATTAGTTTAAACATAAAAAATATTTAAAGAATAATAGTAAATTTTGTTATAAAAATATCTGATAAGGAGAGTAACTACTTTCAAATAGCAACTAAACTTAAACAGCCTCAGCTTCAGCCTGCTAATTAACGAATGAGAATCTGGTGATTAAGAAATGGAGGTATATCCTATCGAAATTCCGGATCCGAACCCCACGAACTGAAGATAGGCAGTTGCTTTACTAAAGCGGGTTATCGGCGATGCGCGCAAGTCTTTTAAAATATCCCTTTTAAGCGTTGGATGATGCAAATACGAATACGACGGTTAATTAGATGGAAGTCACACTACGTTCATGATGTTGGTGGTATTGAAATTCGGAGTAATAACCTTAACTTAACCCCAGTGCCGGCTTCCTCCACTTGACCGCATCCAACGCAGAGCGGCTCGAATCGTCAACAACCGAGTTCTTTCTGATCGGCTTCACTCACTGGCGCTGCGAAGAGATATTGCATCCCTTTGCATTTCTACCACAGGTAGTACTTAGAGGAATTGTTGGAACTAATTCCAGCCGTTAAATTTCACCATGGCACATCATCGCAACAAAACTCGCGATACCATACATACCATGTGAATGATTGGCGGTTAACCACTATGCGATTCCCGGTATTTTAAAAAAGGGTAGGTAATTGTTCTGTTCATGGGCGGCGATCAACGCTTACTATTGGATACGCCGCATGTTCTATCTTACATAAAAAAATAACCTTCTTCAAAAAAAATGAGGAGGTTAACAATTCGACTGTATGGTTTTAATATGTATGTATACAACGCGATATCTTCGTCACAATTGTGAACCGACTTTGATGATTACATAAAAGAGAAAATTTATACTTCAGGGGTGGTCCCATATAATTTGAAAAAAAAAATTAAAAAAAAAAGAAACTATTTGACTTAAATCTAATGTACATGTGTCTGTAAGGTCTTTCATTTAAATTGATTAAGAGTGAGGAAACCTGCATGTCAGAAAAATAAGAAGTAAAAAATATTTTGAAGACATGTGAGGTTCACCAACAGGAATTGGGGCAGCGCGGCGCTCATTTTTTTGCTCTTAAACCATCTCAGCAGTGGGACGTACATAGGCTGTAACTTCAAGGGTGAGAAAAATTATGGTAATATCAGTTTTCAATGTATATTTAATTTAAATTTATTTTTTTACATTGTTAAATCATAGTATTAAATTAAATCTAACTAAAAGGTGTGTAACCATTACCAATATTAAAAAAAAACTAGGATAAACAAAAACTAAAAAATAAAAATTTAAATTATCATACAGTCCTACTTCCCGTGGTATCGTGCCAAGAACGCCGGCTGCGTTTCCTCGTTGAATGGCTATGCTTAGCCTTTGAGCGATCACCACACGTGAACCCTACGGACCGATAGTCTCTACAGCAAATGGCAAAAAAATGTAGTCATATCTCAAAGACTCATATTTGCACCGCTTACTTAATTCAGCTGCCTCTGATGCCGCCCCGGCTCTAAACGAGGTACACATTGCAATTGCCGCTCTAATGGTGGTAAAATAGGAAATTATGTTTTAGTGTAACTAAAAGTCGGCTTTTACTTTTTTTTTAAAGTTTTTTTACATACTGTTATTTAAAAAATCAATTGAGACAAGATACTATTCTAATTGACAAAGCAACTATTTCTTCGAATACAAAGCTTTAGTTATCTTTAATGACTATTTTTCGCCGTAGAACCGATACTGCAAAATTGTTCGGGTGTTCAGTGAGTGCCTTTGATTAATGAAATAGGGTTTTTTTGCTTAATTACAATAACTTTGAGTTCTTGATGACTACCTATAAAGATAATTATATACTTTTATTAGATATCCTCATTTCTAAGTTTATCACGCAGAGAAACCCCGAGCATAGCCCTCCATAGCTCGCTGAGGGACCTTGAGCTTCCTCATACGGTCAGCAGTGAAGAACCACGTCTCAGATCCATAAGGCAACACTCACTGGTTGTACAATCTTGTTTTCAAGTTTTGAGGTAGGTATACCTGACGAGAAGATGTGTTGATTGACCTCTCGATTGAAATTGGACTTACCTAATCAGGCTATTTGTCCCAGATAGACATACTCGTCAACAACTTCGAGCTTAGTGCTCCCAACAACTACCGACATAGGTGTGACATGGACGTTGCACATGACCTTTGTTTTATCCATGTTCATCTTAAGATCTATCTGTTGGGAGGCAATATTGAAGTTATTGAGAAATATGCTTAGGTCCTCCAGCGATTCTGCCATAAGTACTATATCGTCGGCAAATCGAAGGTAAGTGATGTACTCGTCATTGACTTAACGTTACCGTATCGTTTCCAGTCCAGTAGCTTAAAAACGCCTTTCAATGCAGCGTTGAAGGGTTTCGGGGATATTACGTCACCCTGTCTTACACCTCTCTGCAGTTGGATATGTTTCGCACTCTGGTTCTGTACTCAGATAGCCATCGTAGCCCTACTGACATATTTATAATATTAAAACGTGTGAAGACGCCAGATTTTACGCCTTTACATTAAGGCTGGTATCAAACGAACTGCATGTATGCCGTTCACAAATTTAATTGCATGCAGTCATGACTTCAACTGCATTACTGCAGCATTAGGTAATAAAACGCAAACAGTTGTAGAGAATAACCGTGATATAGTTTTAGTAGATTGTGATACTTCGTTAATTTTCTATCTTTAAACATTATTGCACGCCTCATAGCGTGAAACGTTATTAGGTAGTGCTTTACTCTCGACACGTCAAGGTCAAGCAATTTTGTGTTATTAAAATGCTTCTATCATAACCATATTGCACTTATACGATAATATGAGTAGCCGTATATCAAGAAAATACTCTAATTAATCCATCTTATATTTTCTAAAAAAATATTGTATATTGCTAATTTGAAAAAAAACGGTTTAAAAAATTTTACGTGGACGTCCGAATGTTGATTTTGTATGTGGTCACGATAACTCCCGAAAAATTGACGTATCGAGACCGGGTTTTTTATTAGTTTCAGAATCACATCAACTGGTTCCCTATTTCATATCAATAGCCTAGTACGCGTAGTTTGTTAATAAAATGATTTTTATCTTTTATAAGTTTTATCGCTATTCAAAATTTAAAGGCACTTTCATATTTTTAGCCCTTGATAGACAAAGTACAAATGTACCATACAGCCTATATAGATTTTATACTTTGTGTAATCGATTTATTTTGGTAAACATCATAATTTTTTTTCCATGTAGATAACACTTCCTTTTAAGAAAATAGAGTGCTAAATTTAAAACACGTAAATAATGTATTTTAAAGTCAGGAATACAATTAAATTTTTCCATCAAAATTAAATGAAGCGCTCATGAGGCGTGCACTTTTGGATTTTCCAAACTATTGTTAAAATGTGAAGAAGTGAGAAATAGTACAGTGGTCTAATTTGCTTTTAACAGTGATTAAACGATGTAAGTTTTTATTTTTATTTTAAAATACTAGCAATGCAGCCTTACTAATATATGTATCGTTTACCATTCCAGATATACACCATCCATCCACTACAGACACCACTGAACATAGGCCTCCCCTATAGATTGTCTCAGAGGGTTTTGCCATAGTTGCTACTTTGGAAAATGGTTATAACTGCAGTTTTTATAGTATTGAGTTGTTATCAGGAAAATGCCTTGCCCATCTCCTGTTTCAGTTTCTCTCTAACAGCTCTATATTACGACAACCACGGGACGATATGGGTAGTGGATATTGGACTTGGATAGTGGAGTTACACCACTACACGATTACATATGTCAGGATGTTAAATTCACAATAACCAATGTCAGTATAAATCTGAGTCTTGTACGAAGCTTCAACGGGCCCCTATACATCTTAACTAGCAAGCAAACTTGTCATGCAGCACATGGTGTAGAAAACTTAGAGCCTTACTATTAAAACAGCAAAATTAATTAATTTAAGGCATAAACACTCACGCCTGTCACCCAGAGGGGTAGGCAGAGACTACGGACTTCCATTTGGCACGATCTTGCCTCTCGCCTCCTTTACATCCATATATCTACGCATACACGCTCGTCGGTTAAGGGTACTCCTAATCTGGCCTTTTTCAATATAACGCCAATTTTGTCGATAAACCTTCGTCTAGGGCGTCCTTCCCGACTCTGCCGTTCACTGCAACATAAATTTGCTTTGTCACTCTTTCCTCGTTCATTCTTTCTACATGACCAAACCACCGAAGCATTCCTTTCTTAATCCTGGTCACAACGTCATTTTGCAAACCGCACTTTTCACTTATCACACAATTTCTCACCCTGTCATTCAGATTCAGCCCAGCATACTCCTTAATTACCGCATTTCTACAGCATTTATTCTACTCTCATGATTCTTCTGCCAGACCCAACTTTCACTACCACACATTAAAGTAGGACTGACACAGCATTATGAATTGCCAAACGTGCTTTTTTGAGACATTCTGACTCTTCATAATAGCGTGTAGAGCCCCATTCACTCTATTTCCTGCGTTTACTCGTCGTTCTATATCCTTATCATATCTACCATCCCTGCTAAATAAACATCCCAAATATACAAACTCATCCACTTGCTCAATCAACTCCCTTTATTCTTATTTCTCATAACGTTTTACTTTCTTCTCTTCAAAACCATCACTTTCGTCTTACTTGCTTTCACTTTCATAACCCTTTCTTTTAATGACCAGTTATTAAAGTAACCATCATTAGCAACTCCCCGCCGACGATGCTAATATGACTTGATCATCGGCGTACAAAAGGCATTTGACGGTTAACTCACCCATTCTCGACCCACATTCTTCAACTTTCAAAGTTTGCAAACAACTGTCCATAAATAGGTTAAACAGCCACGGGAAGCTACACAGCCCTGTCGACACCTTGGATGCCAAACCAGTCCGAGTAGACCCCGTTGATCCTGACACAAGCACTAGAGTCCCTATAAAGAGACCTTAATGCATGTATCAAACCAGCGCTCAACCCAAATGAGTTCAGTGTTTGCCATTACACATTCCTGTCCACTCTGTCATAAGCGGAATTGGAAAAGTCCAAGTCCATGAACGCACAAAAAACTTTCTGGTTTTTGGCCAAAAACTTCTCCGCAATCATGCGCATGGAAAAGACTTGATCCGTACACCCCATCCCCTTTCTAAATCCAGCTTGCACATCCCAAATTTTTCCATCAGTTTCTTCCATAACTATTTCAATTTACACCTTAGCTTACAGTTTACCCACAATACTAAGAAAGCTGATACCACGGTAGTTTTAACAGTCCTGCTGTGACCCTTTTCCCTTATATATTGGAACTATTACGGCTTTGCACCAGTCTTCCGGTACCCGCTTCAGTTCCCAACATAAATTAAGCAAGGTGTACAGCAGGCCTGCTACCAACCTCTCCATTTCGAGTGATACTCTATCATATCCGGCTGCCTTACCTGCTTTCATGCTTTTCATTGCTTTCATTATTTCATCTACACTTATCTCCTTACTCTCTTCACTTTCTGGAGTTTCTATTTCAATTAATTTAGACAACTCTTCATTCATAAACACGCTTTCAAAGTATTCCTTCCATCTTTTAAATTGAAACTTCATCATTCAGTATACATCCATTCTCGTCTCGTATAGCATACATTCTAGGCTGTCTTGAATTTCCATGGCAGTTCTTGCGAGTTTCCAGAACATTTTAATATTTGTGGAAGTTATCAGGTATCCTTTTATCATTCTTATCCTTTCTTTCTTGCTTTTCCTTTCAACAACTTTTTACTCTCTTATATATACGTCTTAATTCTGCCTTTTTTTTCTTTCAATCTCATCATTCATACCGCCAGAATTACCAGCTTTGGTTGCTTGTAAATCTAGCCATGCTCTCTTCTTTGCTTCAACTTCCATCCGTACCTCATCATCCCACCACAACGTATTATTTTCTTTCATTCTCTCTTACTTACACCACATACATCGGTGGCTGCATCCACCAAACTTTCTGAAAATTATTCCATACAGTCTTCAGGTCTAAATCATTTATACATGTTTCATTCAAACCATTTATATTCTCCTCAGTCTACATTTATACTTCTGCACACCTTCATCTTGTAGTCTCTCTATTCTTATACGCTGTAACGCAGTGGTAGACATAGATGTCCGATGCCGCCAACGCCTGAATAGACCATTAATTCGGCATAAGACCAAGTAATGATCCGTCCTACGTTGGACCCCGGTAAACCCTTGTATCTACCACTGCGCTCCACATTCGTTCATTCACTATTATGAAATCTATCATGCTCCTATTATCACCTCTTTCCTATGTATACATGTGAATCCTCTTATAGCGAAAGTGTTCGTCAAAAGATTCTTTCCACATACGGTGAGTGACGAGTGGCGAACCTCGTCGCCGGTTTCCTCCCGGAGATTTTTCACCCTGCCCCATTAAAGGGGCGCTGGGAACTCAGCCATTTCTTTCCTTTGTGCCTCATGGTGCGAAAGTAGTTGGTATTTTTACGCCATCACTACCACGGCGAGGAGCCAAGTCTGTTCTTTCGGTTTTGTCACTTGTTTAGCACACCGGGGACACGTGGTGGCCTAGGATTAGTTGGTCGAAGCCTCGCGGACGCGATCGACTCATCCCTTCAATTTAAATTAATTTGATAGCATGATGTCAAATAAAATGTTATATGGGTACTGCGAATGAATGACATTGATATCATCTTTGTTGTGCAGAAAGAGCCATAAGATCAATTTATAGCCCTAAGTTCAAGGAATTTCTTAGAGAAAAAATATATATATATATATATATATATATATATATATATATATATATATATATATATATATATATATTAATAAATATATATATATATATATATATATATATATATATTTATTTAGTCTCTCAGTATATTTACGAAAATTAATTGTATGTAGGTACACGAAAACAAAAAATATTTTTATAATAAATACTGATTTATATTCTGTAAATAATTGGAACAAGCACAAGTTGTTATTCCAGTTACTCGACTCTGCAGTGTCAGCGTTGTATTCTAAATAAGGCAATGTAGCTTTTACAATAAATTGTTAAAATATATGGCCTATCTATCAAAGAGCTCAAATTTTCTATGAAGCATAATATTACACTATTATAGAGCACATACAAGAATACAGTCATGGCTCCCGCTTATGAGATCGTATATTGGAATAATGGTGACAAATGAGCAACAGCACCCACTTACCAATAGGTAAGTGCTGTGGCCATAGACATCTACATCCATCTCCGATTAAGAATCAAAATGCAGATGCGTTGACACCCATGAGGACTAGGATGGAATGACTCGCTTTCAGTAAAATGGTTCCGGTTTTACACTCACCATAAACACAACAGCATTAAGCCGCTATTTTACGCTGGTATTCTGTGAGATCGTGGTCCTTCCAAGGTCAAGCCGACCCATTCGTGCTTCATTCATACATAGCTGCACTATGACTTACTACATATTAAAGTACAAAACTTAAGCTATTACATAGAATCCAACTTATACCTTACGAATATTAAAACACATCAAAATCATTTCAGAAATTTGGGCATGATGCGCGAACAAATATTTTATAAACGTCAGCAATTAAAAAGGTTTCCGTTTTGCCTGAGTTGTTGAGATAGATCCTCTTTTAATGTAGCGTTATATAAATATAAGATAATCATCAAACACCATTTTACCAATTTTCGATTTCTAAAAAATTACCAAGGTTTTTATGATAAAAGATAGCCTAAATCACTCCTGGCATAACTCTCTATCTCGTAGTGAAGTTTCATTATAATTGGTTCAATATTAGAGTCATTCAATATTCATACACTACAAGTCATTCAATTTTCAGAATAGCATAAGTAAAAAAAAATAAGTGATAAAATATATAAACAAATGTTGAGGTACGCTCATTAAAATTTGCCCGGGCCAGTGCGTTTATGAGTCCGCTCGTAGTCAAAGATTTTTTAGCTGAAGTTATTATTATGATGCGAAAGTAAGCTAGGACCGTTATTTCGTAAATCTTAATAAATTTTTTCTCGTATTTTGACATACCTATACCGTTATCGTTACAGCCTATTAAAGTCCACTGCTGAACATAGGCCTTCCCCATAGATTGCCTCATATGGGGAATATTTGCCATAGTTGCTACGTTTTACCACATGTTACCACGTTTGCCATAGCATAATGTCGTATGGTATTTTGCTATTGGGACGCGCAGCTAACACTGACATTATATTTGTTTTACAGAAGAGGGCCATAAGAGCAACCTATGATTTGAAATCTAAAGAGTCGCTCCGACAATAATTTAAGGAAATTAATATATTAACTTTGGCCTCTCAATGCATTTATGAAAATGTAATGTACATACACAAAAATAAAAGTAGTTTTACAAAAATAAGTGATATTCATTCTGTAAACACTAGGAACAGACATAAGCTAGTAGTACCAGTTACTCGACTCAATCGAGTCAGTAATTCATTCTTGGGGCGATGTATACGCTTTTACAACAAAATCCCAGAAAATATGCAAAATTTGACCTGCTCAAAGTTCAAAAACATTATTAAACAAAGTTTGTATAAAAAGGGTCATTATAATATTTAGGAATTTATGGATGATAATAACCCCTGGGAATGAGGTGATTGCTACCAAGCTATTTCTAATTTGTTTTGTGTTGTTAATTGTGTAACATACATGATTGTAAGCTGTTATTTGAAAAAAAAAGTCTAGTAGTATCTCCTGATTTGTTTCCCTTTGTTGTCTCTTACGACACCCACGGGATAATTTAGGGTAGTAGATATTCTTATACCGCCACTACTCGGTACATAGTTATTTTGGCAAAGTTAGGATAAAATTAAACAATAGACTACACGTTTGTTACCAATATGTGTTATATTTTTTATAATTTACTAGCTGGCCCGAAAAACGTTGTTCTACCCTTTTCGGTAGGTGGGCGATGAGTTTTATTCCGAATCCACTCCGCGCTTTTTACATTGTAAATACAATTTTTTTAATAACTCAACCACTGTGCCATCTACAGATTCTAGATTTTGTGATTTTCTTTACTGGCACTAAGCCAAAATAGATTTTGAATTTATTTGGTTCATATGTACAGAATTCGTAACTTGACTACAGCTCCACCTATCGAGTCCTAGCATAGCTTTGAACTATTTTCTCAACAAAAAAATGTATTATGTGAATATAACATCTATCGTTTAGGAGCTTTTTTTAGGAGTTACAGGATGAATGACTTGACACGAACAGAAGTACCAACTTTAACAACGGCTTACATTTTTTTGCGTGAGGATTAGGTTAACAAAGCAGAAGCCTATCGCATAGATATTTTAAAATATGCATATTATTTTGAAATAATAAAAAATCAATCTGGTGTTCGATAGTTGAAATTATTGCATATATAATAGTTTTCACCAGGCCGATGCTATCAGAGGTACGGAGGTGAAACGCCGCCGCTAACTTCCTGACTCCGGGCTGCTACTAATAATTTCTTAACAAAAAAAAAACAATATTTGATTTTGGCCCGACCCGGGATTCAAACCCGGAAGCAGAACATGATCAGCAGTTGCGATTACGACCACTAGACTAACGAGACAAAAATGACAATGGAACATATAAGCTGGGTTTTCAGGCCGAGGGCTGCGCAAAAACGTTCTATGACGCCAATCGATGGTAATTTCGTATCGGTAGCATACTTGCCCTCTCGATGTCAGAAGTTGTTGATGACTTCTGACATATGACGGTTTTTGCGTATGCTTATTTTGTTTCGTTTGATAAAATATTACTATACTAAATAATAAAAATTACATCAGAATATTTGCTAATATACTGTATAATTTATTTAGATTTGGTTTTATATGTTACGAGGATACACGCAGTGGAACCAGAGTACATATCAGAGAACATACACAGAGAACATATCCCAACGGATCAGTAAGCTGAAGTGGCAATGGGCCGGCCCCTTATAGAATAGAATAGAATAGAATATTATATAGTCAGCTGTTAAGCGACGGATTCTTTTACACAGCTACCACACACCAATTATATTGTAATTTTTGTATAATATATATTTGTATATTTTATTTCATAACATTGCAAAAGTAGCATAACTACAAGTAATTAATGTTCATGATTTCCCATTTTCTTTAGAGATACCAAAACTTTTTCCAATTATGTAAACAAAGTTGTTACATTTAATGAAAGGCGCCCCGCTCGGTCTAAACCCGAAAATCGATTTCTTTGTACTAGAACAAAGTTTTGGTAACAAGTTTCTGGAACAGAATAGTTGTTTAATTGAATGAGAGCGGCAGCAGTTTTTAGATTCAAGTTTTTGTATACTCGCCTGATACAAAAGATTTGTTTACTCTCAATAACGTTGTTGTACACTAGATTAGTCTTGGAAAGATCCAGCTGATGGTTTTAATATTCGTTTTATGGTTACACATGACGTTGCCTTTGTGGTCACTTATAGACACGGCAGAAACTACAATTTTCATCTATGCGGGATATAACATAGTGTCAAGATTTTTAAGTAAATTTTACTGGTGGTAGGATTTCTTTTCTGCCTAGCAGTCCATCTAGGACTGCCGCAAAATAGCGGTGCTTTCACTAATTTGTTCCAATCTAAAAGGAATGGAGGAGCAGTAGAGGGAGTCTTTCCATCTTAGGCCTTCATATGTTGCCTTTTTGTTCGAAGTTTATTATTATAAAACAGTTTTAAAGAAAGAAATCGTGTTATATTTTAAAATAGAAAAAGTTCTCAGAACGAGCTTCGATACGTGAATCAGAATTAAAATCGTAATTTTAATTAAATTATACGGATATTGGTTTTCCTTGTATTTAAACTTTTTTCGATTATAAATTTATTATAAACACACTATCGTCATCACCATCATAAGCACTGCTGGACAAAAGCCTTCTTTCACTCATTACATAGTCCTAAGCCGACAACTTGGGGAAGGAAAACATTCTTGAGCAGCAATGTTATTCCGATAAAATTGTTTCAAAGCTATTAAGACCTTTAAAAATATTTCTATTTCCAAAATATAATAACATAGTACCCAAAAATAATCGTGTAGTGGTGGTGTATAAATATTCACTACCCATATTGTCCTGTGGGTTTCGTAAGAGGCGACAGAGAGGAACTGAAACAGGAGATGGGCAACAACATCTTCCTGACAACGACTCAATAAAAAACTGCAGTTGCCAACCCATTTGCCAAGCGCGGCAACTATGGCAAAATACTCCCTATAAGGCTATAAATGACGGTGGCCTATGTTAATTGACTACACTCTAGTGGACTTTTATAGGCTTTAATGGATGCATGGATAGCCGTAAGAAAATAAAACATACTATGAAATGTCTTCGCTAAGCTG
Source organism: Parnassius orleans (assembly GCA_029286625.1). Classification (NCBI taxonomy): domain Eukaryota; kingdom Metazoa; phylum Arthropoda; class Insecta; order Lepidoptera; family Papilionidae; genus Parnassius; species Parnassius orleans. The sequence goes on along the minus strand of JAGSMP010002104.1, from coordinate 50,684 downwards.
GAGCTTATAAATCATTCATTAATTACACCCTATCAAAAGTCCACTGCTGAATAAAAAACCTCTCATATATCACCTTATAGGAAGATATTTGCCATAGTTGCCACGCTTGCCAGGTATTATTAAGCAAATGCTGCTGCCCACCTCCTATTTCAGTTTCCTCTGTCGCCTCGAAAGACACCCACGTTATGATATTAGGTAGTGGATTCTCTTATAATGCCACTAAATTGCGGACTGAATCTGAAGTTTACACTCAAATGTAATCTAGCTCGGCCGCCTGTCGCACTAACTGCATGAATTAGCCCACTAAGCCGAAAAAATATATAAAAAGAGATAAAAGTTGAAAAACCCTGTGCAGAGGTACACTCATTAAAATTTGCACGAGCCAGTGCATTTGTAAGTGTCGGCTTAGACAAAGGATTTGCTTAGCGCATCCTCATAAAGCTATAGAAGCAGCGTTTCGATTTCGACGAGTTCTCGTTATTAATAAAATAGCGGATTATTTTAAAATACATATTTTGGTACTAAAATGTATTTTTGTTTACAAACAAACGATCCGCCCGGCTTCGCCTGGAGAGAATCTATAAAATTGGCGTTATTTAGATGTAAGATAATCAAAGATCATTAATTTTATCAATTTTCAAAAAATAAAAACATTCCAAGTTTTTTTGATTAAACATAGCCTTGATCCCTCCTGGCATTGGAGCTCTTTATCTATTCGCAAAGTACCATCACAATAGATTCACCTAATCCAAAAAAAAAAAAAACGGTTGTTTATGTCGTAATATTTTAGCTATTAACTAATATTTAATATTGTACCGTACTCGGGCATCAAGACGAGTAAGTTACCGCTCACCCGATCTTCGGAGTCGATATTTTTGCGGGACTGATTGGCTTCTTGGTAATTGAAGACATAATTACGCGCTCTATCTTCATCTCTACATTTATGATGTTGTAATCCTATGGCCCTATGCTCGTCCTCGACCTCAACTAGGCTGAGCGGCGTTAAGATTTCTCGTGGGATTGGTCGTCCGTTTGGTGGTCTTGCGTGAAGCGGGCCGAACCTAATAAGATGTCAGCACAGTCGAACATACAAACGGGCCACGAATTTCCGAATGCTCTCTATCTTTAGGTCAGTGCGATAACATCGTTAAGGTGGCGTGTTTACCTCAATCATCTGCAACACGTCAATCTGGATAAATTAGATCGGGTGGTGTGTGCGCGCATCGCGTTGCGTCGGATGTTCATAGTGTGAATTTGTTCATAGAAAATAAAACATTTTGTTTCTACTACTCGTTGTTAACGCCATGTTGGAGAAAAAATCGTATTTTAGACACGATTTTGACGCTTGACGCGATACTTCTTGCAATAAAATATGATGATAGATGATACATGATACATAAAATACTCAATTGAATTCTTAATCAAATGGATTTTTAAAATATTTCGGATTAATCGAGATAAAAAAAAATATAATTTAATCGCCGGGAAACAACTTTGACGTCCGAGTTCTCATTTTTTAGGCGGTAACCATAAAATATTTTTGTATAGTATGAAAGGCATGTTAATGAATTAGATTTTTAATCGGCTATATTTTTATTTAGAGTATTTATTTCCTGATTATAAGTATAAACGTTTCAAATAAAGTAACGTTTGGTCCACCATGTGCACACGTGTATGTGAAACAAACCAGGAGATGGGCATCAGCGTCTTCATAACAACAACTAAATAAAAAAAACTGCGGTCGGTATGAGTACGTTAATAAAACAGCACCTAAAATTTCCCTACAAAAGAGAGGTCACTGATAAAAAACGTAAAGATAAATTAAGTAAAACTTACATTAGAATAAGGCATTCTTTCACGCATTTTTTCATTCTTTGGCATTTTTCTTTGTAATTAAGTCAATGCAATTTAAATTTGTAACCATGTAAAAATGTAATTTGAACAGTAACGTACAATTTTTTTTATACATTACTGAAAAGTTACTGATTGTTTTAGGTTTTTTTTTTAACTTTATTAAGCATAATTATGTTACATTATCCAGTACAATACTAGCATATAAACCTCTAGGGTTTGTCTACGCCAGAGAGTCGTCTTATAGAAACAAAGATGTATTAATATTAAATCACAATTTTAATACACAATATTAAATCACAATATTAAGTTAATTGATGATAATGCATTTTACTGAAACTAACACTGATTAGTTTGTATGTTACTATTTTTATAAAAGAAACAGAAAATATTTGTTACCTAGAGTATATGTATATTAGCACATAAACCTGCGATACATGTTGTATATCCTATTCAGGTACCTGTTATTGTAGAGTTTTTTTATATTAAGACTTTGTTTGAATTAATTATACATATTAAAATTAAAATTAAATTAAATTAAATTACTGTCATTAAAAAATGTTCTAATCATATCGTTATAAATCCCCAAGTGCCAAAGGTATCTACAGAATTCCCTCATAAATAATACATATCGCTAAAATTCAACGCGAACTTTGATTTATGTCTAACATTTTCCTGTCAACTTCTAAATAAAATGCCACACGCTTTATACTGACGACGACGTAGACTGATATAACGAGATTTTTTAGATTTATGTAGTATCGTTACGCCGTTACATTATTGTATCGGTAGCTGCAGTATAAGGATAATATTGGCGACCACATAGCATGATCATAGTCCTACGCAGCGGGTTCCGGGTTCTAATCCCAATCGTAGTTTGCTTTTCTCCTTCTCCAGCCCGTAAAATTCCACTCTGGACTGAACAATAGTAGAGCCATTACAGGATTTGCCTTAACCATCACGCTTCATAAGTGGATTGACCTAAGCAGTACCCGTGCCCGATATAACGCTGATGATATCGTAGGTAGGCTGCCAACACAACATAAGTGGTGGCGGCGTTAGAGAATTTCATCCCGTGGTAGTCGTAAGACGCGATTAGAGGGAATTCCCGAAAAAATCCAAAAATGTAAAATAAGTTCTGGAGAGTTGGCCTGACTTACATTATTTAATTATGTCCTCTCCTTTCCACAATTTGACGTTTGGCGGGCCTCCATCCCTTTGTTGTCGATATTCTACGGATTTGAACCAAATTATTTGTTTGGTCTTGTAAAGCGTACAGCAAATAAGTGGAATAATTTGCCGGCGTTTGTCTTTCCATCCGATCACGATCTATGTGTCTTCAAGACAAAAGTTAATAGGCTTTTGTTACACTAAGACACTGCGATTTAGCATTTAAGAAGTTCATCGCCGGTTACCATCAGGTGGGATTGTAGTCAATCACTGGCTTCTAACACGTAAAAAATATCGGTGTTTCGTTTCTTAAATTCAATTCAATTTTATTTATTGACAGAATGTAGAACGTAATATTAGTTATTAGTTATTAATGAATACTTATATTCTACCAAGGTAATGGCGTGCAATATCTTTACTTATATAACCTACAATTATTATTATTAAAATTCAATGAAATAAATTACTAAAGAAACATGATCAGAAAATTAATTATGGAACTATTTAAAAATATTTTAGCATCAATTTTTGTTAAGTTTCATCATTACAGCCCTTCACAAGTCCACTGCTGAACATAGGCCTCCTCCAAGTTTAATGAATGTTAAATACCAAGAAAAAAATTGATAAATTGTCCTAAACTTTACAATAAATACTAAAATGTCTAAAATTAAAATAACATGTTATTTAATATTTCATCATTATTAAATGCAAATTATATTTATTTCTATAACTAATAAATTTAATAAATGTCAGATACCTAAAAAAAACGTCAAAAAATATTACAATAAATATTGAATATCAAAACTATATAATTAATCAGATATATAACCAGATAGATGGTAGTGTACCATTTCATTTATGGCAGTAAAATACCTAGACCGATAACGGGCACCAACGTAAAAGTTGACCACATTTTGTACTGTGATCGCTTATCTGCAAACCAGATATTTTACACCTGGAAAAGCCACGTTACAGCTATATTATGGTTGTAGCGCGAATGGGTCGGCTCGACCGGGGTCGGACCACGTTCTCACAGAATACCAGCGTGAAATAGCAGCTTAATGCTGCTGTGTTTCGTATCCATATTCTATAAAAAAAACATATTTGACGATTTTTACTTCGTATCACATAAATAGGCAATATTTTCTTTAATTGTTTCTGGTAGAGATTTTCCACTGTCCACCGCCGAATATAAGTATCCCTCACACTGACACAATATACGATCCTGAGATACCCGGAAGTACGACCACTATGACCATTTGCTATCTTTTATGCAAATTCCTTCAAATGGAGTTTAGCACCAAGATTGGCCCGCTGCCTGTTCGTGTGCGGAAATCTATGCCAGTTTTAATGAATCCAGATTTATGCAGTAAAGTTTTAAGTCCTATGTACAAATTCTATTGTAAACTTGATCCAAAACGGTAAAACGACAAGAAAGATTATTTTAATCGTAGGTTTGTATGAACTGCAATAAAATTTAATAACTTACACATTAAAATTAAATTAATTGTTGCCTTCTGTACAAATAAAAAGCAAAACAAAGATACAACCTAATAAAATATATAAAGAAGATATTTATACGTGGTAGAGCCACGCTGCAGCTATATTGTGGTTTTAGCTATTGAGTTATAATTATACTACGTACTACATTATAACTCTATGGTGGTAGCATGATTGGTTTGGCTCCACCAAGGAAGGACTACGCTCTTACAGAACACTAGCGTGAAATAGCAGCTTAATGCTGCTGTGTTTCGTATATGAGTGTAGGGAACCGGAGACCCTTTTTACTGGAAATGAGGCATTTCATCTTAGTCCCCAGAGGTGACAACACATCTGCATTTTGATTCTTAATTGGGGATAAATGTCTATGAGCCACAGCATCCACTTACCATCAGGTGGACTGTGTGCACTTTTGTCATCTTATTTAATAATAATTTAAAATTAAAAATTTTGTACAACCGACAACAATATAAATTATTAAGAATATCTCAAAAACTATTGGTCAGACCTTGATCAACGATGATGAATCAAGATGATTTTTTATTTATTTGAATGCACCAGCTTTCAAATAAAAAAAGAATCATCGAAATCGGTTCACCTAGAAAAGAGTTATGAGGACAAACATAAAAAATATACAGTCGAATTGAGTACCTCTTCCTTTTTGAAGTCGATAGGAAAGGAAAACGTAGAGTGAAATGAAAAATAAGAGCAGTAGGCTCTTATTTCTAAGTGGTCGCAAAGTTCCAGTGCGTGTTTGCAGTTTCATATTCCCTTGAGTTATTTTATTTCTGACACATGCAGGTTTTTCCGCGATTTTATTATTTTTGTATAGTTTAAGGATTAAAATGAGCACACAATTCACCCGATGACAAGCAGATGATGTAGCCTATGGATACCCAGATCTGGATATCCATAGGCTACAGCATCCTCAACCAAAAGCCATAGTTTATATTTATAGAATAATAAGTTAAATGCGCAGTCACCCCCGAAGACCATGATAGATTGCCTCGTTACCAGTAAAATAAACAAAGTCTCCGTCTCTCTACAATCACCAAACGAAACAGCAGCATTAAGCTACTATTTCACGCTGGCATTCTGCGTGGTGCATTACTGGTCGAGCCAATCTTATTATAGCCGCAACCATATTATAGGTGCAGCGTGTAGTCCTTTGCCGTCAAGCACGATAAATTAACACTAAAATGCTTTTAATTTTCTTTTTTAAAACGTTATGATGGGATCTTCTCCTGTTTCGAGGAAACCGTTTACGGCAGGTTAGCTTGCATTTCTATTTTCCGATCTGAAGAGTATTAAGAGACAGTATAACTACAGTACCCAGCGTAGTGGCGGGTAAAAATACCCACTACCCCATCTCTTCCCGTGGGTGTCGTAAGAAGCGACAGAGGGAAAGTGATGCAGAAGATGGGCAGCAGCATTATTCTGATAACAGCAAAAAGCAATAAAAAAGTGCGGTTGCTAACCCGCTCGCCAAGCGTGTTAACTATGGCAATATACTCCCCATGAGCAACGACACTAATAAACGGCCCCCAGTCCCCGGCGGCCCCGCTATTCCTGGCTGCGGTGGCGACCATGGTAACGGCGGTGCAGGGGGTGCTAAGAATCTCCGGCGGAGGTTCGGTTGCCACCTACGACGACTCGAATTGCTGGAGCTGGAAGAAGAGATTGACCAGTTGCACTGGAATATTATAGGGTTATCCGAGGTCCGAAGAAAGGGGGAGGACATGGTGATCCTCGAATCCGGCAACTTGCTCTATCACCGGAAGAGCGACCATCTGTGTCCTAAGGAGGTGTCGGATTTATCGTCCTCAAGTCCCTCGTTAACAACGTTGTAAATATTGGAAGTGTGTCGAAGAGGGTTGCGTACCTTATACTTAGAATCATCAAACGGTATTCGCTGAAGGTCATACAGGTTTACGCACCAACATCGGTACATCCCGATGAGGAGGTGGAGGAAACGTATGAGGATATCTCTAGAGCCATGCAGTCCTCCAAAACCCGCTATACGGTGTAAATGGGAGATTTAAACGCAAAACTAGGCACAAGAGAGAACGGTGAGCTGAAAGTAGGGAAATTCGGAATAGGGCAACGGAACCCAAGAGGTCAGCAGCTGGCCGACTTTATGGAGAAAGAGGGATTCTTAATGATGAACTCATCAGCGATCACCGAATGGTGAGAGGCACACTGAACCTAAACATTAAGTTGGAGAGGTCACGTCTAACGAAGTCAACTCTCCGTTCCCATCGTGCTCTAATCCAAAGCCCCGAAAACTTTCAGCTCGAGTTAGAAAATTGTTTTCAGTGCCTAGAAGATTGCAATGAAGTGGACAATATGAATGACAAGCTTGTGCAAACTGTCCATGCGGTCGGAGCTAAGTTCTGCAAGAGCCGCCGCAGAAGAACACAAAAACTCTCCGTTCACAGTCTTAATCTCATGACTGTTAGACGGGAGATGAAGCTGCAGTCTTCATCAGATTTGACAGAATACAGGCAACTGAACAGACAGATCTCCAAATGCATGCGGCGGTAATTGCGCAACTGTAATACAGCTTGTATTGAAGAAGCGATCTAGCGGAACCAGGGTTCCAAAGTTTTTGCCAGAGATCTGTCTGCCAGAAAGAGCCAACTGTCGAAGCTCAAGACCGAATGTGGCAGCATCGTTTTCGGAACACCTGAGATTTTGAGTGAAATTGAGAGGTTCTATGGGCAGCTGTACACGTCATCGTTGGAGCCACACGCAAGTGTGAGTAAAGATCCAAGAGCAAGTCTTATCCGACACTATTCCGATCATGATTAGAATGGTTCTCCAACACCTTGAAAACGGCAAGTCCCAGGGCGAGGATAGAATTACAGCGAAGCTTCTGAAAGCGGGTGGAAAACCGGTACTTAAAGTCCTTCAGAAGCTCTTTAATTCCGTCCTCCATGGTGGCACTACTCCGGAGGCGTGGAGCAGAAGTGCGGTGGTCTTGTTCTTTAAGAAAGGCGACAACGCTCTCTTAAAGAGCTACAGACCGATTTCCTTTCTGAGCCGCGTCTACATGCTGTTTTCGAGAGTCATTACGAATCGTGTCGCACGCAGACTCGACGACTTCCAGCCTCCCGAACAAGCCAGTTTCCGAAAAGGCTTTAGCACCATAGACCACATACATACCCTTCGGAAAATTGCACAGAAGACCGAAGAGTATAATCTGCCACTTTGTCTTGCGTATGTGGACTATGAGAAAGCCTTTAATTCTGTTGAAATTTGGGCGGTGCTGCAGTCCCTTCAGCGGTGCCAAGTGGACTGTCGGTATATTGAAGTGCTGAAGTGTTTGTACTGTAAGGCTACGATGGCTATCCGAGTACAGATCCAGAGTACGAAACCTATCCAACTGCAGAGAGGTGTAAGACAGGGTGACGTTATATCCCTGAAACACTTCACCGCTGCATCGGAAGACGTTTTCAAGCTACTAGACTGGAAAGGATATGGTATTAACGTCAGTGGCGAATACATCACTCGCCTTCGATTTTCCGACGATATAGTCCTTATGGCAGAATCGCTGGAGGACCTAAGCACTATGCTCAATGACCTCAATAGTGCCTTCTAACGGATGGGTCTTAAGATGAACATGGACAAAACAAAGATCATGTTTAATGTCCATGTCACACCTATACCGGTAATTGTTGGGAGCTCTAAGCTCGAAGTTGTTGAAGAATATGTTTACCTGGGACAATCGACGGATTCAACTTGGCTGGGCAGCGTTCGGGAGATTACGATACATCTTCTCGTCAGGCATACCTCAAAACCCGCAAAACTAGATTGTACAACCAGTGCGTGTTGCCAGTGATGACCTATGGATCTGATACAGCGAGCTATGGAGAGGGCTATGCTCGGCGTTTCTCTGCGTGACTTTAAAACGAGGATATCCGCAGTAGAACCAGAGTAACCGACATAGCCCAAAGGCTTAGTAAGCTGAAGTGGCAATAGCTCGAAGAACTGACAACCGATGGGGAAGAAAGGTTCTCGAGTGGCAGCCTCATACCGGCAGGCGAAGTGTAGGGCGTCCCCCCCTAGATGGAGTGATGATTTGGTAAGACATACAGGAATTCAATGGATGCAGGTGGTGGACCGTGCTTTGTGGCATTCCTTGGGGGAGGCCTATGTTCAGCAGTGGACTTGTGAAATGCTGTAATGTTGATGAACTTAATCAATATTTATGTTTATAAGGTTCCGTACCATACAATTACCACATCATTGCATGCATTACATCTTATTACAAAATGTAGTTTATTGATAAACGGATTTAAGCTATGTTTTAAGAAGAGTATAATCGTATTTCATTAAAGAAATCTCTCAGCCACGATGCCGCGGTCTTCGCGAAATTTGACATTTGTTGTCGAATTCGATAATTTACTTTTTATTTCGTATATTTTTCAAGGGACTTCTTTAATAAAATAGACTATTGTTTATTCGTGAGACAGATTGTAACCTACTTTTTGTTACTGTTCTAACGTGCTAAAACATCATTACTTCTAGAGCATTTAACTGATTACGGTTATGAAAGACTCAGTTTGCTCACGTAATACAATCCAAAACTACATACAACTACGTGATAGAACAAAAGGTTTAAAATTTTATTTAATACTTGGTCGTTGTTCTTGCCTTCCCGATAAGAGTAACAATGAGATTCCAAATGCACTACTGCACTACAAAGAATGACATAAATACTCCTTCTTCGATCTATGAGCTTTCTTTCTCGCATGACTTCTTTGTGGACTTAGAAACCTTCAAGAATTGAGCTTAATACTTTTTTAAAAGGCAACCGGTAACGCACCGGCAATCTGCTGGTGTTGTAGTTGTTCATGAGCGTCGGTCAACATTTACCATCAAGTGAGCCGCATGATCGTTTGTCCCCTCTTTTATGAAAAGAAAAACTTAGTGCACTAATGTGTGCTCAAGCATATGTTCACACACTCTATAGTCCAATAAGATGGCAATTCCACACGATATTAGAGAGATCAGGAGCAGAATAATCGGCTTTTCGTGCTTAATCGAGTATGTGTCGATGGAACAGAGCATCCACTTACCATTAGGTGAACTGTATGATCATTTTGACAACCTTTCTTGTCAAAAAATTGTTAAATGAGCATTTAGTAGGTGGAAGTCTGTCTGGTTTGGTACTATATCCTTTTACTTTACCTATTTCTGCTGCCAATTAGACTGCTGTTTGCATTCACTGAACCGGTAAAGACAGTGAATAAGAGAATTAAATCTGTGGGACAATCGATGGATTGTCATTGTCATTGTCATGCGTCATAACCTTTGGGGTCTAAGATGTTAGACCCCAACGGTTATGACGCATGTGTAACCTTCTATTTTTGTTAACATAGGACTACTTAAATATGGTATGAAAGTTTTTCTGTCACTTCCACTTCGTAAAAAAATAAGCATGTAGTTTTATTTGCATATGAACCTTTTCAAAATGTTTATAATATTATACTAGACTTTCGTTATCAATATTACCATAACCATAATTCTGAACATCGCCATCGAGCGTTAGTTCATGCATTTTAATGAGTTCGGAAACATCGTCCGTAATTAAACATGAAAATCTATTTCTTGGATTTTCCAAGTGTCCAATTTATAGAAATTTGTCCAGAGAATATGAATTCACACTGATGATTCTATATTTGGGTTCAGTTTACTTGAAAGGGGCTACCCCACATTTCATTTGAGGAAATAACGATTTAAGAGTGAGGGCTAAAATAAAGGTTGAGTCACGTTGCAGCTATATTATGGTTACAAACCGAACGGGTCATATCGACCGAGGAAAGATCATACGCTCACATAATACCAGAATGAAATAGCACTACAATGCTGCTGTGTTTCTTCTGTTGAGGGTAGAGAATTGGAGACCCTTTTAACTGGTAATGAGGAATTCTATGTTAGTCCTCATGCATGAAAACGCACCTACATTTTGATTTTTATTGAGGAAAGATGTAGAAGTTGTCTATGGGCTATAGCATCCACTTACCATCAGGTGTACAGTTTGTTCCCGTTACTACCTTAAGATCCACTTTATAGACCTTTCCAACATTGGCCCAAATAATAAATTTCTCTTGAAATTTGTCCACATTCTGCCCGTTGGGTTAGTGAGTGCAGAGCAGATAGAATGTTTCTGCAATACAATGGTAATGCTAAACACATAATCATCAACACGGTATAGCGATATTTTAACAACACATGAATTCCAAAGAGTATGGCAATATTTTATTAAGACATGTATATATTTAAGAAAACTTTTTTTAATACTCTACAATTTTTTATATAAACATTGATTTTAAATAAGATTTCAGATTTTTATTCCGAGAAAAAAAACGCAACTAATATTTAAATTTTAAAATTAAAAAATAAAGTAAAAACCTTTTACGGATGTTCTAAATTAAGAGTTAATAATCAGTAAAAGCACCCATGACATTCATAACTCATCTGCAATGGTTGCGTATACCCAGAATGAGGTTGTCAATGTCCTGTTGAGGAATATTGTCCCAGGTCCGACTTCGACGAGATGCATAAAAAGTTATTTTTCTGTAACCAGATTTTCAAGAAAATTCTTCAGGGCTCTTCTTTGGAGTGTATCCCAAGCATTCTTAATGGGATTTAAATTTGGGGATTGCGCTGGCCATTCTAGGGCCGTGAAATCATGTTCGTGGAACAAGGCTGTTACGACCCTGGCTGTATGTGAACGGGCATTGTCGTGCATAAACAGGAAATTTTAGCCCATTTGTGATCAATGTGGCAAAACTATTGGTTCTAGAAACTCATTACGGTATTTTTCAGCCATCATAGTGCCCTGTATCCGAGCGAGGTCCGTTCTTTCACCAAAATGAAATCCTGCCCACACCATAATTGTACTACTTTGGTATTAATAAACTTCCAAGGGTGTTGAAGCAAGCTTGTACGACTAGGAACTCCCCAAACACGTACTCTGATCAAATGAGGATGAAAAGCAAATCGGTATTAATCGGCAAAAAGCACCAACGACCATCGATGAGGTTCCCAGTTCACATGTTCTCTAGCCTATTGCAGTCTTCGTTCACAATTTTCTTTCAAAGTTGGCGTCAAATTATCAAAATTTACCCAAGTTAAATCAAAAAGATGTTTAAATAGCGGTTTTCAACAAAAGAATAAAAATTAGTCTGAGTATGAAATGTGCTCCCTCTAGTGCAAATCAATTTTTACTTCTAACACATTTTATTTTTTCTTTTATTTAAATTTGGAATTAATTTGAATAAATGACGAACAATTTAATATTAAAAACATTTTAAAGTGACCAGTAGTTTTGAGTAGGTCAATGTTATTAAAAATATCCCTGTACCGTGTTGATTTGTTTATATCCCTCTGTGTGATTTGGGTTAGTGCTATTTAGTGGAAAAATGGTTATAGATTTGCAGCCTTGTGTGGCAGTCGGAACGGTTAAGAATGACCCCCGATGCAGGTGTGCCAGTTTAATTTGTAAGTTTGCGGGGTGCGTCTTATGCTAATTAGGTTGGCAGTTGAAAAAACGTTGGTATGAAACGAATATTTGTTTTTACATTCTAGACGTATTTGATCCAATATTACATTAATTTTTGGACAAAATTGACCGTTTTAGCACAGGGGCTAGGCCGCTAGCCGTAAATTTCACAACACGCAAGCAACCCGAAAACTTGCAATTTTGAATACTAATTTACCACGTAACAAAGAGAACATCATGAGGAAACCTGCATGTTCGCCAATACCACTGGAGCGGCGCCGTGAACAAATTCTCCTTCTAGAAATATGAGCAGGCCAATTAACTATAACTTTTACTCAACTTTACAAATATAAATATAATTTGAAAATAACAAAGACATAGTGAATAATTTCAAATTCATGCAGAAATTGAGTTGAAATTACTGAACTTAAAACGCGGAAACCCACTATATATTCCACTGCTATTTTTACCGACCAAAAAAGTAAAATTCGTGAAACACTTTGACGTGAACGCTAAAACAAGTTTTCCAGGAGCAAACAACATTCTAAATAAAAACACTGCAGCCGCACGCATCACATGCATGTTGCTCTCATATTTGCATACAAATGCGTTCCCAAGCTCATCAAAATGTATGAATCGTGTATATCTGTCTAGAATAGAATAGAATAGAATAATTTTTTATTCAATATAGATTACATGTGTAATTCTTATTGAAAGTCATTTTTACTTTACCACTGGTTCGAAAAACCTTGTCCTGGGAAGAACCAGCAAGAAACCCAGCGGGACTTTTTTTTAAAGTAAATTTTACATTATTGTTGTACAAACTATTTAAGTACAAAATTTATTTTAGAAACTGCTTGAGAAGACCACCTCATTCCCAGGGTTATTATCAATTATATATTCATTTATACTATAATAACCCTTTTATACAGTTTCAGCTAAAAACATTTAAACTTGGTAATAGAGAGTCTGTACACTTTCCGGGACCTTGTTGTAATAGCGTATACATTGCCCCAAGAATGAATTACTGACTCTTTGTGAGTCGTGGAGAACTGGTATCACTAGCTTGTGCTTGTTCCTAGTGTTTACAGAATGTATATCACTTTTTTTATTAAAACTACCTTTGTTTTGTGAACATACATTAAATTTTCGTAAATATACTGAGAGGCCAAAGTTAATATATTTATTTCTTTAAATTTATCTCTAAGAGACTCTCTCGGTTTTAGGTTGTAAAAGCTCTAATGGTCTCTTCTGTAAAACAAAAATAGTTTCTGAATCAGTTGCATTTCCCAAAGCAAAATCCCATAAGATATATGCTATGGAAATAACGGAAATAAACTAGTCTAGCTGTCTCGACACTAGTGAGACCTCTAATTTTTACAGCATAGGCTGCAGAACTTAGTCTGCTAGTTTGATATATGGGGCCCCACTGAAGCTTTGCGTCGAGAGTGATGCCAAGAAAACAGTGGATTCAACAGGGCTCAGTTCTTCCCATTTAAAACACACAGTACCAGATTTTTAACATTCGTTGTTGTAAATTTAATACATTTAGTTTTATTTCGTTTAAATGTAGATTATTAACCATACCAATGCACTAATTTTGATATAGCATTATTCACTTCGTACATTTAAATGATTGACGTTTAAGTTTAAAAATCAAGGAAGTATCATCAGCAAATAATACTATATCATGATTATCCCAACAAGGGAAGGTAAGTCATTAATATACCAGAAATAGAAATGGGCCGAGAATCGAGCCCTGAGGACACCCATTAGTACAGGTGACCGGAAGAACTTTACCATTGATAATAACTTTCTGCATTCTATTACCTAAATATGAAATAATAAGTTTAAGCGCTGTGTTCTGACACCATAGTACTGTAGCTTTGATTAATGTCTCATGGTGAACACAGTCGAAGGCCTTGAAAGTCACAAAATATGCCAAAGCATCCTCCGTATTCTCCATGCACAAAAAATATGTTTAATAAGCTCAACTCCAGCGTCAGTTGTCGAGCGACCCCTTGTAAAACCGAATTGATTTTTATGTAGCAATTTATTAATATTAAAGAAACTTAAGATCTGATCTAAAATTATTTTTGTGTTTAAATTTATGTTGTAGCACGAATCAGTCGGCTCAATCGGAGAAGGACCACGCTCCCTGTATGTTATAATGAGTGTAGAGTACTGGGTACCCTTTTCACTGGAAACGAGGCATTCCATCTTAGATCTCAGGGGTGACAACTTATCTGAATTTTGATTCTTAATCGAGAAAAGATGTAATGTCTATGGGCCACAGCATCCAGTTACCATCAGGTGGGCTGTGTGCTCGTTGGTCACCCTTATACTAAATAATTCAATGATTTGATTTACATTTTGTTATTTATCAAATTATATTTTAAAAGTAAGCTTATCTACTTGCTAATGGAAAAAATATTTTGTATGTAAGATTCTTTTCTGTAACATCTAAAGTACAATTAATTTTTATAAATTTATATAAAATATTTTAATTAACTTTCTTGTATTTTATGTTATTAGTATAAAAATCTATAACGATTTTATTTTATTTTACCGTGGTCAAGGGTATAGTACAGAACCAAAAGGCCTAAAGCTTACCCTTTGTGAATCTTTTTTTATAGGCTAACACAATAAAGTGTTAATAAATGACCAATGTATTAGTATCATATTTATATGGAACCTTTGCAATGTAAGCTTTTACAAAATTTTATATTTGTTTAATAACTTGACTATACATACAATATCTTATATTATATAATATCTTGACTATCATATACATAAAATAGAATACACAATTGAAAACAGGGTAAAATTCATCTGATGTCATTAAAATGAACAATAATCTACCATAAGAAGGAAAGTATTCTATCTATCGTCAGATTGCCTATACACATTTCACAGCTAGGTAAAGGACTCTTCTCATTTTTGAGAGGCTTTTAGGGCAACTTGGAGTCCGTAGCGCTACCTCAATTCACGTTGGAAGATTTCATAAGCACCCGATTTATAAATCAAGCATGCAGATTTTTTACTTCATACCTGGGAACGTAAATCAGTGTTTCAATTGCAGTTAAAAATTTCATTGGCGCCAAAGGAGTTGAAAATCGGTTTTCTCATCGACTTTATGCTTCTTAAGGCGAGCGCTTATCCCCTGAGCTGGCACTGCTCTTAATTGATTAAATAGCAATTTTATTACTAGATCGTTTTCAAATAATCTTCGGTGCGTCTTTAAGTGATCGTATAACTTTTGGACAACTTGAACGATTAAGGTCATATTTACGTAATATATTTATTTTGTTGAGATGATAGTTCACAGCTTTGCGAGGATATGATACGTTGCGTTGTAATTAAGTTATTAATTAAATATTGCTAATATATTGATAGTACAAAATTGCTCAATTATTATATACTCGTACGTAGTAAAGCCATGCTGCAGCTATATAATGGTTGTAGCACGAATGGGTTGGCTCGACTGTGGAAGTATAGCGACTGGGAAAAATATTAACAAGTACCAGCGTAAGGTAGCTTAATGCTGCTGTGTATCGTATGGTGAGTGTAAAGTAACGGAGACCTTTTTTTACTGGAAACGAGGTATTCCACCTTAGTCCTCAGGGGTGACCAACTGATCAGCATTTTGATTCTTAATCGAGTACAAATGTAGATGTCCATTTATCACCCTAATTCTATTTTTTTTTTAAATTGTTGAGACGATAGTTCTTAGTTTTGCTAGAATCAGGTAGATTCCACCAAATATTTATATATTTATGATCCAATATTAACATTGGCTTAGTGGCTTGGCCTAAGAGATGATAGAGTGAAACTGAATCAGAGGAGGAGATATATTTCTGATAACAACTGAAAATTATAAAAAAACTGCGGTTGCTAACCCGCCTGCCAAGCATAGCAAAAATGACGAAACCTATGGGAGAGATCTTTGTTCGGCAGCGGACTTTTATAGGCTGTAATGGAAATATAACCCTACATCTTTATGTATACTAAAATATTAAGACTTTAAGAAGCATGAATGACCTTGATGAAACGGCGACCGCAGAGATTTTAGCCGACGTCAACACCGTCTAGTGACTACTTTCTGTATTACTTAGAAAAGTGCAAAGATTAATAGACTGCAGAGGTGTCAAGTATATATAAGTGATATACTGCCTATTATGCTTGCGTGTCACTGAGAGTTATGTCGCGGTTAAGCATCTTCAATTACATTGTATACGTTTTAAGTACGTAAGAGTTCTTATTATATTCGTTGAATCGTACTTATTTGTGTTATATTAGTAGCTCTGGGTCTAAGCGCTCGATGTAAATTTCGGCCGGGTTTGATTAATAGTAGTATTTTATGATAGTCTTTACTATCGACATGAAATTTAGCCTTAATTATGTGTTTACAAAATCCCTACAAATTAATCATCCTCATTTGGAGTGTCAGTATTATTATCACATTTATCAACGAGTCTCAACTTACTGAACACATATGCGTAATATAAGTACCGATTAATTACTGTAATACTGCTGGCTTATATTTCAAATAAACAGTATTTGCTATATGTACATAAATATTGATATCGTAATTGAATGAATCCTTTCATAAATCACATATCAAATTATTATCATCATAACTACCACAAAATACGCTCTTGTGGCAACTATATCCATTGACTTTCTGCACGTCTTAATGAACAATTATTAAATAAGTAACCATTATCACAGTCTATTAAATGTCCACAGCTAAACATTGGCCACCCATTGAAGGGATATTTGCCATAGTTACGCCGCTTGGCAAGCGGGTTAGCAAACGCAGAATTTTTCTGTTATCAGGAAGATGATCCTGCCCATTTCCTGCTTCAGTTTAGCTCTATTGCCTCTTACTACATCCACAGGATGAAATGTGGTAGTTGATGTTTTTATTCCACCACTTAAAGTTATAAAAATATATTATTACGTAAATAAACAAATACATAACATTGTTTATTTCGGACTGGTATCAACAAAAATGTAAGTGATATCAAAAATTAGGTTATAAAGATTTGAGGAGACTGCACAAAATACTCTTCTGTTAGTCAACACGCTCAGGGTGCTGTTGCTGTTGCTGTGCGAATGCCCCAAGTTTTGTGGATTATGGTTGTTGTCTTTCTTTGCGATTATTCTTTCTGGATATTTTTTTATTATTGAAGAGAAAGCAAACGATCATTCGGCTCACATAATAGTATCTGAATACCGCCGCCAACCCGGGTGCGTTGCAGGCCTTTGAGAAAGGTATAAGCATTTATATCATCTTAATTCCTACGCAAGAAAAAATTAAAATGTTTTATGTAAGTTACTGAATATAAACATAGAGACAAATAAAAATCTTTTAAATTTTTCTCCTTTAAAAATACTCCATAAGACTTAAAGTTGAAATAAACATTTTAATAGTACTCTTTGAGAATATATCGTGTCAAAGCAAACGGAAATTAAAAAAGACGTCTCACTGAAACGAAATATTAATAAAGTAAAAATCTGTACCGTTTATATTTCAATTAAGTACATGCTGAAAGCAAGTCACTGGTAATTAAAGATAATATGCTTAGGTTTATACGCAATAATATTTTTTTATATTTTTTATCCCAAATTAATAATGCAATTGGTTATAATATTTAGTTTAACATGGTGATCATTAAAGTAATCATCAGAACTATCATCAATTTTATCACAATTTCTACCATCATGATTGCACTGCTGCATAATATGCACTAAAACTTTCAAAAAGCATGTATTTCTCTTCCAACAGAAGTCTACTCTATGAGGGTATTCTTACATTTAATATTTGATATAGTTGGTTTTATATTTATTCCAACGTTTTATTCATGAAAATTTTAGCAAAGATTATTGAGAGAACATGGACAAACATTTCTTGATTCTGAAGCAAGCTCATATAAAAACAGTCTCGTTAATCTTTTTAATCTTTAAATTCGTTTTTATCGTCTGTGAGTTTCTGTGACCATTAATCATTTTAGGAAATTTATTCTAATTATTATCGACATCATTTTTATCATAATAAAAGGTCGATGAAAAAGTTTCTTCCTATTTTACATAAATTCAAGACATTTTTATTTCAATAACTTATTGCCATCTTGTAGGTAGTGACATAATCCCGTTGCTGTAGAAATCTTGGGATTTTTGATCAAAAAAATACGATTAAGTAGTTTTGACAGTCCTCTCTTGATGTTAACCTAACACTACCCAAAGAATTCTGAAGGGGTCGAAACATGTGAAAATCTGAGTATATAAGGTCAGGACTATATGGTGGATGCATTAACACTTCCCAACCTACCTCTCTCAATTTTTGCTGATGGCCAAAGATGTGTGTGGTCTGAAGTTATCATGATGAAATACCACTTCTTTTCTGTTGATTAATTCCTGGCATTTTATTTCTCAATTTCTTGCTTGAGTCTCATTAGTTGTTGGCAGTAGACATCCGAATCGATGGTTTTTTCGGCGGTAAAAGCTCATAATAAACGATGCGCTTTCAATCCCACCATACACCAGCTCACCTTATTGTGTGTTAATCCGGGTATCGCTACAGTCTGTGGAGCTGGACTACCGTTTGACCATGCTCTTTTTGGCACGTTCTTGTCGTAGGTAATCCACTTTTATCACCAGTAATCAATCTTTTCAAAAATGGTTCAGTTTCGTATCAATAGAGAATCGCAAATGAGTACACGGTTAATTCATTCATTCAGTAATCTCGTGTGTTACCCAAATATCGAGCCTTTTTGTATAGCCAGACTTTTTCAAATGGGTCAAAACTATTTTGTAGTCAATCTTCAAATGCTCGGCTATATTGTAACTACTAATATGCCGATCTTGCTCCACTTTTTCAAAAATGGCATCGACTTTATCCATATAAGAGCGACCAGAGCGAGCTGCATATTTGACATCAAAATTCCCGGACTGCAAATGCTTGAATCTACTTTGTGCTACTCTTACTGACACTGCATTAGGTCCATAAACGTCACAAATTTTTTCCGCGGCTTCATTTGCATTTTTCTTCTTCTTCTTAAGAATGTAGCGAATTTCTTCGTTAGATTCACTCATTTTGAAATACAAATGAAAAATGGCGGGAGTGTTTTTTACTTTTTATTTTTCTTTTTCTTAATATCCTATATGTATTGATATTAAAACCAGCCAGGTACAAACAGTACAACCAAAGAGATTTTTCTTTAATTTTATACCAACAAAATACGAAGAAACTTTTCCCCGACCTATTACGATAAAAGACACAATTGAATATGCGTTGAATACTTGTTCTTGATTCGTTTTTATTGTTTTAGCCTTTTGAGACTTTAGCTATAACTTATTTGTATAATGAAATAAGAAAAGTTACGGTATATTTTCGACGCACTCCTGCACAGATCTCCACTCATTACTGTGAGGGTTTTTTAAGCAAGCAAATGCACGCCGCGTTGCCCCTCGTATTTGACGGACTTCACTTGTCTTCTAAATATTTTTCTCTTTAAATTTTTCATACATGCAGGTTTCTTAACAATAATTTCTTTCACTGCCGAGCACGTAGATAAATCAGCACTCAAAATTGCAATAAAATATTTCATTTGTACCGTCGAGTATCGAACCCGGGCAACCCGAGTACTGTGAAATTTACAACGGGCTCTTAACCAATGAGCTACCAGGGCCCTATATAATATATTACTTATTTGTATATTAATTTGTTACCAGTAATTTCAACAACAGTAACCAAATCTTTTAAATATTTACGAAATAATTCACTTTCCTTTCCGTTCGTTGAAGGCAAAGTATACTTGAAAACCGTTACCGGTGCTTCTTATTTTCCTTTTAATATAATTTGAATTTCACGAGTAAAAAGTAACAGACATAAATTACAGCTAGCTAATATCTCTTCAAGTTTACTTCATCCATATTTGTTAAATTAATTAAATTTCGCCTCTACGGAAAAATGAAACTAACTCCTCAATACCAGCTGATTGTCGATTTTGTATCAAACGCACTCGGGAATACTCTCGAATCGTAGATATCAAAGGGCCTTTAAGTTCTTACCACTGTTTATTTGATACTTATTCAATATTTGTGAACTATAATAACATGATTTACCTTCAAGTCTACTTTTTTAAAAGCTCTGGAGAGCTTTCCGTGACTTATAATTATGTATTTACAATTTTTGGTCCACATCTTAGTTTGTAGCAATAACATGTCTTCTTGTGCATGAAAATCATTTAATATTTTAATATTTTGAAGTTATAATATATACGTCCTTTTTTTCAAAAAAATCATCGAGTGGCAGCCTCGTACAGGTAGGCCAAGTGTAGGGTGAGTCCCCACTAGATAGAGTGACGGCCTGGTAAGACATGCAGGAAGTCGATGAATGGACAGGTGGCTCAGGACCGTGCTTTGTGGCATTCCTTGGGGGAGGCCTATGTTCAGCAGTGGACCTGTTGGCTGTAATGATGATGATGATGATGATGAATGTATACATCTTCATATAGAAAATTCTGGTGTGCGTATTTTCGTAATACTTCTCCTTCTAAATGGCTTGACTGATTTTGATGAAGATTTTGTGGATTTCTTTATACATGATGTATGGTAGTTTGACCCGGTATGTGGCACTGCTGTCAAGATCCAGAAATAAACTGTGCGAAGCCGAGGCGGATCACTAGTTATTTAAATAAAACATTTATATCATGGTTCTCATGGAAGAGGGCTATATTTTGAGTTTTTCTACGTCATAATATCGGTAATGAAGATATCCACAAAAAAAGAGTAATCATTGTTAACCGCTGAAGAAAAATTGTCGTGTGGGAGCCTCATACTGGCACAGTGTTGGGCAACCCCTACTATATGGAGTGACGATTTGCATAACCATTTAAGTATTCAGTGGATGCAGGTGGCCCATGACCGTACTTTTAGACAGTCTACGGAGGAGCTCTTTTTTCAGCAGTGGATTTGTGAAGAGTTGTAACGCTGATACATAACACTACAATTTTGACAGCAAGAGAATAATAATATAAGAATATTTTTAACATATTGTTAAAATTTAAGGATTGTAAAACGTTAATTACAAAATTATATTACGTATTCTTTTTTGTCCACAGATGCATTACATGCCTACGGTTCGAGTCAATTGCCCTCCATTGGCAGACGTGCAGATGACAATTCTAGATCTGAAATGTGAGTACGGTTCCCTCATTACTTTTATAATTTCGGTTACCGTTTTTGTTGTACAAAATTGTATTTTTATTTACCTTCCGAATAATAAATAGGACTGAATATTTTTTTCTATTAGACGGCATACTTGTCGGTACATATTTCCAATTCTATACACAACCAAATTTATTTAAAAGAAATAAAGCAGAATTATCCAATATATGTTTTATGCTGTATCCTCCATCCTCCGCGTTATTGACAGCCAAGGCGAATACGAGTAAATGCCACTAATTAGTGCTACTATTAAGGCAACAAAGCAAAATAGTGTTGTTTAGAATCGGTCAGAGGTTTTTATAGGAGAGGGGGCAAACGAGCATGCGGCTCACCTGATGGTAAGTGACTACCGCCGCCCATGAACAACTGCAACACCAGGGGAACCAGAGGAATTGCAGATGCGTTTATACTTAATTATTTTAAGCCTATCTTTGTTGCTTTTTAGTATGATTTTTTTTTCTAATCCGAATAAATGCAAAAACGCTGTTAGGATCCAACGCCTTTTGCTACATATCTAATATATACATACAAATAAAATTGAAGTGTCTCGATGAAATATCTATAATACAATCATAATCATGATCATCAATGTCAGCCCGTAACGTCCACTGCTTCACATGAGCAGCCTTCTTAGGCAGAATTTGCCTTAATCGTCACGCTTAACAGTCGGATTGACGATCGCAGTACCAGATGTTTCGCTTCATTGACGCTGCTGCCAAATCTGCTTTCTTATATATTTTAAGCCATTCGTAAATTATTCTCCTGGCATATCCCATACTCACCTCTTACGACACCCATGGGAGGAAATGGTTTCATAGATTCTCTTTCGACACTGACAAGACAAAAATGTGTACTTAAGTATATTCCACAACTGTAACAAACGAATGCATGTATATAAACAGTGCCTATTGACGGAATAAGTGTCTCAAGGACTATGAAAGCCAAACTATGAATGTTGTAGGATATTTTGTAAGCCGATTGGAAAAAGTTGCAAACTTCACTTTGGCGGTTAATAGGATTACGTTGCTGCAAAGATTGGAATGCTGAACTAGAGCCTTACATAGAGCTTTTAGCAATAGCATAGTGAATTTTAAAAACGCTTAGTAAGAGAGTTAGCAAACGTAGTTTTTTTTTATCGTTATTAGAAAGACGCTGCTATGATACGGTATACGGTAGCCCATGGACATCTACAACCAACTTTAAATAAACAAGAAAGCTACAGATGTGTTGTCACCTCTTAAAAACAAGATGGACTGACTCATAGCCTGTAATAATATGGGCTCTCTTCACCTAACCAGAACACAGCTGTGCACGTTGTTGTACTGTTGTTTGGCAATAGAAATAGGTGAGAGAGTGGTATCTACCTAGACGGACTCCTAGATAGAAAAAATACCAACTTTTAGAAATATTTATTTCATTATATTAACATCTGCATAAACAAACATACATGTGTACAGTGTCACACGCAGTATAAGTGAAACTTTATTTAATTTTTATCAATAAAAAGTTGATATTAATTCATTTTTAATATTAATTTATCGAGACCAAGTTAATATGAAACACCGTATTGTGTATTCTATCTCATTCTCTCGCAGGCTAAATCCTGTAGAATGTATATAATGTTTATCTCTTTTTAGTGTCGCTTTTTCCTTTCATCGAGTTTCAAATCACAACGAATCTAAAGAAGTTTTCACTATAAGAAAACTAATTTCATGAATTTTGCTTTCAGATCGAATCATAACGAAAACGCTTGGAGTGAAAATGGTAAGCATCAAACATTTTTATACATTTCCAACTGACTTTTGTTTTTGCACGATGAAAGATATCTCCGAGTAGTGGGGGTCAAAGTCAAGGTCAAACTCAAATTGTATTATTCAAAATTGCCTTTTACAAAGCATTTTTTGAAAGTCAAATGCTACGCCATCGCTTCTACATGTCTCTACTAAGTTGTGTGAAGAAGCAGCAAGAAACTCACAAGTTGACAATTTTTCTCCTAACAGTTAATTTTACCTTACAACAATTTAAGCTTAGAAAATATTTACATAAGTAAAAAAAGTCTAAGAAATGTTCACGAATTATTATATTTTTTATATTGTATAAGGGTGACAAACGAGCACAAAGTCCACCTGATTATAAGTGGATACTGTGGCCCATCTACACTTATCACATCTACACTTATCCCCGACTAAGAATCAATATGCAGATGCGTTGTCGACCATGAGGACTAAGACGTGCCTCGTTTCCAGCGATAAGCATCTCCAGTTCTCTACACTCACCATATGATACACAGCAGAATTAAGCTGCTATTTTACGCTGGTATTGTGTAAGAGCATGATCCTTCACCGGTCGAGCAGACCTATTCGTGCTACAACCATAATAAAGCTGCAGCATGGCTCTACTACGTACAAAAAGTTCAGTCATCTTCTAATCTATAATAATATCCTTTCTTAATAAAAATGGGTGTAAGAATATCATGGTTGTCGTAAGAGACGAGAGAGGGACATGAAACGGTAGAAGGGCAGCATATTCCTGATGATGAATAACTCATAATAATTAAAGCTGTGGTTGCCAACCCGCCTGCCAGGAGTGGCAACTATGGCAAATATTCCCCTATGAAGAAATCTATGGGGAGACCTGTGTTCAGCAGCGGACTTTTGATTAGCTGTGTTGATGATAATAATGAACGATATCTACGAGGTGAGATTATTTGAAACTTATCAATAATTAACGCTTTAAGGGAGGTCCCTAATAACATATTTCAACGAAATCCAAACTAAAACTTACTCTCGTATGGAGACCAGCTGCTTTTGCCCGTTGCTTTTATTTCGGTTGTTCTTTCTCTCTGTTCTCGTTTTTGCTTCTGTTTATGTAATTTTATTTAATATTTCTTGCCTGTAAAAATAAATAAATGTACCGTGTAGAGGCAGTGTAAGAATATCCACTATCCCATTTTCTGAAGTGAGTGTCGTAAAAGCCGACAAAAGGATACAAACCAGAAGATGGGCAGCAACGTCTTCTCTATAAAAACCAAAAAGAATGATAAACCGAAAACCCGCCCGCCAAGCATGGCAATTATGACAAATATCCTCCCTAGGAGGCTATCTATGGGGAACGCTATGTTCAGCAGTGGACTTTAATAGGCTGTAACAGTACCGGTAATAAATTAAAAGTATAAAAACTTTTTTAAAAACAAGCTTTTATTTAAATGCGTTAAAAAGAATAAAATAAACTTTTCCTTTAAAACTTTTTTTGAAAATTTTAAAAATTAAAATCAATCAGATCATCTTGTTTATCTACACAGGTAAATCTCGCGACAAGCTTTTATATCATATAAATTGTGTAATGACATTATAAGTTAATAGTAAAAGTGTTAAAGGAAAAGTTTATTTTATTCTTTGTAGCGCATTTAAATTAAAGCTTCTTTTTAAAAAGTTTTTTTTTACTTTTAATTTATTTTTTACATTTTAGTTATCGCTGGACAGGTTTCTCAGTCTGTTCATCTCATTCAACGCATTTTTGTTGCAAGGACGTTTGTCGGTTAATTTCAAACAGTCTAGCTCTTCAATAAGGAGACCTAATGATTTTCCCCTTCTTAAGGCCACAAATGCTTGACCAGCAGCGAAGAGCTTCGAGCCTAAGTATATAACGGCATAGTCGACAGTACTACCCTGCATTTTGTGTACTGTGCAAGCCCAATATAATATAATTGGCAGCATTTTTCGTTCTGCAGTGCCGTGACTATTTTTGCTGGAAATCGCACAGTCTTGGGTTGAATGAGATGAACACCGTCTTTACCGAAGTCTATACGGACGGATGGTATGTCAGTATCATACATTTGTGCTCTCCGGAAGCAGGGCCATATGATTTCTGTAATATGTCCAATGGAATCATTCACCAGACCTTTGGACAGTCAAAGTTTACCAACCGATGATACAGACTCGAGCAATTCGACTTCAATATCATATTCGAGGCCTCCAAAAACCCCTGTATACCAAACTTTCAGAGGGATTGACATCATGTTACATCCTGATGCCACTCAGTCCTCGGCACGGCCTCACCTTGACTTGGGTGTTTGGAGGAATGTACCACTTATTTCAACTTGAAGCTTACTTGTGCCTTACGAAACACAGTTCCCGATTTGATTTTGGAGTTACCCTTCTCCTAGAGACAGCTTGCAAACCAATGCTGTTGACGCCTATCTCGCCAAATTAAACAAGTCAAAGTTAACCAACCGATGCTACAGACTCGAACAATTCGACCTCAATATCATTATCGAGGACTGCAAAAACCCCAGTAGCCTACACCAAAATTTCAGACGGATTGGAGCAACCGAATTTATGATCACCATCTTATTTTTTTTAACGCGCATTCATATTCTCAGCAAGTCCTTTCATTTGATACCTATATTGTAGGAAAGCCTTAAAAACTTAGTCCGGCATCTTTAGAAGCCACCATATTGGATTTAGAGTGACGTCACTTTATTTTTCGAGTTATACAAACAAGCCCTTTCATTTGATACCCATATAGTAGAAGTGCATTAAAAATAACTAGTCCGCCATCTTGGGTGTTCCGCCATGTTGAATTTAGAATGACGTCACACAGCTAACCATGCATTGTCATCCAAACTTAACGTGTATACAAAATTTCAGCTCAATCGGTTGAAGATATCTGCTTCAAAATTAAGTTGCAAGATTCCACCCGAACAAACATATTTACATTGCAAGTTAAATAAAAGCTTGTAAAAATAACATATTTACCCTCAAGTTTACTTTTTCGGAAACTCTGTAGAGCTTTGGAAGTCGGATTACATATTTTAACATTAAAAGATACTTTCAGAATAAATACCTACAGACCCAAACAAAGTATTTGTAGGCCGTACAAATAATTGTTTCGCGCTGCGTTGTGTTGCACATAGGAACCGTCAATAACCGTAGAGCAACACGGTCCACCTGTGCCCCGCGTGTCAAAAATATATTTAATAAAATTAAAACAATTTACACAAAATATTATATTCATCCGTTCATTACCGTTTTTCAAAGTTCACTGCTGAACATAGGCCTCCCAATATATTGCTTCATAAGAGGAATATATATACTATAGTTTTTTTTTTAAATTATATATAATAAATATTATCACTAAATTTAGATTGTCCGTTGTTAGTACAAGCTTTATTTTTTAGTACTCGACACAATTTGAGATGCGACACACCAAGCAATACAATTACGATGAACAACTAGGGCTGTCATATCTTACAACAAGATGTGATCCCAACGTGCTTGCTAGTGGCATGAGGTCACTACAACTAAGCTGACTATAAAATTGAAGATCGTTAATTTTGTTTCATTATATAAATACAGACAGTGACGCCCACATAACTAGAATTTCCTGAACAATAGTTATATTATATTGCACTTATTCATCTTAAATATTTTACCTATTATAAAAATATCCAGACCGGCGACAGTCGACAGTGTCAAAGGTGCGAATCGTCTCTCTGTCTCCTTTCTTAATCTTCAATTCGCCACCCAGGCATAACATTTAATTAAGGCAAATCCTCTCTACAAACGTTTAGTAGTAAAAGCTAAGGGGCATGAAAACCATGCCTTAACATCATAATAAAAAAAAAAAACTCTTAAGGAAAAATTAAAAGCTGACACAAAGAATTAAAAATAATTAAAATAATTACATATTTTTTTTAAATCATTTCTTGAGTAGGTACTAGGACAAAGTTTAAGAAAAAATCAAAGCCCCGATTTCAGAATATGAAATTATTTTATTCTTCTTATTGTTTTTTTCGAAGTCGGTTTTTACTTTTTATTAAAAGTAATTTTTAACTCTTTTAAGTGAACTAAGGAATATCACAATCTTAGTGCTGTCTTAATAGTTCTAAACTTCATCCGCTATTTTGCCGCCCTTAGGATTTATTTCTCCAAACATATGTGGGACTGCCTCTTAAATATAACCTATTTAATAAGAAAAGAATCGGGTTTACAATTTTCGAAGCTATCGTTTAACATAAATAAAAAAACTAAACAGTCGATTTGTTAACCTCCTCGGTTAAAACATTTTGAGGACATGTAGTGTCCATAATACTCAAAAATAAGAGAAGGTCTGTGTTCAGCATAGATAAAAATATATAGATTCCTCTCTTGGCAGTATTTGTCATAGATTCCTCTTTCTTATTTTATATAGAATTAGAACGACTAACGAGCACAAAATTCACCTGATGGTAGGTGGATGCTGTTGCCGTAGACACTAAACATATCTTCAATTAAAAACCAAAATACAGATGCGTTGTCACCCCTGCATACTAAGATGGACCGGATGAATGGATATATCTTGCCTTCAGTAAAAAACGTCTCCGGTTCTCTAAACTCTCTATACAAAACACACCAAAATTAAACTACTATTTTATGCTGTTATTCTGTGTAAGCTTTTTTCGCCTCTTATGACATCCACGGGATGATATTATGGAGTTATGTATACACATATATTATGGACAAGTCTTATACTAATGGCCCACTGAAACAAAAGTTTGCTTTATGATCTCACCCTAAAAGAAATGTGTTGAAGAGGAAGACGTATTTTCTAGAAAATTGGGTTCTTACATACAACAATGTACTCGAGGATCTTTCCTTACCATTACTTCGTTGTCGATCTTCAAGCTGTATTGAACAGCTAGTGTATCTTAATAATTGTTTTCGTTACTTTAGTTCTATTGAGGATATGTTCGTGTTATTCTATTATCCAAACAACGTATATCCGAGCACAACTCTTTCCATAGTTCGGTGTAATACAAAAATTGTAATTACATTCTGAAGATAAGACAAGGTACACGGCAGAAACGTAAATTTAACTTACGACTGGTGTTTGCGTTACCATGTTTGTTTGAGAGAGATATTGTCGAGTTCATTAATATGCATGGACTCTCATGTTCACAGCAAAGCGCAAGTACAAAATTGCAATGGAAATGGCATAGCGGAGTTTCTGTCATGATATTTTACACGCATTTTTTTAATCTGCGAAAGTTTATTTTATACAATTAAAGTACTATACAGTCCAACTGATTGTAAGTGGCTACTATGTTTCCTACAGCATGTACCTACAGTGCCTGCAACTAACTTCAAACTAAGAAGACAAAAGCGTTGTCTTCTGAGAACGAAGATGGATTTTTTATAGAATAAGAGTGACAAACGAGAACAATTAGAATCTGAGGCCCGAAGACACTAAATCTATCTTCGATTAAGAATCGAAATACAGTTGCCTTGTCAGCCCTTTATACTAAGATGGAAAGCCTTGTTTCCAATGAAAAGAGTCTCTGGTTCTTTACACCATAAGAAATACAGCAGCATAACCTCACATCCTGTAATTATTCTGGCTATGTGTACCCTTCAGACCGGATCGCATGAGTGTTTCAGTCACACACTACTCTTTGGCGGAAGAAATAGATAAGAGGGTGTTGTCTACTGGGAAGAACTCCTAGGCAGAAAAGCAGTCCTACTGCTTAATCATTTCAGAATTTAGTAACGATCAAAATAAAATAAGTTGACTGACTCTTGACAAAATTGGTAGTTTTATAAAAACAAACTAACGAATCATAATCATTTCATCTGTAAGTCCGCTGCTGAACATAGGCCTCCCCCAAGGAATGTCACAAAGCACGGTCCCACGGTGCCACCTGCATCCATCGACTTCCTGCATGTCTTACCAGTTCGTCACTCCATCTAGTTAAGGGACGCCATACACTTTGTCTACCGGTACGAGGTTGGCACTCCAGAACCTTTCTTCCTCATTGGTTGTCGTACTTCGAGCTATAAGGCTGGCCCACTACCACTTCCCCTTACTTACTATCTGTAATGGAATGTCTTCCACTTCTATAATATGATTAGCTTAATGATTCCTACTACAATTTATAGAATCAGGCGTTACTTTGCGGAAATCCATTATAATAAAAGATACTCCCAATACCTCTACACTAGTGGTGCTGGGATAGTGCACGCAATTGAGGGAAGGCGGGATTAAAGATTACATTCGTTGACTGGCAAGTTCCAAATTCTACTAAAAACTTTAATCCCACACTCCGAATTCCTTGCGTATCGTAGAGGCCTTATACATACGTAAATTCTTCTTCTTTTTTTATCCATAAGCCAGTAAATGTTCGCTGCTGGACATAGGCCTCTTCCCCCATATATCTAAATTAGCAAGCAGACTTAGTTCTGCAGCATATGCTGTAAGAAAGATTAGAAGTCTCAATAATGTTGAGATAACTAGACTAGTTTATTTTAGTTACTTTTATAGTGTAATATCTTATGAAATTTTGTTATGGGGGTAATGCGACTGACATTGAAGCCATATTTATTTTTCAAAAGAGAGCTGTACGGGCGATTTATAACTTAAATTGTAAGGAATCCCTTAGAGAAAGTTTTTAATAAATTATAAACTTTGGCATCGCAATATATTTATGAAAATATAATGTATATACATAAACACATTAACAGCTTTGATTAGAATAAAGATTTTCATACTTTAAACTTTATATTATATTATTATAACCAATACTTTCAGGAACAAACGTAAGCTTTAATACCAGTTACTAGACTGGAGTCTATTAAAATTAGTAATTCATTTATGGGGCAATGTATACTCTTTTACAACAAAATCCCAGAAAATGTACAAAATCTGTCAATAAACAACTTTAAATGTTTTGTTAAAGAAAAAATGTACAAAAAGGGTTATTATAATATCAAAGAATACATACATGTAAATAACTCCTGGGAATTAGGTCATGGCCACCATGCTGGTTCTATTAAAATTCATTTAAAAATTGTACAACATTATTGTAAAGTGAAGTATGTTTAAAAATCCCACTGGGTTTCTTGCTGGTTCTTCCCAGGACACAGGTATTTTTCAAACCAATGGTAAATAAAAAACTGACTTTCATTATGTATTATGCAATAATCTATATTGAATAAAAATAATATCCAGTAAAAAGGATCTCCGGTTCTCTACGCTCACTATACGAAACACACCACCACAACTTAATCTGTTATTTTACGCTGGTATTTTGTGAGACTTTGGTCCTACCCCGGTCGAGCCGACCCATTCGTGCTACAACTAATATAGCTGCAGCGTGGCTCTACCATGTATTATGAAATTATTGTATAAAATTGTATTTATTTACAGATGCGTTACTTGTCTACAATACGCGACACTCGTCGACCTCTCATCTTGACAGCAGTTCGAAGTCAAACATGTAAGTTATTGATTTTGTCTTTTCATGATACAATGTTTAGCAGTCGGAATTTACTATTAGATAAAATATTAGATAAAAGTCATAAGTTACTATTAGATAAAAAACATTACTTGTACATTCCTTAGTCTTAATGTAAGTTATTGAATGGGCTTTAAACTTAACGTGAATCAGAAACACTCACAGAAAAACAGCGTTGTATTTGTGATATATATGAACTATTCATGTTGAATCAATATAGACTATTTTAAGTACACTGCTGAACGTAGGCCTACATATTGTGTATGTTGTTGCTGCAACTCAATAAATATTTACTCACTTGTGTTGTTTATATTTTTTGCACTGTCTAGTACAGAGTAATGAATCAAATGTTTTATGTTAAAGATTAATTAAATAATATATGGAACTAATCACATTGTTTTATCTACTTTCACGACGTCTGTGTAAAGTTGATTATGTTCAAGGTAATCTAGAGGTTTACGACAAAAATCGAAACAAATATCTTAAAATTGACACCTTCAGCAATGTATTTGACAACTGAGAATTGCTTGCTGGGAAAAGGAGTGAGATGCCTGGCACTGCCATTTAATGCGTCTGCCAAAGTGACGAGTGGCGATTACGACTGACCAAACAACTTAGGAGAAGTCCACATCTACCAGTGGATTCTTTAAAAAAATAGAGGGCTAAACTTAAACTTTAATTAAATTCTATAACAAGATTTAAATAACATTAGGTTTCTAGAACAAGTAGATAAACTTGAGCCTGAAATCAATTATTTTAATGTTTGTTTTATTATAAAGTTTTAAGAGCTGATAGTAGACTAGATTAATTGCATTAGTCTGCTCAAATTCAAATGATTGAAGTAAATAAAATAAAGTTCAAATAAAAAATCCAATTGTTTTAAAGCAGGCAGCAATCCTTTCAACAAAGAACAAAGAGAGACAAAGAAACTGACTGAGGGAACTAACAATATTCTATAATTATTTCCAGATCACACAAGGACGAAAATTGGAATCGAAATGGTATGTGACTTTTAAAATTTACTATTTAATACATTGTATACTAAAATTAACACTAAACCACCTTAATAAATTACTTTGAGATTATCATCACACATGTTTAATGAAATTAACTAATGATAATATAGACTGTTCTTCACTTGACATTTTATCTTTTTTCTATACATAAAAAATCAATTTGCTGTCCGTTAGTCTCACTAAAACTAGAAAAATAAACTCGACTGATTTTGATAGAATTTTTTGTATGTATTGCGTGGTCCTGGATCGTTTAAATTCTGATTGGATCGGATGAGATCTCACATCCTGCTCCTCCCTCGCTAAATGGTGTGTGAGGTGTGGGTGCAGATGCGTTTGCCGGCCTTTAAAAAGGAGTAGGCTCTTTTCTTGAAGGTCCCTAAGTCGTATCGGTCCGGAAAAAACGCTGGTGGTAATCGATTCCACAAGGAAGTTGTGCGAGAAGAAAACATCTTCTAAATCGCACAGTGGTGGACCGCCAATCATCCAGATGGTGTGGATGGTATCGGGAGTTCTGCCGCGATGTGCTTTTGTGAAATTTGGCGGCTGGTATTAATCCGAACATTTCCTCAGAGCACTCTCCGTGATAAATGCGAAAGAAAATGCAAAGGGATGCAACATCTCTTCGCAGCGCCAATGAATCGAGCCGATCGGAAAGGACTCGGTCGTCGACGATTCGAGCCGCTCTGCGCTGGATGCCGTCAAGTGGAAGGAGCTGGCACTGGGGAGCCCCAGCCCAGAGATGGGAACAGTATTCCATGTGAGGCCGAACCTGCGCCTTGTAAAGTTGCAGGCGTTGTGCCGGCATCTATCCCGCTCTGCTGAAACGCACATAAACACTTACCATCAGGTGGGCTGTTTGTGAGCTTGACACAATTTTATTAAATGACAAACGAACTTACCATCCTCTTGATGGTAAGTAGCAACTGCAGCGAATTATAAACAAACAACAGTCGCTATTGATGCCATTGTCAGACCATTTCGAGTAAACCATGGGCACCAATTCATGCTGGTCGATGATAATACGCCCGCACATCGAGCTCAACGAGTCAATGCTGCTCTCCGAGTACGACATCACAAGGTTAGACCGGCCTGCCGCTCATGACTTAAACCCAATAGAGCACGCGTGGGATGCTCTTAAGTGAGCTGTTTGGAACCGTCAGCCACCTTCCCAGACAGTGCCAGAGATCAGGGAAGCCGCAATTCAAGAATGAGGGTAGGTTACCGCAAGAAATGCTGGATAACTTGATCCTCAGCATACCCAGGAGGATCTCCGCATGTGTTCGAGTCAGGGGAGGAGTTATATTGTATTAAATAAAAACCTTCTTTAAATAAATTGTTGTATAAGTTTGGTTAGACAATATTTTTCTTTTCATCAAATTTCTTTTACAATTACATTAGGATTGAATTACCGAATTTTCGTCATTAAAAAATAAAAAAGAGTTTTAGTTTTTAATTTCAAACAGTGTATTTCTATTTAAAAAAATATAACGTAAACACTTTTTCTTGAAAAAGTTGAATGTTAAAAATATATCAGCTTTTGCTAGTGATCACAATTTTTTTTGATGTGTGTACATATATACAATGTTCGTGCAGTGGCGGTGTAAGAATATTCGCAACCCATATCATCCCATAGGTTGCCTGTTGCCAAGCGTTACAACTATTTTCAGCAGTGGACTTTTGAAAGGATGTAACGGAACCATTATAAATGTTATTGCTCAAAGCGGAATAAAGTGAGAAGATTAGGATTGTAATAGAAAAAAAAAACAATGTGTTATATGTTTATTTAAATTTTGTATTCATTCCCTACGAATGAATACGTATTCCCCGGATCACAAATTTAGACGAATGAACCTTCTTTAAAGATTATCCCTTCTCTGAAATATTTTGCTTTTGACATATTTTTACTTGTCATGTTAATTTTGTTCTCATAATATTGAAATTCCCAGCTTAGTGTAAAACTAGGGCCGGGGCTTTGTTTACATTTGTAAGATTAAAGTATTTATGAAGGTAGTTTGTTTATTATTATTATCACCTTACGAACAACTTTTATAGCCTATACTATTCCACTGCTGGACGTAGGCCTTTTCAAGAATGTGTCAACTGACTTTTTATATAGATGTAAGGGTGGCAAACTATAAGTAAGAATGACAAACGAGTACATATCACACAGTATACTATGGATTCTGTTGCCAACTGAAATCCACAGCCATCCTCGGTTAGGAATCAAAATGCATTGTAACTCATACAAAGTCAAGGTTGCTCAGCAACCTATGGCGAGAGCTATGGTCGAGTAGTAGTAGACTTTGAAATAAGGGTATCTGTAGAAGAACCAGAATAACCGACATAGCCCAAGAGAGTTAGCTGAAGTGGCAATGGGTCGACCATATAGCTCGAAGTATCGACAAATGATGGAGAAAACACGTTGAGTTGTAGCTTCGTATCTGTAAGCGAAGTAAAGGATGCCCCCTCCCCTCCCATTAGATAGAGTGACGGCCAGTTAAAGAGATGCAAAAAGTCAATCGATATAGTAGCTCAGAAACATCATTTGTGGCGTTCCTTAGGGAAGCAGTGGACTTATGAAGGGCCGCAATGAAGATGATGACACTCCTGAAGATTATTATAAAATCATCGTTACTAGTAAAAAGGGTTTCCAGTATTTCATTCACTAAACGAAACACTTCTCTCAGTGCATCACATCTTCAGCGTGGCTCTAACTGGCTGGTATAACTTGAAATAATGTACTTACAATACCATATAGGAAAGTTAATGAACGCAGAGCCGATATGGTACTGGTAATGCTGTACCAATGTACGGATTTGTTTTAATAGTAGAGACTCGCTGTTGTTATATTATATAGGTGCGTTGTTGATCTAGTGGCCGTAAGCGTGACTGCTGATCACGTGGTCCCGGGATCGTATCCGGGATTGGGCCTAAAATCAGTTATTGGGGTTTTCTGGCAAGAAATTCTCAGTAGCAGCCATGAGTAAGGAAGTTGGCCATGTTTCGACCTCGTGCCTCGGAAAACATTTAGCCGTTGCTCTTGTACTTAATCTCTCTTTGGTGTTTTTTTATAGAATAAGGGTGACAAATAAGCACACAGTCCACCTTATGGTAAGTGTATGCTGTGGCACATCTTCATCTATCCTCAATAAAGAATCAAAATGCCATTTGTGCATCGTTGTCACCCCTGTGGATTAAGATTAAATGCCCCGTTTCCAGTAAAAGGGGTCTCCGTATGAAACCATACGAAACACAGCAGCATAAAGCTGCTATTTTACGCTGGTATTCTGTGAGAGCGTGTTCCTTCCCTGATCGATAGTGTCGGATTGCCGACATATCCGACTGATGGTTAGTCTCCATTGAGCTTTGTCGCCGTGATGAAATTCGATATGAAGTTCATTATTATATATACGTTTAGTGCTCGACCGGAAAGAACCATGCGCACAATCCACCAGCATAAAATAGTGGCATAATGCTGCTGTTGTATGGCAAGTGTAGAGACAACCTGAGACCCTTTTACTGGTAACGGGCATCGTGCGCATCTGTATTTTGATTCTATATTCTTATGGTATCTATGGGCCACTGCTTACTATCAAACATTAGTAAACTTTGTGCATGTTTGTCGACCTTTTTAATCCCCGACGAAAATAGAGGTATTGGCTCCTATAAAATAGTCTTATAACTCAATTTAAAAATTTAAAAAAAAAACCCGAAATACAGAGATGATCATCGTCAAACGTCTGAACAGATTTTCTTGAAGCGTAGCTAAAAACACTTTCAATTAAGACACCTTTCAAACGAAAAAAAACTTAATCAAAATATGTTCATTCCTTCAGGAGCTATGATGCTAGTGTTAGCGATCCAAAATTATTAACGCATTTATTTAATTAATGTTATAGTTTTAACGCCTAAAGAATAAGTCCTAGAATTTTATGTAAACTCAATAAGGAAATGGATTATCTGAAACATAAAAGGCACCAAATTGCCAATTACAAAGGATATGTTAAACGTGGGTTATAATGTATCTGAGGAACAAATAGGAAAATTATTACAATTGCTTAATCTTTATCGAAGCTGTTTGGCATTTAACATGCAAGAACTTGGTATGATCCAAGTTGTTGAGATGACTATCCGCCTAAACGATGACACCCCAGTTACATATAAGCCGTATCGACTTCCTTTTGTGAGCGGGCAGTAGTAGAGAGATGGTAGGAGAGTTGCTTGCGAATAATATTATAAGGGAATCAAATTCGCCCCGCTAGCCCATAGTTCTGGTGCGTAAGAAGAATAACAAGTACCGACTTTGCGTTCACTATAGGGCGCTCAATAAAAAGACTGTTAAAGACAGCTACCCGATGCCAGTCATTGATGACCAGTTGGACCGATTGTCTGGTAAGACATTATTTATAAGCCTAGATTTAGCATCGGGTTACTACCAAATTCCTGTTCAAGAATCTTCACGACACCTGACGGCTTTTGTGACATGACGGCTATTATGAATATACAAAATTGCGTTTGGTTTGGTCAATGCTCCTGCAGTGTTTCAGAATATGATTAATAAAGCCCTGAGCAAAAGAATACTCGATTTAGCGGTCCCATATTTAGACGATTTGCTAACTACCGGTAGTAAGTTTGAAGAATCTTTTCAGAAATTAGAGGAAATACTCGATTTACTCTCTAAAGCCAGCCTGACGCTGAATCTGAAATAATGTTTCTTTTTCCAATCAGAACTAGACTACTTGGGTTATGAGATTTCAGGATCTGAACTCCGACCAGGGACTAGAAAGATACGTGCAGTCTCGGAATTCCCAACGCCAACCAACGTTCATCAAGTGCGGCAATTCGTAGGTCTAACTAGTTTTTTCCGTCGTTTTGTCTACAATTTTGCTACACTCTCTAAGCCCCTAATAAAATTGACGAAGGCTGACCCAGCGTGGCTTTGGGATTCTGAACAGGAGAGCGCCTTCCACGATATTAAGTCCAAGTTAAATAGACCCATACACTTTATACAACCCTGATCATAAAACTGAGGTGTTGGTGGTGTTTTGCTTCAAAAATGTGAAGACGATAATCACTTGCGCCCTGTAGCCTACTTTAGCCGCCAAACAACAAATGACGAATCTTTCTGGCACTCCTACGAGTTAGAAACTATGGCGGTAATTCTTTCCCTTAAGAAA
Organism: Parnassius orleans; assembly: GCA_029286625.1. NCBI lineage: Eukaryota > Metazoa > Arthropoda > Insecta > Lepidoptera > Papilionidae > Parnassius > Parnassius orleans. Next base: position 13,955 of record JAGSMP010002104.1, on the reverse strand, counting down.
TTTCGCGTCTATTTACTTGGAATTGAATTCAAGGTAATGACTGATTGCGTTGCATTGCGAACGATGCTGACAAAAAGAGATCTATTACCAAAAGTCGCGAGGTGGTGGCTTATGTTGCAAGAATTTAACTTTACCATTGAATACAGACCTGGTTACAGCATGCAACATGTAGACGCCTTAAGCCGCAACCCTATGCCGATAGAAGCACAAGAAGAACTAGAAGTATTTCAAATCACAGCTAAGGACCGGCTGCATACAGTACAGATGACTGATCATCGTCTGAAGCACATAAAGATCATACTCACTACGAGTGAACATGATTTCAAGGATTTCACAAATAACTACATCCTTCGAGATGATAAGCTATACAGACGTGTCAATCGCAAATTAAAATGGGTAGTACCTCATGACGCTAGAAAAATAAGTACAGATTGGTTTCCCAAATGAAACGCTTCATTAAAATATGTTGCTGCTTGCATAACTGTGCATACAGCAAGGAAATGTCGAAAGAAAACAGGTTAATTACACCCAATTCCTAAGACTTCGACCATCTTTCACGCACTCTACATGGATCATCTAGGCCCCTTTATTAAGAGTAAAAGGGGCAACACGTTTATTTTAGGGGTGATTGACGGATTTAGTAAATTCATCTTCATAAAGACTGTCAAGAATATCAAGTGAAAGACGACTGTTAAAGCTCTTGAAGATATTTTTTCGGATTTTGGTTGCCCCAAAATTGTCGTCTCTGATCAAGGCACTAGTTTCACTTCTACAGAGTTTCGGAAATTCATAGAGCCTTTAGGAATTAAACATGTCCTCAACAGTAATGCTACACCACGAGCAAATGGACAGATTGAACGTTACAATCGAACAATCTCGAACTCATTGGCTGCATTGAACTACAATCTCGAAAAAAAGGACTGGGATTTAAATATACAAAAATTACAGTGGAATTTGAACAGCACCATGAATAAAGGAATCGGCAAGTCACCTGCGGAAGTGTTTTTTGGTCAAAGAACAGTTGGACAGTCGGAAAACATCTTGAAAGCAGCATTAGAACCTGATAAGAATAATCGAGAAGAGATACGAACTACTGTGGAAAACAATATTAAAGAAATACAAAAGAAAATGAAAGAGAATTTTCATAAGACGTGAGCTCCTACTAAGATTTTTAAAAAATCGTGACTTGGTCATGATACCAAATCACAATTCTGAGAAGGAAAACAGCAGGAAACTAGCTCCGAGGTATCGCGGCCCTTTTAAAATAACATCTGTTTTAGACAAAGACAGATATGAAGTATCAAACATCGATGGCCACTCTCAAAAAGAGGTACAAGAATATATATCCAGCTGATCACATTAAGCCCTGGATCACTTTTCATGTATCTCCGCTAGAGAGTGAGAATAGTGGTAGTAGTAGCGATAAGTCAAACGTAGTTGACTAGAGGGCTATATGATAAGAGTGGCATAGATACAGATTAGGTGAGCAATTACAATAAATCAAAGTTGATAATGGGAATACCTGAATTAAATATTGATAGATTGACTCAAAGAGGCCATTGGCACTATCGGTGCCAATCAAGGAAGAGTGATTTGAAAGCTACAAATAGTGATTCCTACCTTCAGTAAGACAACAGGCCGAGTCCCGATGGTGACAAACGGAAGTTGGCAAAATTAATTAAACAACAGGCCGTGTCGAGGGTGGCAAACGGTAGTTGACGGTATAGGTCGGACAACAGGCCGTGTCCGAAGTTGGCAAGCGGTAGTTGACAGTATCGATTTAACAACAGGCCGTGTCCCGTGGTGACAAACGGTAGTTGGCACCTATTATTCAACAGGTTGTGCCTCAAGCAGGACAAGCGATAGACAGCTACATCATTCTTACAACAGGCAGATCCCAACAGAGGCAAACAGTATTTGACGACAATGGAATCAATGAACCTTGACTTGGTGCTCTCAAAAGTGATTAAGCGATTAAGTTTTAATTAAGTTAAAATATCCATAGTTAATGAGCCAGAATGATTAATTAATAAATCTTGATGAAATCTAAAGGGAACTTTTGTGTGTTATATATATGTAAAAAGGATTATTTAAACAGTCGAGTCGATTTTTTCTCTTTTGTCAAAATCACGCTTTCATCTCTTCAATTTGTATACTTTATCTTAATTATACATTAATAAGATTGTCCACAATTTTAAGTTAAAATAAGATTGGGTATGAGGCCGTACCCTCATTACGAAGGCCGAGATGCCAGGAATAGGGACATTCCTGTAACAGAATGGCCGCCTGTTAGCGATCCAAAATTATTAACGCATTTATTTAATTAATGTTATAGTTTTATATTCAATCTATAATAATTTTGGATCGTCAATTGATGCGAGCGGTCGGTCATTCTATAGATATAAGTAGGTAATCTAGGGCCTTGCGGCATTCTGGCTCGAGCGGTTGAGGCGAGCACACGCGTGCACTAATTGACGCACGCGTGTGCTCGCGTGTGAAGACCTAAAGGAAAATACCTAATACTAGAGACAGACACACTACACACACTATAAATTTATAACACCTTCTGTTTCGTCGTAGATTAATAAACAATTGGCCTTTGACAATTTAGTTATACATATAGTTATTTGATGCTTGAGATTTAAAAAAACAATTTACTTAAATTTACTTAACACCCATAACATTTGGGTAGATTTTTTTCGACCTCTATTCTTATAGTTATTTTAACATTACTCTTCGATATTCAGAGGTGTGATCATGTTTAATGTCCATGTCACACCTATGCCGGTAGTTGTTGGGAGCACTAAGCTCGAAGTTGTTGACGAATATGTTTACCTGGGACAAATAGTCCGACTAGGTAAGTCAACTTCGACCGAGAGGTCAATCGACGGATTCAACTCGGCTGGGCAGCGTTCGGAAATTACGGCACATCTTCTCGTCAGGTATACCTCAAAACTTGAAAACAGGGCTGTACAACCAGTGCGTGTTGCCAGTGATGACCTACGGAACTGAGACGTGGTCCTTCACTGCTGGCCGGATGAGGCTCAAGGTCGCTCAGCGAGCTATGGAGAGGGCTATGCTCGGGGTCTCACTGCGTGATAAACTTAGAAATGAGGATATCCGCAGTAGAACCAGGTGACCGACATAGCCAACAGATTAGTAAGCTGAAGTGGCAATGGGCCGCCATATAGCTCGAAGAACCGACAACCGATGGGGAAAAAAGGTTCTCAGTGGCGGCCTCGTACCGGCGGACGAAGTGTGGGCGTCCCCACTAGATGGGTGACGACCTGGTAAGACATGCAGGAAGTCGATGGATGCGGGTGGCTCAGGACCGTGCTTTGTGGCATTCCTTGGGGGCCTATGTTCAGAGTGGACTTGTGAAGGGCTGTAATGATGATGATGATGATTCAGAGTGTTATAATAAAAACGACTACAAGTTGATGTGGGTGTGACATAAATGCTACAAGTCACGACTTTTACGTGTTCCCTTTGATATAAACCTGTTGCGACTTACATTTTAGGCCATTCATCTAAATATAACCGGCCTGCTGCTATTTTTAGATGATAGTGATACTTTAGCTACATATAGTTACTTGTTAAAACTTTCGGAAATGCTATTATCGAGTCTTTATAGCTGAGGAACAGAAACTAGAGACTGGAGGCCTGTCTCCAGGAGAAAGTCGTATACAGGTTGGTAGTTTGGTTTTATTTGTTTTACTACTGCTCTAGTTGTTGGGGAAGAAAGGCTTTAAATGTGTCCTTCCATTACAATGTAGTGCGTTGTAGATAAACATGGAGCACTGTGACATTTTCCACACTGTTCATGTGCTCTCACTATGCCATTCGTCTTCCTAGCATTAACGGGGTGACATGAGTCGATGGGTTTTCTTTCACTACCGCTACACTTCTATATTGTTTTTCCCGTCGAGCAAGGTGTAAAGTGGCCAACAAGTTGTATGGTGGTACGAGGCTGTTCTATATGTTATACCAGCTTGAAACTTCAATGGTGTAATTAAGGCTTCGGATCTTTTACATTCAGCGTCGTTGACATTACATTTGAATTTGTCATTTTATTTGTATACACTAATCAGGTGTTTGCTTTTTATTTGTCACCTTTATCAGCCTATAAAATCCATTGCTCGACGGAAGACTCCATTTTATGGGGTGGTATGCTTAGCAGTGAGTTCGCAATCTCTGTAGACTTCTCACTACTGTAACAATGTCATCATTGTCGTTCTCACTATTTAACATTAAACAAATGCGAGATTGTGTACTGCTATCTAAATGAGGCTGTAATCTCTTTTAGCCTTTCTTATAAATGGGGTGATGTTTTACGTCAAAAACGGCCCTCATAGATCGACACTAAGGACGGCCCTGAGCGATCTACAGTAATAACATACGGAATCGGAAAGTGGTCTGTACTGATGGCCATATTATGTAGCTTAAAGTCAACCATAGAGCGTTGGAGAGGGCTATACACGGAGTTTCTTTATGTGATCAACTCCGTAACGAGGATATCCGCGGAAAACAAAAGTAGAGAACTAGAGGAAAAAGATCTATTTCGCGGACAGGGAATTTGTTAAAATTATTTTTTTTATTTACTGTTGTGATTCGTATGGTGAGTACAGAGATCCGAAGGCCCTTTTAACTGGAAATGGGTATTTTCTTATTATTCAATTTTAGTGCTTAGGGGTGACATCATGTGGATGTATACAGGCCACATTACCCACTTACCATCAGGTGGACTGTGTACTCGTTGCCACCCTTATTCTATAGAAACAACATAACACTAAACCACCGGCAGTTACTTAAAATTCAATTAATACTCGTATTAAAGAAGCTTTGAAGTTCAACCCAATTTTGCCCGTTAATAAACCATTAAGCCTCACATAATTCAGGCACTGCATTCGACACTATCACTCCTAAGCAGCTGCATCTAGATTTGGCTAAATTTATTGAAATGGTTTTTCCAATAAGCATTTTAAAAGGATTATGCTGTTACCACATTATTACAGCATTATATTTACCTTTATATAATTTAGTTAATTTTTACCTTTATATTTTTTCTTTGATACATTTTCCTTCACGCATATTTAATATAAAAGATTGAGTCATTCTACATATAAATATATTCAGGTCATTGGTTTTAATGAGAACCATGATCATTATTATTATTTTTTTATAAAATAAGTTTGGCCAATGAGAACATAGTCCACCAGATGGTCAGTGAATACTGCGGCCCATAGACATCTAGATCTATCCGTTAACATGGTAGAACCACGTTGCAGCTAATCGCGAAACTCAAGAGTCGTGAATTCAAATCCGTCATTCGACTACTGTCGTGAACTACTCCTAGTAAAAGCATCTAAACCTTAGAGAAAGTGGTTAAAGTAAGTATTCGCAGTTTTCACAGCACTCCTAGTGTTTTTAGTTTTCTCGATGCACATTTTACCTTCTCAGTTTTATTTCATAGCTCTATAACTCCTCTTCCATTAACAAGAAAAAACAATTAATATAATCAGATGTTAGTTTGAAATCCATTATAATAAGTTTTATAACTTAATTTGTAATTACGCGTAAATAAAAATGATGTGTGCTGCCTAATTTTAAGGGACCTCCCACCCTCCCTCAATTGCGTGCACTATACCGTTACCGCCAACTAGCATTACCACCCCAGCACCACCACTAGGAACAACACACCACTCTCGAAAATACGACGTGTTTCTTCTCTCTCGAGCATCTTCGGGTGAAGTAGACTCTGCGGAGGCTGGCCGCTAAGTGAGCGGCGAGCTTTTTGCGCCCAATGCAGGACACCCTCCGAAGCGGTGAAGGAGGTGGTAAATGCTCCTAGCATACCACAGCCGGCTGCGTGGTTATGTGAGACTCACTTTGAAGAAGTGCCTACCCACTAAACACCACCTTGCCACATTAGCCCGACGGCTTTACAGTGGAATCGGAGACGACCTCCTCGGGAGGGGAGGCAGAGGCACAACCGTCCGGGGATGGAAGCGCGGATCAGCCAACACAGCCGCCGCAAAGTGCGACGGTGCTGGAGAAATAAGTAGAATCGCATGCGAGCACTGACTGCCAGCGCAACCGCACGGGGCGGCGGCACTGGAGGTGGGTACAAGGAGGAAGGCACTCACCGTCAACGGTAAGTGCGGGACGCCAACACAACCGCACAGGGGCTGGCGGAGACAGGAGGCTCCACCGTCGCGAACCCATATGGGCACGGAAACACGGCGACGGCGGACAGCTAAGCACAACCGCACGGGAGCGGCTGTGCTAGCAGCCGAGCGGGAGCAGCTGTGCTAGCCGAGCGGGAGGCAAAACCCGACCGTGGACGGGAGTGTGGGCACCCAACCGTACGGGGACGGAAGAGCGGTAAGCCAACGCTACCGCACAGGGGCAGCGGCGCCAGCTGAGGGACAGGACAGGACGGGACTGACGTTCTATTCAAGAAACTGTGCCGACCGAGGAGAAGATCCGCGGGGACGGGTGCTCGGTCGGCAGCGGACGCAAGCGCACGACCGCACGGGGGCGACAGCGCAAGCGGAATGAGCGGCGAGCCGAAGGCTGCTATTTATCTCCTTTGACGCAACCGCGCCCTTTTACCATCTTCAACTGAATCAACACTTACCATCAGGTAGGATAGTATTGCACTGGCTTATAATATTAAAACGACTAATTCCATAAATTCAAATTAAAACCTAGAGCTCATTGATAAAAAAAAAACACGACACCTTATTTTTCCTTTGATTGTACTTAGAAAATGTGCTGAATATAAATTAATTATAAAGATATAAACTGGGGAATATACCAGCATTGATGCAATAAATTTGATATTCAATATTTGTTAGACAGGTGAAAAAGAGTGTTAAGAAGAATCTCAATCAGCAAAATAGAAGGGTGATCATAATAATGTAGAAAGTTAATAATCATAAAGAAATTTAATCGGACCTACAAAAATCACTGTTATATTTAAAGCACTTGTAATATGACACACATTTTTAAATGTGTAAAATTTAAATGTAACATCTAAAATTACTTAAAACTGTATTTAAATTTTTATATAGTCATATTTTTGTCTAGCTTAGTTTATGCTAAGTGTGAGGCTAAAGAGAATCTAGTAAACAGATGAAAAAGATGAAAATGAATTAATTTAAAAATATTCGGACAAGGTTAAATAAGTGTCTAAGATGGAGAACGTAAATTTTAGTAAACAATTTGAAACAATGATATATTATATAAGTTCATCTTTATATTGAAGGTTCAAGGCGAAACAAAAAGAATTTGGAAGATTACTCGATAAGGGTAAAACAACAAAGAGGGCGATTAAGAGTAATTCTTTGGGAAACAATCTGTTTCTTGTCTACTCATCCAGTTTTGACAGGATAAGCATTAGGATCGTGTTTAAGGTTAGCGCATTGTGATAGGCGACTGCGAGTTGTCATTTATATATTAAAACAATTATGTATTAAAATACCTGACATCTTTGACCAACAAAAAAAAATGACAGTACACTAAGTACATTACAAGTGACGCCAAAACCATGAACAAATTTTTACATACACATGTAACGACATATTATTATTATGTAGATAGTAGTTTAGTAGTCGCTTTTTGTAGAGCGACTGGCGTAAACTTCCTCGACGCCAGTCGTGTCCAGTACCCCATTGTAAAGAAACTGCGCTAAAATATGTTAATTAGAAATTTGAAATACATCATTTCTTACTAAGAGCTCGGTTATTTATCTCGATCAGCCAGTTGGATACATTAATACCACTCATAACTCCTTCATTCTTTCTGTAAAAGCCCGAAAAATTCCACTCTGCACCTAAAACCATGACGTTGGTTGCAAATTAATATAGAGGCACATGTGTGTACAAGTGGGCGTTCTTAAGTTGTTAATAATTGTTGTTCCCGATTGCAATGAACAACAAATTGGGATTTATTAATAAAATTGACTAATGTAACAAACTTACTCCCAGTCCACCTGATGATAAGTGGCTATTGTAGCAATTGGAACCTACATCCAACTTTTAACAAAGAATAAGATGGAATGCCTCACAGCTTGTAGTTATACTGGTACTCTATACCCATCAGTCCCGAACACTAGAGCACACATATTATACGGTATTGTATGCTGCCTACAGGTTAAAAATGCAGAAAATGCACGTGACCATATGTGCATATAACCCACCGACTTTTTGATCGCTAAATAAATTGTAAATTGCTTAAATATATTAAAACCATAGCGAATATCATGGCTTATGGTATTTGGCCAGTTAGCACAGCTCATGATCTTTTAACGATTAAAGTAAACATAAAACAACTAAAGCAGTGTTTTCGCTAGGTTCCATCCACGTTTAACAGATCGCGCTACAACATCAGAGGCACTCCTCTATTCCAAATGGACAATAATAAAGCATTAATAATAAAAGGTGCTAAATCATCTTACTATTCATTCATTCATCATCCATTACAAATTTAATAATACGATTTTCCTTCGCCTGATTAAACGGATAAGATTGCAAAGTTTAATTTGTACTGCACAGCGACGTTATTTCAACTTGTGCCATATTTTACACAATGCGAGTTTTGTTCGTTACTCGCTGCCGCTTTTCACTCTAGTTACAGCCTTATACTGCCGATGATGTATAAGGCAATGCTAGGGACTGACAAGGCTTAAGGCGAGAGAGGAGTTGCAAAAATTGCGGTCATTTTGTACGATCTTAGTCTTACAATAATTTTAGACGTGAATAACGATATAATTTAAAAGACGGATATTTTTTTAATAAAAGGAGATGTATGAAATTGGGTACTTGACATCGTTCGTAACAGTTGTACAAAAATATGTAGGTAATGAAACGATAAATTATTTGCATAAATAAATCGTTTTTATTTCTGTAATACATGGGATAGTTATAAAAAAAATTTAAAACTGAAAAACGAAAGGTAATGCTTTTACTATAGCAAACAGTGATTTTTAAATATTTTCTGTATTTTGCCTACGGCAATATAATTTTATAATAAAATAGCCTTCATTATCAAAGAAATCATAATATTGAAACATTGAGGCGAATTTGTGGAGATTAATATTGAGTAAAACATATATATTTAGAAAAAATATTAAATAATAATAAAAAATAATAAACGGACGGCGAAGTGAGCCGCCGACCCGTCATCATAATACCCTGTCACGCCACGCATTTTGTGTAGCGAGTTTGGAGTGGTAGAGCCACGCTGTAGCTATATTATGGTTGTAGCAAGAATGGGTCAGATCCGGGAAAGACCACGTTCTTACAGAATACCAGCGTAAAATAACAGCTCAATGCTGTTGTGTTTCGTATGGTGAGTGTTGAGAACCGGAGACCCTTTTTACAGGAATCGTGGCATTCCATCTTAATCCTCATGGATGACAACGAATCCGCATTTTGATTCATCTTTGAGCTACAGCATTCAGGTAGCATCAGATGGACTAGTGGGCTCGTTTATCACCTTTATTCTGTAAAAATAGATATAAAAGTACACTCAACAAAATAGTGACAATTACAGGTAAATACAAAAAGCAAGGACTAATGCGGTCAGTTTAGTGAGCCATATCTGTGATTCAGGTGTGGAGGTACGATAACGATAGATAAACTAGCTGCATGTTTGTTTTGCGAGCTTAAATCCGCTTACATGAAATACGTTCATGCATTCATTCATTACAGCTTATCAAAGTACTTATTCTTTCCCTCACATGTTTGCCACAGTTGCCATGCTTGGCAGGCGGGCTTGCCGTATTTTTTTCTAGTCGTTATTACAAAAACGCTACTGTTTTCCTTCTGTTGCCTATTACGACATAATAAATATTCCTACACAGCAGCCACTACACGGTGTATTTATATTATCTAATAAATAAATATTTCTATACTATCTGCTCCCCACGATTTCGTCCGTGTGGAATTTATTACGCTTAGGTTTATGGGTTTTAAATGTTTTGCGCGACCCTAATTTATTTTCTAAAACCTGTAGCCTAAGTTACTCCTTATAACATTAGCTATCTGCCAGTTAAAATCTCGTCAAAATCAGTCCAGCGATTTCGGACATTAGACAGACAAACATTTAAAAATGTTTTTTTTTGTTACTAGTACCGTATATACTTACATATGCATTTAGTAAATAGCTGTTATTTTGATATTACAAAGATTTATTTGTATAGATCTATATAATATTCTCACGGCGGATAATTTTTTCCATGACCCTTAAGAAATATGAGGAGGCCTGTGCCCAGCGGTGAGCGTATATCAGCTGTAACATTTTTTTTAAATAATTACCTTCAATCATAAACCTTCAAGGCTTTATTCATACGAACCTTGGATTAATATTTCGCTCAGTAAACATAGGCAAGTAATTATGGTCTAAGTAGAAGCCAAAGGGTAAGATAAAAGAATAGTAAATTGAGTCTGTACGACTAAGAATAGCCGCTCGGGTTTAAAACGCCCCTTAAAATAACGAGCACTGCACTTGTACCAAAGAGTTAAGATAAGTAATACATTTTAAATTTTACATTAAAAAAAGTTGACCCTATTCTAGGCGGATTTTCAATGTACTTTTATTGTTTTTTAAGCCGTGGTAGCTCAGGGACTAAGCGCTCGCCGTCACCAATGAAATTGTTAATTACAATTTTAAGTGCTGATTTACCATGTAAGAAAAACACTGTAGAGGTGAAAAAAAAATATTGTGAGGAAACCTGTATGGAATAATGTTAAGAAAGTTTTGGTAGATGCAGCCACCGAAGTATGTGGTGTAAGTAAGAGAACGATGAAAGAAGGAAAAATAATACGTTGTGGTGTGGGATGATTTGGATGGAAGTTGAAGCAAAGAGAGCATGGCTAGATTTACTGGCAACCAAAGCTGGTAATTCTGGCGGTATGAATGATGAGATTGAAAGAAAAAGGAGACTTTAGACTTATAAATAAGAGAGTAAAAGAAGTTGCTGAAAGGAAAAGCAAGAAAGAACGGATAAGAATGATATAAGGATATCTGATAACTTCCAGCAAATATTAAAATGTTCTGAAACTCGTAAGAACTGTTAGGGAATTTCAAAACACTAGGCTGTTTTGAAATTCCCTACAGTATTAATCTTCTACGAGACGAGAATGGCTGTATGCTGAATGATGAAGTTTCAATTTAAAGAGATGGAAGGAATACTTTGAAAGCGTGTTTATGAGTAAAGGGTCGTCTGAATTAAGTGAAAAGAAATTCCGAAGTGGAGAGAGGTAGGAGATAAGTGTAGATGAAATAATGAAAGCAATGAAAGCATGAAAGCAGGTAAGGCAGCCGGATATGATAGAGTATCACTCGAAATGCTAAGGGCTGGAGAAGGAGTGGTGGCAAGCCTGCTGTACACCTTATTTAATTTATGTTGGGAACTGAGGCGGGTATCGGAAGACTGGTGCAAAGCCGTTATAATCCCAATATATAAAGGAAAAGGGTCACAGCAGGACTGTAAAAACTACCGTGGTATCAGCTTGCTTAGCATTGTGGGTAAACTGTATGCTAAGGTGTTAATTGAAAGAGTTATGGAAAAACTGATGGAATAATTTGGGATGTGCAAGCTGGATTAAGAAAGGGAATGGGGTGTACGGATCAAGTGTTTTCCATGCGAATGATTGAGAAAAAAATTTTGGCCAAAACCAGAAAGTTTTTGTGCTTTCATGGACTTGGAAAAGGCTTATGACAGAGTGGACAGAATGTGTTATAAAACACTTAACTCATTTGGTTTGAGCGCTGGTTTGATACAGGCATTGAAGTCTCTTTATAGGGGCTCTAGTGCTTGTGTCAGGATCAACAGGGTCTCTCGGACTGGTTTGGTATCCAAAAGGTGTCAGACAGGGCTGTGTAACTTCCCGTGGCTGTTTAACCTATTAGGACAGTTGTTTGCAAACTTTGAAAGTTGAAGAATATGGGTTGAAATGGGTGAGTTAACCGTCAATTGCCTTTTGTACACCGATGATCAAGTCATGTTGCGATCGTCGGCGGCCGGTTACCGTGAAACCATCATTTGCAACTCAGCTGATCGGCTACTGAACCGATCATTAAAAGAAAGAGGTATGAAAGTGAACGCAAGTAAGACGAAGTGATAGTTTTGAAAGAGAAAAGTAAAACGTTATGTGAAATAAGAATAGAAGGGAGTTGATTGAGCAAGTGGATGAGTTGTATATTTGGGATGTTTATTTAGTAGGGATGGTAGATATGATAAGGATATAGAACGACGAGTGAACGCAGGAAATAGAGTGAATGGGGCTCTACACGCTATGTGAAGAGTCAGAATGTCAAAGGCACGTTTGACAATTCACAATGCTGTTTTAGTCCCTACTTTAATTTATGGTAGTGAAAGTTGGGTCTGGAAGAAGCAAGGAGAGAGAATAAATGCTGTAGAAATGCGGTCATTAAGAGTATGCTAGGGCTGAATCTGAATGACAGGGTGAGAAATAGTGTGATAAGAGAAAGTGTGGTTTGCAAGATGACGTTGTGACCAGGATTAAGGAAGAATGCTTCGGTGGTTTATGTAGAAAGAATGAACGAAGAAAGAGTGACAAAGCAAATTTATGCTGCAGAAGTGAACGGCAGAGTCGGAAAGGGACGCCCTAGACGAAGGTTTATCGACCAAATTGGCGATATATTGGAAATGGGCCAGATCAGGAGTACCCTTAACCGACGAGCGTGTATGCGTAGATATATGTATATATGTGAATATATGTGGATGTAAAGGAGGCGAGAGAGGTGTGCCAGGATCGTGCCAAGTGGAAGTCCGTAGTCTCTGCCTACCCCTCTGGGTGACAGGCGTGAGTGTTTATGTTATGTCATCCCCTGTCAAATGTCATACATTTGAACGTCCGTGATCATACTTTAACAAAATTTTTTCAAACAAATCAACTCGAGCCCATTTTTGTTCTGGGGTGTGTTCATAAGGAATCCAATGGCAACAAAGTTTTCTAACTTTTAAATATTGATGTTAAATTTTTTTTATTTGGTTCATACCAATACCCAAATGTCCTCAAATCTCCTTAGTCAAAGTAATGCCCCGATTTTCTTCAATTAGTTGCTGACAGAAGCCACATTTTTTTCAGTGATCACAGTTGAGGATCGACCTTCACGAATTTCATCATGAAGAGAAATACGGCCGCGATCAAATTCTGCGTGCCAACATCTAACCGTGCTCGAATGAGGTGATCACTCCTAAAAGTATTTTGAATACAAGCATTGCAATCTTCAGGGAGTGTGAACATTTATAATCATAAAAAATCATCCCTCTTAAATCTTTTCGCGTAAATTATATTTCGCTACGAATAACAAATTTCAACTTGTGATAAAAAAACAATTGACACGCGACTTCCCGCTAAAAAAATTGTTAATCATTATTGGAGTTGCCTATGTTTTAAAAAGTATAACATTCGAAAGAACATCGGTCTCGACCCATACATGCTGTGACCTGGCTATAAAATATCGCAAACGTGACTAGTGTATGGATTAATTCGTTCCCCCTGGGCATAATCTCAATCATAAATTGGAAATATATTATTTAAAAGCCGAGGATCATAGAACGTTACACTTATGTATTTCGTCACTTTTGAGGTTATGATGTAATAAGTCTGCAGCCATGATCACAACCTCGGTTAAAACAATTGATATGAAAACTATGCAGTATTATGTACTTAACTATATAAGTCAATGGCTAAAACCACAATAATGATTAATAGCCTTTCTAATTTTTTTAACTGCTAAGTATCTAAGACACAGGTGCTTTGACTTTTGTTCACGCTTTGACTGCTTCCCTATATAAAAAAGTACTCTGTGTTGACAGCACTCGTGGAATAATACCACAGACAACATAGAGACACTCATAATACGTTCCGTTCTAAGTATAAGTGCATTCTATATTTACTGTCAACCTATCATTAGCA
>JAGSMP010002103.1:0-32468 GCA_029286625.1 Parnassius orleans | reverse complement strand
CGCTTTGACTGCTTCCTATAAAAGTACTCTGTGTTGACAGCACTCGTGGAATAATACCACAGACAACATAGAGACACTCATAATACGTTCCGTTCTAAGTATAAGTGCATTCTATATTTACTGTCAACCTATCATTAGCAACTCATTTCAGAATAGATGATTGACGTCCCGATGTCAGTGTTAACCCGGAGTAACTTCAGCTTTTTAATTATTAAATGGTCCGATCTACGCATAATCAACTTATCAGTCTTGAAGCCTTGCAGTGGTATGCTTGGGTTTAGTTTAATTTTATTAATTACAGGATTCTAAGCAGGTGGACTACCACACAGGTACTAACTCAGCCTCCTCTATTGAAAATTAGGATGTTTTTAATTTCAATAGCCTCACGAATCATCCTTGGCAGGAATCGATGTTCTTTCGCGAGAATTTGTAGTTTATCAAATCTAATGTAATGGCGGGAGCCGTCTATATGATAAAACTGGCAGACTTTCCGGAACGTTGGTGTTTCACGTCAAAAAGAACACATAGCTGACGTGAAACACCAACGTTCCGGGAAGTCGACACAGTAAGTTCATTCTGCGTAGATTGGACCAAAATTAATAATTGAAAAGCTGAAGGTACTCCGGGTTAACTCTGACATCGTGACGTCAATTACCTCAGTCCCCCCTGACCATGGGTGCTGTAAAGCACCCGAAACGTCAGGAATTTAATAAAAATAACTTAATTAAACGCGATAGAATCCGTAAAAGTAGTTTTATACAATAAAAAAAAAATGTTATACTTTAATGCAAGGTATAACAAATGATTCATATATGATAAGGTAGCATATAATCGGCTGTGTGGTGGCGGTGTAGAGACAGCATAAATAAATTAAAGAGAAGGCTTGCAGCAGCATCTTCCTGACAACAATCCAAAATTATTATTAACTCCTGTTAGCAACCGGACAAACACTATTGTTTATGACATTTGCTGTGGTGGAGTTTGTGTCGTCGAAATATTATCAGTTTTTCAGTCATGAGGGTTTCCTTATGGTGTTTTTCTTCATAGCTTTAGCTTATTGCATCGCATAGTGTTAGGCAAAGGAGTAGCTAAAGTTACAATTAAAAATTTCAAGGGCGCTTGTTGCATGAATAGCTATATATTTAATATACAATAAGGCTATTAGCGAGAACTGTACTGTTCCCATTTTATGGCCTAGGAAAGCTTCTGCTAAATTGGTACTGCCGTTTCCACTGACACAACATTAGGTTTGTAATAGGCAAATTTTTTATCACCTTGTGTCCAATTTTGATCTTTTTATACTGAAATTTCAAAATTAACCAAATATATTCGTAAGTCATACTAATTTTTACATACACCAATATCCATTTAGAATACTTTAATTCTCTTGACCGACTTTAAAGTACACTTGAATAATATAAACCAACTCTCAACATGGGAATACTAAGTTGAATTGTGTGATACAGTCGGGTACAACCATCCTCACTGAATACGTCTGTAAAATAACATCATAACTGCTTTTACATAAGGGTTGAATGACAAGAATGGAGGTCTCAATTACTCACACACGATTACTTGGCAATTTTGTTCACATAATAAAGCAGGCTGAGTTTGTACAATGTTTTTATATTATAAAAAATATGTGGAAATAAATAAAAGTTAATATGATACATTTTAGAAATGTTAGCCTAATTCATAAAAGGAGGGTTCCCAATTCGACAAGTATGTTTTATTTTGTATCTATTTTACACAATATCTTCGTCAATTGTAAGCCGATGTTATTGATTATATTAAATATAACCTATTAACTTCAAGGTCTTATATAAGTAGGAGAAAAAAATCCACCCCTACGTTGGTTAATAAAGTTTTTAATGTTACTTCTAGTAAAAAAAAATTACTTTCAGTAAAAAAGTTAAGTGCGTGCTAAGGCATAATGTATAATATAGTAGAATAAAAGCCTCGACTTTATGTAAAAATTATATTATTCTTTTTGGTTCTATAAAGTCGGCTTTTATTTCTTATCAGCTTCGGCTTCATCCGGGTAGATCTATTAAAATTGCGTTATTTAGATTTAAGATAATCGTCAAAGACCATTTATTTTATAAATTTTTTGATTTCTCAAAAAAGAAGTCTCCAAGTTTTTCGAATAAAATATAACCTAGATCATCATCTTGGCATTCCTCTATCAGTTCGTGTAGTTTCATTACAATCGGTTTAGCCATTTCGAAGATTAGCCCACGAAGATTAGCCCATAAAGACAGAGAGAATTCTTTTTCTTCTTTTTAAAATGTTAATTCTTGTCATGTGTAATGTCATGTAAATAACCTTAGCTCAATAAATAGCTGTTATTTCGATTATATTTTTATTCAGACAGACACTTCAATTTTATTTAGATGTAATATATAAAAGTGTTTAATTTCGTCTTTCTATTTCATATCAAAAATTGCAAGGCAAAGTCAATAATAAAACATTATTGGCATATAGTCTAATTTCTAAGCCTATAACTATATACTTAGACATTCCAAAGTTAAAATTTTTATTTAATCTGGTCAAACAGATCCCGTAGCGTGGCGTAGTAGTTGGCTGCCTTGGTCTGCATTGAAATGCTTTACAAAAAAGTCTAACGTCTGTAAACGCAAATTAAATCATTTGCATTCGCTTTTGACTTTAGCCTGCGTGTATAATTTTTTTCTTGTTTAGCTTTATCAGCTCATAAAACTGCTGCTGGATATAGGGCTCTTCCGTTTCAGGGAAGATTAAACTTTCGGCCCACTACCATGACTCATATTATGAACGTGCTATGAACGTATCAGGCACGAAAAAAACACGGCAGTCACTACTACGCCCGTATGTTTTTTATAGGATAAGGGTGACAAACGAGCACATAGTCCACCTAATGGTAAGTGGTTGCTGCGGCCCATAGACATCTACATCTATTCTGTATTACAAATCAAAATGCACATGCGTTGTCACCCGTGAGGACTAAGATGGAATGCCTCATTTCCAGTAAAAAGGGTCTTCGGTTGTCTACACTTACCATACGAAACACAGCAGCGTTAAGCTGCAATTTTACGCTGGTATTCTGTGAGAGCGTGGTACTTCCCCGGTCGAGCCGACCCATTCGTGCTACAACTATACTACTAGTATAGCTGCAGCATTGCTCTACCACGTATGTGGTCACATCGCGTTTAGTGACCGTATCATCTGCGTTCAATATGTGTACGAATATGATGTCCATTCTATCGGTTGTAGCTCATTTTGTTCACAAGTTTGTGTCTAGAGGAGTGACGTGTTGTGTAAATATTTTATATTGAAATACCATATGGTGACGATTAGAAAATTATTTGTAAGAGAACTAGGAATGACCGCTATTATAACACGGTAACGGTGTGCATATTCGGTTACCCCGCTTATGGTCGTCTGCACAGAGCATTTTGGTAGCGTCCCGTGGTAGATATTTTCGTCGTGAATTTGCTGTCCGTTCGGTCATGGCACGCTACGTTATTGGTTGTTGCCAGAATATTCTAGTAGGTTTTGTTGCATATTAATTTATACAAAGAATATTTTTGCATTTACCGAAATGGTTACGAACATGGTATGGAACGTTGTAACAGGTGGCTTTAAATTTCACGCTTGGCTGGCAGATTGACGATCACAATACCAGACGTCGCGCACCTTTGACGCTGCCGCCCGTAATTTTTCTGGGTATTAGAGATCTTAAAAATTATTTTTTTAAGATCAGCGTAATAAAATAAAATGGTGTGTCTTACCCAGTTTGAAGTGCACCTCCCGACCTTCACCATCCCCGTCACCACTAATCACAGCACTACTACTCCCAACACCACTACACTAGAAAAGACACACCACCGTCGGTAATACGACACGTGTTTCCCCTCTACACGAGACATCCTCAGGTGAAGTAGACTCTGCGGTAGCTGACCGCTAAGTCTGTTGGTCTGGATATTTAAAGTCTGACGTATACGATAATGTATACTTCTATCTATCGGAAGACATTAGATTTTTCTGGCGTTTTCCATATTCGTTTTTGTCCATAGTCGCTTCTTACGATAACCACGGGATGAAATTAGGTGATAGATTCTCTAAGCGATGCCATACGGCAACAACACGGCCTTTAATATTTATCCTCTATAATAACCAATAAATATATTTCTACTTAACAAATTGAAAACTCAATAATAAATTATAGTTTAAAAAACTAAAGAAACACGCCAAAGATAAAAATTATTTTATTTTATCCTGGTGATACTGATCAGGATACTAGAATAAAGTTATTAAATTATTGTATTTTCATCGGTCCTTAATACGAGTGCAAAGGAGTCAATCGTTTTTGGGCCCACTAGAAATTTCCGCGACCCTTAATGGTATTATATACAAAAAAAGATACCAATTTATTATTGTAAATAGCATAAAGATTTTATGAAAATCTAAACGGAATCTAGAAATCTGAAAAAAGAGTTGTTTTGATATTTGTCTTCATGTCATTGGTTCAGGTAATGTAATATTAAAAAAAAATTGTAGTAGAGATGTGCCAACTCGGTAGAAACTCGACTCGAGTTAACTTGAGTTGAAATTCACGTAACTCGAATAATACTCGAGTTACGCAACTCGAATTGGCAACGAAGTTGTTTTGTTACAAATTATTTTTATATTTGATCCTCCATCCAAGATAATTATTATTACTTAACTTAATAGTTATATTTTATTGGTTTGCGTATAGACAATTTTCATAAAATAATATCCTCTAACTTTATGACGTAGCGTATAGTTAATGTTATTAATAATTTAACTATCACGTATTATACTTAATCAGCCTGTTGACATTACATAATATATCAATAAATTGTTCGAATTAGTAAGTCGAGTTCATCAATAAATTGTAGACAGACACTAAATTGACCGTAAGATAAAGATGCGACTCGAGTAGAATTTTGTGACTCGAGTCACTCGGGTTTTATCATGTCACTGTAGTTGTACTCGAGTTTTTGAGTTATGCGAATTAACTATTTACAGTCCCTGCATCGATTGAAGTTTATCACTCGAGTTGATAATAGCGATCACCTTAGTTAAAGCATTTTTAAATAATAATAATAATAATACTGTTTGATAATTAAATTACTAGTTTAAGTTATTTTTTGTTATAGTTTTTAATACAATATAAAGTAGAATTTCTATATTAATATACTTTTTAAATAGGTACTTTTATTAAATAATATGTGACAATATGAAATAAAATATAAATATTTATTATTTATTTATTTGTAGTATTTCCATGTTTTTATTTACTACAGACATGTGTAGCATTTCAAAATCTATAAACTGCTTTTCGCATATCTTACAAATCGCTTCCATTTTTCAAAATAAGCCACACTGACGATTTTTGTTTTGTTGTTTCATTGTTATCATCATACTTTAAACAAACAAGTATATTTAAATCACCTTTCATGTTATGCACTACTTATACGAAGTAAAAAAAAAATAACAATGATAGCACAATCACGATATTATAAATCAACCTAAGTTCATATATGACTACAACATGCCAGATGTAAGTTTCACGCTCGCGGCGCCTTATACTATGTAAATTAGTTGATTAGATGATAGAATTTATGTATTAGTGAACTGACATCTATCTAGCACTCTCCGAATCCACACGGTGCGTCGAGTTGACTCGGTAACTCGAGTGCAAGCGGATTCGAGTAAAATTTATTTTCACTCGAGTAACGAGTTACACAGATTCACTCGATTGAATCGAGTGAAAACAGAGTTCGAGTTGCATCACTACTTTAAGAATAAAGTCTGTAGTTAATTATTGTTATATACTTTAAAATATTTTTTAGTAGCAAATTAATAGTAATTAATAGCTAAAAAGTTTATGCGTGTTTGTTTACAAGACAATAAAATAAATATCGTCTCATCGATGCACAAGTGTTTAACATATAATGGATAATATCTATTTTTCCTTTTATTTTTTGTGGTCGCATGGTAAAATTGCCAATGACATTGAAATTGAAAAATGAAAACTAATGAGTTTAGTTAATTAATATAAGATGTATCACAGAACACAATTACTCTCTAAGGTATGTGTATACAAGAGTTTACTTTACACCAGAATTTGGCTAAATAAGATCTATAATTTATGATGAATTACCTAAAAAAATGACAAACACAGGTCTTAGAACCTTATTAGTATGTTAAAAGTGACAAAGTATTAAGGTTTTATGTTATTAGTAAAATCTAAATTAAATAATAGATAGAATAAATACATAAATTTTTCTGTATGTTAAAGAACATTAGAATCTCGAGGGATTTAAAGATTTCTATTTGATGTAGCTTCATCGGCTTTGAAGAGCGATTCATTTAACTGCATTTAGGTATAAATACCTTATGTATTCAGCAAGTTGCTCCATAAACTTGACAATACCAAATCGCATCAAACATGGATCCTGAATTTATGCCAGCATAGTAGATAGACAGTATAGATAGTACATATATTTACGTGTAAATAAGTACTTATTACTTGTACTAGAAGCAAATATACAGTTTGCATAAGTATTGTAACTTAGTTAAGCCATTTTACTTGTGTATTTGTTATATCCTTGTTGATTAGACGCTTCTATTATCCTTAGACTGATGTGTTGTTAACTCTGCAGAAGGAATATTATTTTATCTACTATCAGATATAATATAAAATAATACTTTCCCTACATGAAACCAGGAAAATAAGAAATCAGACAACTTTTACATAGTCGAATATTGTTGATGTAAATCCATAACTACCATTTGTGTATTTGATCATATGGAGCTGATTAATGGTGTATATTTTATAATAATTTCTTATTTATTTAACACAGGCAGAAAGAAAACAAAAATACTGCCAGAAATATAAATGTTTATTGATACATGGTATATATATAGTCTTATACAATATTCATTAACTTTTTCAGGTGGATCGCTTAGAATAAATGTGTATGTCTTGTAGGCTGAAATCTTGCAGAGCTGCTCGTGGGCAGAGACAAAAGTATATGGATATTGAATACAACAGTCTTATATCATATCTCACAACATTGATAATATCTTTCTGATTCATGTTATTATCAAGTTATTTTGAAAATATCTTTTGAAATGATAATGACTGACAAAATAAATACAATTAAATTATACATGTGTTTTGTTATCCTGACACAACCAGTTTAAAACATCTTACTTCATATTTATCAGTGTGCATAACATAGATAAACATGATATTACCTAGTCATTTTGGTAATGGTGTTTGATGATAACTAATCAGTTAATATATTTTAAGACAAAGTTTACACACTGCCTTTACTAATCAACCAAAACATATTAAAACAAAGTCTTGACACCGCACCTGTCTGTCTGTTCCACTATTCGATTACACTATAGACTGCTTTGGAAATAATTACAACAATATATGCAGTGGCATTTTACTTTGTGTTCTATCCTTATACAACCAGTTCAAAACAGCTTTTACTATATATAGCATTTAAAGGTAATATTATAAATAGACATATTGTCCATTATTCATCTTGACTTTATCTCTATATCATATTTATTTAATTACTGTAATGGTGTGTGATGTATATTCACTAATCAATTAATACCTGTAAAAAATAGTCTCCACACCACGTTTGTTTGTCTGTGCACTGTTTTGCCGGAACTGCTAAAAGGATTTTCCATCTATCTTAAAATATCTATAATTGCTGAATGTACCTACAACTTTGTTTAATACTATTAATTATTAAGCTATTCTATTCTATATACACTATTCTAACTCATAATATCGGTGAAAACTACTAGAAAATCGTTTTAGTTTGTTTTAATATTATATATTCATATTTTTAATTAATTTTAATTTCTCAGAATTCCTTAGATGAGATAAAACTAATATTAATTTTGTAATCTATAGATTATAAGGAATAAATCAACATACATTTCATTGAAGTTCACTAAAATTCGTGGTGGGCCCATTCTCCATACAAAAAGAAACTGTCCCTTTTGAAGTCAATCGGCCGTCTACAAGTTGGGGAAAATTACATTAAAATATTCCGTTACATACATAGATAGATATATAGATAGATACACGCAAAGCTAATAAAATCGTGTCAAAAAGGGAAAAACCTAGGACTTAAAAACTGACCGAAACTGACTAATGGATCACCATAAAAAGTGAGATGAGTGAGATGAGTTATCCTACATATGTCCGGTTGCTTTATTTAAAAAAACGTTCCGTTATTTCTTTACGACCCATTGATATAAGACTTATATTATGAAGGAAATTTTGCGGGAGTGTAAAGGAGAATATTATACCAAAAATTTCAGCAGAAATTTAAACTTTATCTACATGGGGTACATCCTGCTGTTTGGTGGACGAGTCTTTGACAATTATTCAACTAACATCAACTATCAAGTGTGCGCCTGATGACGCATTCTTGAAAAGGACTATAACCAGCAGTAAACTTTAAAAGGCTTATATGTTAATAATGCCGATAACCACCCATAGATTAATTACATCATAAGAGGATTTTGCCACAGTTGCCACGCTTGGCAGGCTAGTTGGTAACAGCAGTTATTTTTTTATTATTTTGAGTTAATATTAAGAAGATACTGTTGTTCATATCCTGTTTAATTTACCTTTGTCACCTCTTACGACACCCACAGAATAATATTATGTGGTAGTACATATTATTTAACAACTACATGGCAAGTGCGTTATGTCTACCTAGCATCGGCTATCAAACAATTTCATTATTTATCAAACAGTATTTGTAGGTATTGATATAAAAATTGTTTGATTCAGAGTCTATTATTTTCGTACTTCTTTTTGGCGTTACTCACTAATAACGTCCATTAAGCAAAGAAGAAAACATCTTTTCAGACAGGTAAATAATCTGTCATAACGAAATTAATAAAGTTTCGTTTTTCATATCGCTTTGGTGTTATAAAAATTACAATAAGGAAAACTTTTTAAAAATGTCATTGTCAAAGAGTTGTCAGAAATGACTGATAATTTACGAAACGACTTTATTATCTCGCCACCGTGTCTCGCTAGAATGCGCTAGAAAAAATAATATTATTGCATGTCTATTTGACGAAGGAGTACAGGTAATAATATTTCTCGATTTTTGGAGTTTTTGGAGTTTACTCTTTAAGAATCGTTTCATATATAGCGCACGTTATGAAAAATAGATGGGTAGTAAAATCAAGCGTTAACATAAAGTGAAGCCGTTATGATTTTCCTATGTGCAACATATAGTCTGTTTACTAAGATAGTGTCGGTACACGAAAGGGTCGGTGGAATGGTCGACCGAAAAAGGACCACGCTCTCACAGAATACCAGGGTAAAATAGCAGCTTAACGCTGCGCTGCTCTGTTTCGTATGGTGAGTGTAGAGAACCGGAGACCCCTTTTACTGGAAAGGAGGCATTTCATTTTAGTCCTCACGAGTGACAACGCATCTGCATTTTGATTCGTAGTTGAGGATGGATGTAGATGTCTATCGGCCACAGCAACTACTTACCATCAGGTGGACTGTGTACTCGTTTGCCCTATACTATAAAAAGATATTGGGTTTGTTAAATAAATGTTTATCTGTTCTAAGAATAAAATACAATACTATTTTATTCTTATAGTTATTGTTATAAAATACGAATATAAATAATAAATACAAGTTAATTATCAAAGACTCTGAAAATATTTAAAATGGCAAATTTTCCTTTGATGTCGCGTCAGCGTCTTTGACAAGATGCGGCACATGCCAAGACGGCGCGACACAAAGGCGACTGTATCGAAGCGAACAGACTTTACCTGCGCATCTCACCCTCTTCCTTTTGTCTCTCTCTCTCTCTCTCTCTCTCTCTCTCTCTTTCTCTCTCTCTCTTTCTCTCTCTCTTTCTAAATGTGTAGAAAGCGTGTTGGGGCAAGCTTAACAGGGTGACCACTGTTTCGATAATTTGACTATAGTATTCAGTATACATTTACAATATCAAACGTCAGTTTGTGGAGTTTTAAACAGTATTTAATAATGACGTTACTATTTACGAAATGAATAATGTAATGTAAGTCTTATATTTTGATGTAATATATTTTATCAAATCAATAAAAATAAATATTAGGTCGGGGGAAAAAATTCTTCGTATTTTATATACAAATTAAAGACATTTTTTTTCAAAGATTAAGTACATATAATTATAATATTAGGTCCTTACATATGAAATTGGCGTTTTGTCGTACTGACCACTTTGATCAGAAATATCTCTTCTTTGGTTAAGAATTCCAAATTCAAATTTATAAATTCATTTAGCTGGTAAATTTGAGTTTTGAAAACTGTCATTCATTTGTTTTTTCCTCATTATTTTTTTCTTAGGCGTAGCTTATTACCGCACAATAGAAAACATGAAATATCTGTATATTTACGAGTACGAGTTCTACCGTGGCACCAATGCTGCAGAAATAGCTCAAAGGATTAATGATGTGTACGGCGCTGGTATCGCAAAAGAAAGCACGGTACGTTTTTGGTTTCAACGTTTTTGTTCTGGAAATTTCGACCTTCAAAACCAACCCCGTGGACGGCCGGCGGCCAAAGTGGAAAATGAAGAATTAAAGGCTATAGTGGAAGCGGATCCATCACATAGCACTTCAGAGATAGCTGCAGGCTTCGGGGTAAATGATAAAACTGTATTAATCCACTTGAAGCAAATCGGGAAAGTAAAAAAACTTGAACGATGGGTACCTCATGAATTGAGTGAATCGAACTTGCAAACACGCGTCGACTGCTGTGTTACATTGCTCCACCGACACAATAATGAAGGGATTTTAAATCGAATTATTACTTGTGATGAAAAGTGGATACTGTACGATAATCAGAAGCGCTCGTCGCAATGGCTGAACCCTGGAGACCCAGCCAAATCCTGCCCTAAACGAAAATTGACTCAGAAAAAGTTACTTGTGAGTGTTTGGTGGACTAGCGCCGGTGTCGTACACTACAGCTTTCTAATATCTGGCCAAACGATTACGGCAGATATCTTTTGTCAGCAACTGCAAACCATGAAGGAAGAACTAGCTGCTAAACAACCGAGATTGGTCAATCGCTCTAGGCCACTGCTGCTTCACGACAACGCAAGACCACACACTGCACAACAAACAACTACTAAGTTAGATGAGCTACAATTGGAATGTCTGCGACATCCACCGTACTTTCCGAACCTTGCTCCAACAGATTACCATTTTTTTCGTAATTCGGACAACTTCTTACAAGGAAAAAATTCAACTCCGATGCGGCAGTCCAAACCGCCTTCAAAGAGCTTATTGATTCTCGCCCCCATGGTTTTTTTAGTAAAGGGATCAATGAACTACCTATGACATGGCAAAAGTGCATAGATAACAACGGTGCATACTTTGATTAATTAAATACATTTTTTTTTAAATTGACTTTAAATTCCTCCCGAAAAAAACGCCAATTTCATATGTAAGGACCTAATACTACACTTTATTGCGTTCTGCTATATAATCGCGTATTTACAAGAACGAGTCTACGTTTGATGAAACTGTATTGATATAACGCGAGATATTAAAGTCAATAAAATAAAGAGGATATTGCGACTAACTCCACATTAGCTCCGCATCACTTCACTCGTTTTCAAGCCCTCTTCTAATAAACAAGTCTTGTGAACAAAGAACATTGAATTTCGCGCCATCTTTACAATGGTTCGGTCTCCAGGAAAATATTTTGAGTTTTTTTCTACTTTTTATTTCCTGAACATGCGTAATCCTGTCATAATACATCATTATCACATGTCATTATACATAGCTATTGAGTGAGCCTTATTGCAACATGATAATTTTCATACACATTCATATTGATTAATCTCATTGAGCAGATGAAACGATTATCGCAAAGCCAACACTTACACTTCAGCCTGTGGGTTTTGATTTATTTTTTTAATAGATTTTCTAAAACCAGCCTCTCCCTAGGACCATGTCCAAATCCTGTTGTATTTTGAGGTTGTAAGGAGAAATCATTGAAATTTGCCTACTTTATTAGCTATGTTACACAGAAAACTTATCATTATTAACAAGCTTTTATTAGCTTCGCGTGTATCTATCTATGTAACGAAATCTTTTTATGTAATTTTCATCAACTTGTAGACTACGGATTGACTTGAAAAGAAGACAATTTCTTTTTGTATGGAGAATGGGCCCAACACAAATTGTGACGTAACGTAATGAAATGCATGTCGATTTATTCCTTATAATCTATAGATTACAATAGTAATATTAGTTTTACCGTATATAACGGGAATACTGAGAAATTAACAATTATATAGATTTTTCCGGACCGATACGACTTAGGGACCTTCAAGAAAAGAGCCTACTCCTTCTTAGAAGGCCGGCAACGCATCTGCAATTCCCCTGGTGTTGCAGTTGTTCATGGGCGGCGGTAGTCACTTACCATCAGGTGAGCCGCATGCTCGTTTGCCCCCTCTCCTATGAAAAAAAAAAGAATATCACTATAACCTAAAAACAAACTAAAAGCGATTGTCTATAGTTTTCACCGGTATTGTAAGTTAAAATAGTGCACTGGTCAATAATTAATAGTATAAAACAAAGTTGTAGGAACATTCAGCATTTATAGGTGTACTTTAAGATTGATGGAACATCCTTTTAGTAGTTCGTTCTTCGTTACACGCATTTTTTTCATATTAAGTACATTAGCCAGAATACTAATATCAAAACAAGTATTTTTTTTTAGGTTTTTATGATTCCGGTTAGATTTTCATAAAATCTTTAGGCCGTTTATTATAATATATTGATATCTTTTTTATGTGTATTAAAATTAAGTTACGTTAAAATTTCTAATGGGCCTAAAAACGATTGTCTTCTTTGCACTCGTATAATCGATCAAGGAGCATCGATATCTTTATCCTAGTATCCTGATCACGATAACCAGTATAATTCTCGCTAGAATCGTCATAACACACGACAAATGCGTGTTTTTTAAGTTTTCTTAAACTTTAATATATTTTATGAAAACATATAATCTGTCATAATACAAAATATATCTATAGGTGTTAAAAGTTTTAATATTGAGTTGCTCTTTTTTTAAATGTTAAGAAATGTTAGGAAGCCCACAGTTAAGCTTGACAATAGTACTGATGCCATTACCATCAAATATGATATCCTATAGGAAAGTGTCCTTGGACCTCTTTTATATAAAGATGGTCAGAAGTATTTCAGTGCTGATAAGGGTTATATATTCGGGTTAAAAAAAAGTTCATAAGTGGCTTCATCTTAACTTATATTTAATACAAAAAATAACTATACAACTTTCTCCATTAATGTGTCTACGCAGGCGCAGCCTCAGACTCATGCCTAAATTATGACTTACATAAATGCAACTGTCCCAAGCTAGACAGAGTTACTTCCACTGAATATTTAGTAATTATTTTTGACTAAATCTTTTCTCATACTTAGGTACCACTTACAACCAACTGCTTACATCCAAAAGTTAATTTAGCCGTGGTTAACTATGATATTGGTACGTCGAACACCTCAGTCCCCCCGTGACCATGGGTACTGTAAAGTGCTCGAAATGTCGGGAAATAAATAAAGTTAATATACGAGATAAAACCCGTAATAAGCAGTTTTATTTAAATGTGTAGTGTTCGCGTAAACATAAGAAATCATTATAAAAAAACCCACCATGTTATAGAGCCAATAACAAGAATATTGATACTGTACTATTATTCTCGTTCTTGGCTAAAAGCGGAAATTTGAATTTCACGTGAATATAATATTTTCTAATGGATTCTCGCCGAACTGGTTTTGCCAAAGAGAGCGTCTGTGCCTTTGGTCTTAACAGCACGGGATCGCTACTATCCGTTAAGATCTTCGACAGAATAGTTGTTGGTGTACCTGTAATAATGCAATTAAAAATATACAGCTAACGTCTAGCTTTTGAAGTGTCTTTAAATGAATTAAAGAAAAGGTTTCTGGTTCTCGTAATTTGACATGCAAAACTCAGCAGCATTATGTTACAATCTTATGCTGGTGTTCGGTGCGAGCATAATCCTTCACCGGTCAAACTTGGGTCAAACCAACCCACTTATTACTTCTCAATTAATCTTTTGAAGTTTAAAATATTTTGACGGCTATAGAACTGAATGTAATATTCAAAATAGAATAGAATTGAATAAAATAGAATATTTTTTTATTCATTATTATTACATAATACTTATTGAACGTAATTTTTTTATTTACCACTGGTTCGGAAAATACCTCTGTCCTGGGAAGAACCAGCAAGAAACCCAGCGGGACTTTTTTTAAACATTTTTCACTTTACAATAATTTTGTTTGTACAAATTTTAAATAAGTTTTAATAAAAACAGCTTGCTGGCGATCACCTCATTCCCATGGGTTTTTTTCATTTATGTATTCTTTGATATTATAATAACCTTTTTGTACACTTTTTCTTTAATAAAATATTTAAACTTGTTTATTGACAAATTTTGTAAATGTAAATTTACAAAATTTGTTGTAAATGCGTATACAGTGCCCCATAAATGAATTACTAATTCTGTAGAGTCTAGGAACTGGTATTACAAGCTTATATTTGTTCCTAGTATTTAAAATATGAACATCTTTATTTTTATCAAAGCTATTTATGTTTTTATGTACATTCATTAAATTTTCATAAATATATTGCGATGCCAAAGTTAATATGTTTATTTCTTTAATTTTTTCTCTAAGGGACTCATTACAATTTAAGTTATAAATCGCCCGTACGGTTCTCTTATGCAAAACAAATATGGCTTCGATGTCAGTCGCATTACCCTATAGCAAATTTCCATAAGACATCACGCTATGTAAGTAACTAAAATGAACTAATCTAGCTGGCTACATTGGTGAGACTTCTAATCTTTCGTACAGCATATGCTGCAGAAATAAGTCTGCCTGCTAATTTAGATATATATGGACCCCATTGAAGCTTCGCGTCAATAGTAATACCAAGAAAAACAGTAATATCCACAAGACTCAACCCTTCCCCATTTAAGAGCACAATGGTATTTGAATGTTTAACATTAGGTATTGTAAATTTATACATTTCGTCTCATTGCTGTTTAAGAGCAAATTGTTGGCGTTAAACCAATGTACTAATTTCGATAAAGCATTATTTCATCATCATCATTTCATCATTACAGCCCTTCACAAGTCCACTGCTGAACTTAAGCCACCCCAAGGAATGCCACAAAGCACGTTCCTGAGCCACCTGCATCCATCAACTTCCTGGATTTCTTACCAGGACGTCAATCAATCTAGTGGGGGGTCGCACTACACTTCGCCTAACGGTACGAGGCTGCCACTCGAGAACCTTTTTTCCCCATCGGTTGTCAATTCTTCGAGCTATATGGCTAGCCCATTGCCACTTCAGCTTACTAATCCGTTGGGCTATGTCGGTCACTCTGGTTCTACTGCGGATAGCTCATTTCTAAGTTTATCACGCAGAGAAACCCCGAGCATAATCCTCTCCATAGCTCGCTGAGCGACCTTGAGCTTCCTCATATGTCCAGCTGTGAAGGACCACGTCTCAGTTCCATAAGTCATCACTGGCAACACGCACTGGTTGTACAGTCTGTCTGTCTATCTGAAGATATGTCGTAATTTCTCGAACGCTGCCCAGCCGAGTTGAATCCGTCGATTGACCTCTCGGTCGAAGTTGGACTTACCTAGTCGGACTATTTGTCCCAGGTAAACATACCCGTCAACAACTTCGAGCTTAGTGCTCCCAACAACTACCGGCATAGGTGTGACATGGACTTTATACATGATCTTCGTTTTGTCCTTGGTCATCTTAAGAACTATCCGTTGGAAGGCACTATTGAGGTCATTGAGCATATTGCTTAGATCCTCCAGCGATTCTGCCATAAAGACTATATTGTCGGCAAATCGAAGTTGATTAATGTACTCGCAGTTGATGTTAATGCCCTATCTTTTCCAGTCCAGAAGCTTAAAAACGTCTTCCAATGCAGCGGTGAAGAGTTTCGGGGATTTAACCTCACCCTGTCTTACACCTCTCTGCAGTTGGATAGGCTTTGTACTCTGATTCTGTACTCGGATAGCCATCGTAGCCCTACTGTACAAACACTCCAGCAATTATACCGACATAAATATACCGACAGTCAACTTGGCACCGCTGAAGGGACTGCAGCACCGCCCAAATTTTGACGGAAATTTTGTGGAAAATTGTACTCCTCGGTCTTCTGTAAAATTTGCCGAATGGTATGTATGTGGTCTATGGTGCTAAAGCCTTTTCAGAAACCGGCTTGTTCGGGAGGCTGGAAATCGTCGAGTCTGCATGCGAGACAATTCGTAACGACTCTCAAAAACAGCACGTAGACGCGGCTCAGAATGGAAATCGGTCTGTAGTTCTTCAATAGATCGTTGTCGCATTTCTTGTAAAACAAGACCACCGCACTTCTGCTCCACGCCTCCGTTGTAGTGCCACCATGGAGGACGGAATTTAAAAGCTTCTGAAGGACTTCAAGTACCGGTTTTCCACCCGCATTCAGAAGCTCCGCTGTAATTCCATCCTCGCCTGGGGACTTGCCGTATTTAAGGTGCTGTAGAACTATTCTAATCTCGTTCAGACTTACGTTCGGGATATCATCGAATTAGTGTCGGATAAGACTTGCTCTTGGATCGTTACTCACACTTGCGTGTGTCTCCAACGATGATGTCTACCAGCTGCTCATAGAACCTCTCAATCCCACTCAGAATCTCAGGTGTCCCGAAAACGATGCTGCCACATTCGGTCTTCAGCTTCGACAGTTGGCTCTTTGTGGCAGACAGATCTCTGAAAAAGACTTTGGAGCGCTGGTTCTGCTCGATCACTTCTTCAATACAAGCAGTATTAAAGTTAAGTATGTCCCGCCGCATGCATTTGTAGATCTGTCTATTCAGTTGCCTGTATGCTCTCAAATTTACTGAAGACTGCAGCTTCATTTCTCGTCTAACAGCCATGAGATTAAGAGTGCATCGGAGAGTTTTTGTATTCACCTGCGGCAGGTCTTGCAAAACTTAGCTCCGACCGCATGGACAGTTTCCACTAGCTTGTCATTCATATCGTCCACTGCATTGCAATCTTCTAGGCACTGAAGATGGTTTTGTAACTCGAGCTGAAAGGTTTCGGGACTTTGGATCAGAGCACGAGAGGGACGGAGCGTTGACTTCATTAGACGACACCTCTCCAACTTAACGTTTAGGTTCAGTGTGCCTCTAACTATTCGGTGATCGCTACCAGTTTTCCCCTCGCGATCACTGAGACATCACTGAACAGTCGCCGTCTAGTCGTCATAATGAAGTCAATACAGGATAAGGTAAGTCATTAACCTTTATGTGAGTTACAAATAAAACACCTTTATCAAAGTGACGAGGTGCCCGGTTACCTTGAATATTATTTATTATTTTTGTTAAGCTAAATAGTTGATGATCTGCGGCGATCAAAGCGGAGGAGGGGTGGAGTGCGGTACATGGTTATCGGCGAGCAAGAAACACTGAATCCATTCAATGCATCGTGCTTGATATTGACACTTGACTGTATATGTTTGTTTGTATTGTACGAGCTTATTTATATTTTTTCAGTTTATAATTATTTCATTAAGGATATTGGAGCGAGTACTTCCAAACAAAGATCACGTGTTCGAAGATACAATTCAACAGAATTACTAGAGATATTAGCAGAATCTTCTAGTGACGAAGGTGAGTTTGTTGCTTCTGATAATGAAAATGATTATATTCTTTTGGTTGAAGAGGGTAGATTGAAAATTTCGGATGTTAAGCCAGAAGCTGAAGTCAAAATTGAGATTGACTCTTACGATTCCGATGCAAGTTTTGAAGGGGAATCGTTTGAAAATATTCTTATTGCAAAAGATAGAACGCGGTAGCAGTTTGATTCACTTCTCAGAACACAAACTTGTAGTCGAAACATTATTCGTCAACGGGGCGAGGCTGCATCTTTCAGTAAACTTTATAATCAAATGGAAATATTCAAAAATACATTGTCCAATGAAATGTGTGATCTTGAGGGAAACTAATCGGAAAAGGGCTTGGATTACTGAAGCATACAATAATAAACTGATGGAAAATTACCCTGATATTAGCAAGCGACCGAAACAAAAGTATTCAAATCATTCACAGAACAAGAATTGGATGCATTTATTGGCATTCTAATCTTTAGTGGGGTGCATAGATCTAATAAAGAGCATTTGACTGAACTGTGGAAATCCAGTCACTTACCATTATTTCGGGCTGCGATTTCCCATGATAGATGCAAAATGTTGTTACGCTTCATAAGGTTTGATAATTATGTAACGCGCCCTGAACGTTTGTTAACTGATAAAGCAGCCGCTATATGAGATATTTGGACTATTTTCATTTCAAATTTGAATAAAATCTACAAGCCTCGTGAATCTATTACCGTTGACAAACAGCTATAAGGATATCGTGGGTGGACTCGTCTTACTCAATACATGCCATCGAAACCTGAAAAGTATGGCATAAAAATATTCTGTGCTTGTGATGCAAATAATTCCTACCCTCTAAATGGATAAATATATCTAGGAAAGTCAAGTGATGGCAATCGTCAAACAAATGTTGGAGAATGCACTGTATTAGATCTCGTGACTAAATATAAAAATTCAGGACTGAATGTACGGATAATTTTTTTACGTCTCTTCAACTGGCTCATTCTTTGAGTTCGTGGAATATGACACTAGTTGGAACGGTAAGAACAAATAAACGGTTTCTTCCTGCAAATATGCAAGCACACAAAGAGATGGCGATTTATTTCGTACCTAAAAATAATAAATCAGTAATAATGTTGTCATCAATGCACATGTTACCAGTTACTGAAAGTTATAAGGAAAGTGCCAAGCCAGAAATAATTTTATATTATAATAAAACCAAAAGTGAAGTGGACAACATGGATAAGCTGTTAGCAGAATATACCGTAAAACGCAGAACGAATCGGTGGCCTTTAGCACATTTTTACAATATCGTTGACATTGCAGCTTTGGCACCATATATCATTTACATGGAACATAACCTACAATTTGTCTCGAGTGACAGACGTAGGTAGTCTACAACTGTGTGGTAAAAATATAGAACAAAGATCAAAAAATTGCATTGTGATATGAAAATTACATGTGAGACCTGCAATGCAGGACGTGCTTGGCCAAGAACTAAGGCTTTCGATTTCTTCTGGATCTACAACTTCTATAAGTCAGACTAGACGAGATTCTACAGGGCGTTTTGCAGTCGTCGGAAGTTGCTACATATGCAGAGAACTCAAACGCAAGCAAAAAAAAAACACGAAAAGTTTGCACTAACTGCAAAAATCCAGTTTGTGATGAACGTGCAGTAACTCGTCCAACATGTAACACCTGCTCGAGAGCTGTGCTAATTCTGTATAAACAAAGAATTTGTAATTTTTATAGAAATAAAACATTTTAACAAATGTTTATTATTTAATTTTTGTACGAAATTATAAATACTTTTTTCATAGTCATACAAAACACAAAGAGGAACCCGGGTACCTAGTTATGGATACACCCCGTCCCTCTGTTTTAGACTAAAATATTAAAATATATAATATTGTATAACTAAGCAATAAAACTAAAGTATCAGCATTTATAGATATATAAGTTCCTAGTACTTAGTTGATGAGTCAAATGTCTGTGCACGAACGGACTCTTCGAATATTATTCATTATTAAGCTGGTGGCGCCCAAAATACATTAAAAATGACAAAACAATATACTATACAAAAGCCCAGACAAATAAAGTATTTCGTTCCATAAACGTCTACTGTCCTTTGTAAATTACAATAAGTTTAAACCATTTCAAATTTTATATTTTCCGCGTATCTTGCGTTTTGTTTGAATTGATGTCTTCTTTTAGCGTTGACATTTGACAGGAGCCAAGAAAATCAAGTGTCATAGTTGACACATAATCAAAATATTGAAAAAATGTCGATGGCACCAAAACGAGGTAAGTTGATCTGTAAATATTTAATGGATCATGATAGTTTCTTGCTGTTGTTTTTATGGAACTATATTAATTGATGTTTAATTTAAGCGACATCAATAACCTTTTTACTAATTCAATATTCAAATAAAAAATAATGATATTTGTACAGTAAAAAGGACGTTGGGTTATATTTCTATCAGTAGTTCTTTTTTATTTAGTGATTTTAAAATGACTTTGGGTTTTAATTTAAGTGTAATTCATATTGATTGTTACATATAAATAGATTAACATGAACATTAATTGTTGCAGTATTACAAGGTGAAGAGATCGAAGAGTTTTTAAATAAGTCAGATATAGAAGATTTTTCACCCAGCGACGAAGATTTAGGCGATTCAGAATTAACCTAGACGATGGGGAATCATCTTCTTCATCAGAATCGGATAAAGAAAACGTTAAAACAAATCAACGAGGACGTACTCGAGGACGAACTCGAGGTGCAAGGACTCGTTGATGTCTTCTTCGCAGTCGAGAAATTTGCTGTTAAGTAGAAACTTCTGCTAATACTCCAAACAGCAATATTCCTTCAACATCTGGATCTACTGCTAAAGAAAACTGATCTGTAAAATCATTTTTACCAAAGACGTTTCATCTCACAGAAGCCTATTAACTGTGAAGAATTTATTAATGTAGATTATTTCAAGCAATACATAGATGATGAGTTAGTAAACAATTCGCAATTCCATAAAAATAGTATTTGATGAAGATATTACAGCTGATTTGAGAGTTAAGGACAAGTTGTGGAAGGTACGTCCACTAATCAATAAATTCAAATCAGTGTGTCGTGCACAAATAAAGGAACAATGTTTGAGTATTGATAAAATGGTAATTCCATTTAGTGGTAATTGTGGTATCCGAATTTATTGCCCGGGAAAGCCAAATCCAGTAGGAATAAAGGCATTTGTACTTGCAAATCCAAACTGGTATGATTTGTGATTTTGATATTTATGAGGGTTCAACTACATATTCTGAATTTGAAAATAAAGATTTTGGTCTTGGAGAGAAAGCAATTCTATCATTGACTGACACACTTACTCCCGGTCACATATTGTATTTTGACAGATCTTTCACCAGTGAAAAATTATTGGATGAACTACTCAAAAGAGGTATTGGATGTACAGGTACTCTGATGAAGAACCGTATCCCTAAAGATGTACGTGGGCTGTTAATGAGTGATAAAGATTTGAAAAAACGAGAACAGGGCACTTCACAGGTAGTAGTAAGAAAAGATGACACTATCTCTATAACTAAATGGTTCGATAACAAGCCTGTTGTAATGATGTCTTCCGTTGAAGCCAAAGAAGAAGAGGATTTATGTCAGCGTTGGTGTTAGAAGCAAAAAAATATGTAACCGTAAAGAGACCAAGATGCGTAAGGCAATATAATTGTAATATGGGTGGGTTGGATTTGGCAGACCGTTTATTAGCAGTGTTCCCTAACAGATACCATACGAAAAAATGGACTCAGAGGTTCATCTCACATATGATTGATTACTCAACGTCAAATGCGTGGCTTTTATTCAAAAACGATCAACTAAAGAAAGGAACTAGAAAAATTTGTCAATTGCGCCACTTTAAACTGGAACTAGGAGAGTGTTTGATATAAAATTGTGGTAAAAAAAATATAGAGTTCTGTAGAGTCTGAAGAAGATGAGATGGCAGCAGAGGAACCGCCGAATAAAAAGAGTAGAGGGATGCCAAGTATGTTGAATAAAAGAACATCCGAAGCAAAACATCTGCCAGTAATGGTGGAGTTTCAAGGAAAATGTCGTCAGTGCCACGGACAACAAGACTTTTTTCCAATACTCGGGCTGCCAAGCACGCTTGTGCCTTACCAAAAAAAGAAATTGTTACTTAAGTTTTCACAGCAATTAACCAATTTATTTTTATATTCATAGTATCACAATACTTAATGTTTTATTTTATTTGGATTCTTTATCTTATTTTATTATGTAGATAGCTCAAATAGTGTCCTTACACAACATAGAAGGCTATGTTGTATAAGGACACTATTTGAGTTACTTACTTCATTTTCTATTTGCTTAACCTTTAATTATTTGCTTTTTCTTTTTTTACTTAATTGTAATAATTTATGATTAAAAGTAAGCCTATATGAGACTGTTTGCAACTGTGATTTCATAAAATTTGATCTAAATTATTTCTAATAAAGTAATTTACAGTTAGTTTTGTTTTATTTCATTAAAGCTCAATGTATATCATAAAGTACAATTTATTTTCACCAACTTATATAATATCTGCCCAATGTCCTTTAAAAAGGTCTATTTCTGTTTGGTTCCGTGTGTTTGTAAATATCTTCTCTTAATTATATACTTACCTAAAAAAATTGAATATGCATTTTACTACTTTAACCCTAAAAATACTTACTGTGGTTACTTACTTTATTGTGGGCGTTTGTTATTAGGTCATTTCTAAAGGACAGTGGGCGTTTCTAAAGAACTTCATTCTAAATAGTTGGGCGCCACAGGATATACCTCCAAATCGGTGATACGTAGTAATCTAATTGTATTTTAGTTTTTAAAAGTCCTTTCGACGATCCTGAAATTTGACTGGCGCAGCCACTAGGATTTGTGCGTGAAGGCTGTACCGTCTCGAAATATTCAGGTGTCCAAATTCGCCTGGATTCGTGATAGCGGTGCGAATAGCTGTTGGATAAATCCAAGAACCAAATAAATTTGTCATCAAGGGAAGCGGAAGGCAAGGGAATAGCGGCTGGTTGGTGAGTAAAACTTTTCACCATCCTTGATACCACTATTATCCTTCATTTTTATTTAAAATTGTTATAACTCATTTTAACGTATCTGGTTTTTCAATTAAATTTAATAAGTAATAGACACTCTAATAGTTTAAGCGTAACATAACGCTGATAAGAATAAGGGACACAGAGTGCCTTTTCGCACAGATATTACTAAACGTTAAAGACTTTTAAGACTTTTTATTAAAATAATAAATTAAATCTAGGTTATTAAAATTTTACTTGATTATTAATGAATATGTGTTTTATTAATGCTAAAGATACAATACAGTTTTATTTGATTTGTTTTCATTTTTCATTACATTTACATCTTTTACAAACTTCATACTTTAAATAAACTTTTATTTTATAAATTATATTATTTTTATATGCTTTAGTGTGTTTTACTTTATAATTTATGTTATTGCATAAAATAATGCGCTATATTAACTGACTCCTCTGACTCGTGAATTACTCTATAACGATGGAACAGCCACAGGCAGCAGAACGACAAACCGTTGTAATTAATCCCATTCCTACAGAAATGCTACGGCTTATTCCACTATTTAATGGCGACAAAAGACAGCTAAATTTGGTTTTGAGGAATTGTGAACATGTCATTCGTAGGTATAGGGGTGACGAAGAACAAAATTTATACGTATATCACTCTATAACTAGTAGGCTTACAGATAACGCGGCGTCGCTCTTATCGGAACGGGAGGATGTCGTGTCGTGGTCCCAGTTGAAAGATTTTCTAACGCAACATGTAGAAGACCCCCGTAGCAAAGATTGTATTAGTATTGAATTAGAATCGTTAAAGATTAAATCTGGTGAAAACTTTCAAGATTTTGGTAACCGCATTCAAAGTATTCGATCATTATTAATTTCAAAAGTAAACATATCCGATGATAGTAATCTTAAAAGCGCTAAATTGGCAATTTACAACAATACAGCTCTAAACGTATTCCTATACAATCTTCCCGAGAATATGGTTCGAATAGTGAGGTGAAAGAAGCCAGCGACTTTAGAAGACGCTGAGCATTTTACTAGAGGAAGTCAAGTTCCACGATCAATATAATATGCGAAATCGTGTCCACGGTAGTAGCGGTTTAGCTTTGATGCAGCCTCAAACATCAGTTCCAACACAAGAATTTAAATTTGATAGTACGCCTCACACGCTAATGCAACCGTTCGGATACAAACCAGTGTTGCCAAATAACATTTCACCAAAATTTTATTTCTGCATTCAAAATCAAAGACAATTTAGGATGCTCCAATCGGGCTTTCGTCCTCAACCAATGCAGCAGATAGGTTACCGTCCACCTCAATTTGGTAATCGGCCACAACTTGGCCCTCACCTACAACAGTTCGGTTACAGACCACAACTGGACTTTCAGCCACAACAGTTTGGTCAAAAACCTCAACAGCAATTTGGCCATATGCCAACGACACAATTTGGTAATAAGCCACAAATTCAGAAACCCAATTTCCAAGAGACTGACGTTTTCATGAGGACAGCTCCTCCAAGACTACAGCCTGGCTTTAGATTAAATGAGTTAACTTTAAGATAAAATAACGGACAATATTATGAAGAGTATTATGACAGACGAGTATGTAGAACAATATGACAATGAATTAACACCATCCGCTGAGGAAACTATTGACGAAACGACTTATAACGAACTTACAGACGGAACTCTAAAACTAACTATTGAAAATTTTCACATGAAAGCCTCCGTTGGAGACAAGAAGTCATAGAACTAAATTGTGAGCCGAATCTCAAGTTACCCTATATTCATATTCCTGAAATTGATGCAAAATTAATGGTAGATACAAGTAGTACTAGATATTTTATCAGCCCACATAAGGCATACCAACACTTTTATCAATATATAACACATGAGCCATTCGAAGTAGTCAGCACCCACGCCTCTAGCAGACACAATGAGGTGATACAAATCTCTCTACCACTCACTTTCAAGAGCTCAGATTGTCATAAATTTTATCTATACGACGTCGACTCTCGATATGATGGTCTCATAGGTAATGACCTATTGAAACAACTAGATACAACAATAGACCTTAAAGACCTTGTACTTAAAACCAAAACAACTTGCATACCAATAGTTAATAATAATTTGAATTATGTCATAACCCTACCACCACGATCAGAGCAGCGCGTAAAGTTGCCAACAGACCAATGTTCTAGAGGGGCAATCATTAATTATAAGGAGTTTGTCAGCGGTGTACGAATACATAGTGCATGGGTAAATTGCGTTAACGGTTGTGCCACAACCGTCATACAGAACAACCCTTGACTGTATGACGGTTGGCAATATCATTTCCTTGACAAGGAAATGATATTGCCAGTAACACGACCTTTTACAGTTACTAAGTATGAGACGACTACTCAATGTGACATTTACAAGTACCTATAATGACATAGAGATCGATAAGATACTCGAGGAAAATCTACTTAAACTAAGACTTAATCACACTAACGATGAGGAACGCGACAAAATTTTTAGACTTCGCCAAGAATTTAAAGACATATTTTACTGCGACAAATTACCACTGACTTTCGCTAATAAAATTAAACATAAAATACGCACAAAATATGAAGACCCAATTTATGTCAGACCCTAACGACAACCACCAAAGCAAGAAGACGAGATAAATAGGCAAGTAGACAAATTATTAAAGGATAATGTTATTCAGGAGTCACATTCGCCATGGAATGCTCCTGTACACCTTGTACCAAAAAAAATGGATGCATCTGTGAAATTAAATTTCGTAGGGTTATAGACTATCGACGTTTGAATGACATAACCATCGATGACAAATGCCCACTACCAAACATAACAGATTTGTTTGACAAGTTAGGAAACAGTTCTTATTTCAGTACAATCGACTTAGCAAGTGGTTACCACTAAATCGAAGTAGAAGAACAAGACAGGCAAAAGACCGCCTTTAGTACTCAAAACGGCTAATATGAATTTCTCAGGATGCCATTTGGCCTGAACAGCTCCTGCAACTTTTCAGCGGACCATGGACAGTGTGCTGAGGGGATTACAGGGGATAAATTGCATGGTATACTTAGATGACATAATTGTGTTTTCGACAAGTCTGGAAGAACATATACAAAAGTTACGGACGATATTTTACAGAATTAGGACGACTAATCTAAAAGTTCAATTAGACAAGTCTGAATTTTTAAGGAAGGAGGTTTTATATTTAGGACATACCATTACAAAAG
The DNA here is from genome assembly GCA_029286625.1 of Parnassius orleans. Classification (NCBI taxonomy): domain Eukaryota; kingdom Metazoa; phylum Arthropoda; class Insecta; order Lepidoptera; family Papilionidae; genus Parnassius; species Parnassius orleans. Next base: position 6,341 of record JAGSMP010002103.1, on the reverse strand, counting down.
AAGGGCTACGACCGAACACAGACAAAATTAAAACTGTGTTAAATTTTCCTATACCTAAGACAACAACGGAAATTAAAAGTTTCTTAGGACTGGTAGGGTATTATCGACGTTTCATAACGGACTTTGCTAAGATCACACAACCTCTAACTGCGTGCCTTATAAAGCGAAATCAGATAATCATCGATGAAAAATATATTAATGCGTTTGAAAAATGTAAGGAAATACTAACGAGTGTACTCTTACTACAGTACCCGGACTTTGATAAAACTTTCATCTTGACGACTGACGCCTCTAATATAGCTTTAGGAGCAGTTCTATCACAGGGACCTATTGTTAGTGATAGACCCGTTGTATACGCATACAGCACCATCGAACGCGAACTTTTAGCTGTTATTTGGGCTGTAAAACATTTCCGACCATACCTTTACGGACGAAAATTTGTAATTTACACTGACAATCGACCCTTAGTTTGGCTTTAATGATTAAAGGAACAAAGCTTACCAGATGGCGACTACGACGACAGGAGTACATCGTTTCTAAAAATGGAAAACAAAATATAAATGCTGATGCCCTATCGAGAATTAAAATTAATGTCTTAAATTCAGACGACGAAGGTCACTCGATGGACGTTAACTTCGACAGAAATGAGTATAAGCATAAGGAGCATCTGAAAGACGTAGTTAAGAAAAATTAAAAAACTAAACACTGAAAATAAAAGACATAATGACACGACCTCTATTGTGACAATATCAGACTCAAGTACTGTTTTCGCGAGCCCTATGTCTCTTTCCGACACAATATCAATTTGTAGTTCAGAAAAGGTTTCCAAATATCCAATTCGATCACCTTCAGAATCTAGTAAATCCCAAACTGTGCATTCAACCGTAGAATTAGAGTCAAACGGAATACCAATACTACACGAGGCTATTGATACAAAGCCAAATAAAATTTTAATATTTTCATGGCTTAAAAATGAGTCTCAGGTTAAAGATATTTCTAGAAAGAAACAAAAAGTATTAGAAGTATTTTTACGATTAGATAACATTGAATTAATTAAATAATTTGTAAAGAAATATAGGCCTAAAATTTAATATTTTATATATTTTGAACGGAAAGAACATCGAAGACAATTTGGCAATATTATTATACACCTTTTCAAAGAAGACATGGTTCAATTTTATGAATACAAGGAACGAGTAGTTTTTGTTGAAGACGAAAAAAAACAAAGCTATTGTAGTTAAGTGTCACGAAGGAAAAACATGCCACCGCGGCATTAAAAAGACGATAGTTAGAATCCGCAGAAATTACTATTGGGATAATTCACAAGAAACTGTTTCGGCAATAATAAATATTTGTACTGCTTGTAAAAAAAAATATGACAGAAAGCCAATCAAACCTATTCTTCAATTAACCCAGACCCAAGATGATCCGATTCAAGAAATATTTATAGACCTGTTTAACACTGAAGGAAATATTATCTCACTCTTATAGATGCGTTCAGCAAATTAGAAATAGAGAAATTTCAAATAGATCTACCCCCGAAGTAGTCCAAGTTTTAATGAAGTACTTTTCTTTTTACGGGATACCCAAAAAGATAAGTTCAGATCCGGGCTCTGAATTTAACAATTAATTAATTAAAGGATTCTTAAGTTTACATAAAACTGAGCAGCACATTGGAACTCCAAATAGCACAAACTCGATGGGGCTTATAGAACGCTTCCACTCGACAATTATAGAAGTTTATAGATTGGCAAAATACGAAAGAAAACTTACTGATGCGGCATCAGTTATGACGTATTCCGTACTAGCATATAATAATACCCTTCATTCGGTAACAGAGCTTACACCCTTCGAGGTAGTTTTCAGACATACCGACACGGGTAACCCCTTTAATACAGAAATTGATAAGCAGTATTTACAACACTTAGTAAGAGACCATGCAAAGCGAACAAAATTCTTATACAAACATTTAGCAGAAAATATGGTAGCAATTAAAGAAAAGATAAGGAAAAAGCAAGGCGGTGAAGATGAGATAGTATTTCAGTGTGGTAAGACTATATTTGCTAAGGATACAAACAAAAGAAAGAGCAAGGACAAACCGTGATATGTTAGGCTAAGGTAGTAGGCAAAGCCGAAAGAAATATAGTGCCAATACAAATAGGTGAAAGAAACACTAAAGCTCCGATTAAAAATATCAAACGCCCTCCACAGGTGGTGCATACTGATGATTGCGAAGCCGATCCTGGCCCATCATCTGCAGTCACTTGAGGAAAACCCAGGAATACTTCCGGTAAAACAAGGACAAGCATATGCCCAAACAGATCACTGGACTATAATAAAGATTTTAAATGTAGAAAATATTTATGACGACCTAAATCTAATCATTGCTATATATCATAAACTTAGCAGACTAATTGGACCTACTTATGCAATAAGGAATCAACCCACACAATGATAGTTTTGAGAAAATAAGGTTTTAAATAAAATCGTGTAAAGAAAACGAACTATTTATCATAATAACTTTGAACTTTGCAGTATGATGAATAAAGCCGTCTTATATGTGTTTATTTAAAAAGTTTCGTCACTTCTGAAAAAAAAGTGTTTTTTTTTAATTTAAAAATATACGTGGTGCCTTTCTGCAAAAATGCACTTATGTGGGTTGGTTCCTTTCAGTTCTGGTATGCAAGTTGTTTTGGTTTTAAGTACAAGGTCTTTAAGGTCTATTATTTTATCTAGTTGTTTCAATAGGTCATTACCTATGAGACCATCATAACGAGAGTCGACGTCGTATAGATAAAATTTATGACAATCTGAGCTCTTGAAAGTGAGTGGTAGAGAGATTTGTATCACCTCATTGTGTCTGCTAGAGGCGGGTACTGACTACTTGAATGGCTCATGTTATATATTGATAAAAGTGTTGGTATGCCTTACGGGCTGATAAAATATCTAGTACTACCTGTATCTATCATTAATTTTGCATCAATTTCAGGAATATGAATATAGGGTAACTTGAGATTCGGCTCACAATTTAGTTCTATGACTTCTTGTCTCCAACGGAGGCTTTCATGTGAAAATTTTCAATAGTTAGTTTTAGAGTTCCGTCTGTAAGTTCGTTATAAGTCGTTTCGTCAATAGTTTCAGCGGATGGTGTTAATTCATTGTCATATTGTTCTACATACTCGTCTGTCATAATAATCTTCATAATATTGTCCGTTATTTTATCTTAAAGTTAACTCATTTAATCTAAAGCCAGGCTGTAGTCTTGAAGGAGCTGTCCTCATGAAAACGTCAGTCTCTTTGAAATTGGGTTTCTGAATTTGTGGCTTATTACCAAATTGTGTCGTTGGCATATGGCCAAATTGTTGTTGAGGTTTTGACCAAACTGTTGTGGCTGAAAGCCCAGTTGTGGTCTGTAACCGAACTGTTGTAGGTGAGGCCAAGCCAGGCTGATTACCAAATTGAGGTGGACGGTTACCTATCTGCTGCATTGGTTGAGGACGAAAGCCCGATTGAGCATCCTAAATTGTCTTTGATTTTGAATGCAGAAATAAAATTTTGGTGAAATGTTATTTGGCAACACTGGTTTGTATCCGAACGGTTGCATTAGCGTGTGAGGCGTACTATCAAATTTAAATCCTTGTGTTGGAACTGATGTTTGAGGCTGCATCAAAGCTAAACCGCTACTACCGTGGACACGATTTCGCATATTATATTGATCGTGGAACTTGACTTCCTCTAGTAAAATGCTCAGCGCGTCTTCTAAAGTCGCTGGCTTCTTTCACCTCACTATTCGAACCATATTCTCGGGAAGATTGTATAGGAATACGTTTAGAGCTGTATTGTTGTAAATTGCCAATTTAGCGCTTTTAAGATTACTATCATCGGATATGTTTACTTTTGAAATTAATAATGATCGAATACTTTGAATGCGGTTACCAAAATCTTGAAAGTTTTCACCAGATTTAATCTTTAACGATTCTAATTCAATACTAATACAATCTTTACATGGGTCTTCTACATGTTGCGTTAGAAAATCTTTCAACTGGGACCACGACACGACATCCTCCCGTTCCGATAAGAGCGACGCCGCGTTATCTGTAAGCCTACTAGTTATAGAGTGATATACGTATAAATTTTGTTCTTCGTCACCCCTATACCTACGAATGACATGTTCACAATTCCTCAAAACCAAATTTAGCTGTCTTTTGTCGCCATTAAATAGTGGAATAAGCCGTAGCATTTCTGTAGGAATGGGATTAATTACAACGGTTTGTCGTTCTGCTGCCTGTGGCTGTTCCATCGTTATAGAGTAATTCACGAGTCAGAGGAGTCAGTTAATATAGCGCATTATTTTATGCAATAACATAAATTATAAAGTAAAACACACTAAAGCATATAAAAATAATATAATTTATAAAATAAAAGTTTATTTAAAGTATGAAGTTTGTAAAAGATGTAAATGTAATGAAAAATGAAAACAAATCAAATAAAACTGTATTGTATCTTTAGCATTAATAAAACACATATTCATTAATAATCAAGTAAAATTTTAATTACCCAGATTTAATTTATTATTTTAATAAAAAGTCTTATTTTTAACGTTTAGTAATATCTATGCGAAAAGGCACTCTGTGTCCCTTATTGTTATCAGCGTTATGTTACGCCTAAACTATTAGAGTGTCTATTACTAATTAAATTTAATTGAAAAACCAGATACGTTAAAATGAGTTATAACAATTTTAAATAAAAATGAAGGATAATAGTGGTATCAAGGATGGTGAAAAGTTTTACTCACCAACCAGCCGCTATTCCCTTGCCTTCCGCTTCCTTGATGACAAATTTATTTGGTTCTTGGATTTATCCAACAGCTATTCGCACCGCTATCACGAATCCAGGCGAATTTGGACACCTGAATATTTCGAGAGACGGTACAGCCTTCACGCACAAATCCTAGCGGCTGCGCCAGTCAAATTTCGGGAACGTCGAAAGGACTTTTTAAAAACTAAAATACAATTAGATTACTACGTATCACCGATTTGGAGGTGGCTATATCCTTGTGGCGCCCAACTATTTAGAATGAAGTTCTTTAGAAACGCCCACTGTCCTTTAGAAATGACCTAATAACAAACGCCCACAATAAAGTAAGTAACCACAGTAAGTATTTTTAGGGTTAAAGTAGTAAAATGCATATTCAATTTTTTTAGGTAAGTATATAATTAAGAGAAGATATTTACAAACACACGGAACCAAACAGAAATAGACCTTTTTAAAGGACATTGGGCAGATATTATATAAGTTGGTGAAAATAAATTGTACTTTATGATATACATTGAGCTTTAATGAAATAAAACAAAACTAACTGTAAATTACTTTATTAGAAATAATTTAGATCAAATTTTATGAAATCACAGTTGCAAACAGTCTCATATAGGCTTACTTTTAATCATAAATTATTACAATTAAGTAAAAAAAGAAAAAGCAAATAATTAAAGGTTTCTTCCGATATAATAGTTATGTATATTTGTATCTAATTTTTAAAATGGCAATCTGAAACAACGCGAAAGAATGAAAAGGCGATATCTTTTTCTCGCTTTAATTTTACACGCCCACCCCACACATAGATAAAATTATGATTGTGTGCAAGTTTCTCGGGCTTCATACAGAATTGCATCACCCTGCACCAGAGTTACACAATTAAATTTCTAGTCATGTAAGCTACAGCCAGTGCTGTCAGAGCAAATTTAGAATTGCGAAAATTTCGAAATCGCCGTGTTTGAATGGAAAATAGTTCTTTCGATTGCTGCAACATGAAAAAGATATGTTTAAAAATAAATTATTATTTTTTATAATGAAAAATCAATTCAGATTTTTCCTTATATAAAATATTCAGCCGAAAAAATCGGTTGGACTTAATTGAAACGTTTTGCAGTATTCCAAGTACTCTCTAGTAAGGGTTTTGTTGGAAGTGCTTAAGAATCTATTCCTGGAAAAAGACAGGACGGCTTTCGTACATGTTCCTGGGCATGGGTTGACACAGGGCATCTACATTTTGACCGGCTGATTTTAAATTGGTGATTTCGTCCTACAGAAGAAAATAAAAACCCTACTATAAAAACATGCACAAAATGCCGCAGATTCTGCTACGACAATGGAGATGCTGCCTTTTTCCATAGATTTTCAGTAACTTATGCCTGATTGTCGCAACTCGTAGAAAGCTGCAACAAAATTCGATCAAAAAAGGCTACAAATGCTTTGTTACTTTGTCGTTTTCTTAATTGTAATAGAGAATTTTCACAGATTGATGGGAGAAATAGTGATTTGTGCATATTTTTAAAGAAATT
>JAGSMP010002102.1:0-31077 GCA_029286625.1 Parnassius orleans | reverse complement strand
TATTTGTATCTAATTTTAAAATGGCAATCTGAAACAACGCGAAAGAATGAAAAGGCGATATCTTTTTCTCGCTTTAATTTTACACGCCCACCCCACACATAGATAAAATTATGATTGTGTGCAAGTTTCTCGGGCTTCATACAGAATTGCATCACCCTGCACCAGAGTTACACAATTAAATTTCTAGTCATGTAAGCTACAGCCAGTGCTGTCAGAGCAAATTTAGAATTGCGAAAATTTCGAAATCGCCGTGTTTGAATGGAAAATAGTTCTTTCGATTGCTGCAACATGAAAAAGATATGTTTAAAAATAAATTATTATTTTTTATAATGAAAAATCAATTCAGATTTTTCCTTATATAAAATATTCAGCCGAAAAAATCGGTTGGACTTAATTGAAACGTTTTGCAGTATTCCAAGTACTCTCTAGTAAGGGTTTTGTTGGAAGTGCTTAAGAATCTATTCCTGGAAAAAGACAGGACGGCTTTCGTACATGTTCCTGGGCATGGGTTGACACAGGGCATCTACATTTTGACCGGCTGATTTTAAATTGGTGATTTCGTCCTACAGAAGAAAATAAAAACCCTACTATAAAAAACATGCACAAAATGCCGCAGATTCTGCTACGACAATGGAGATGCTGCCTTTTTCCATAGATTTTCAGTAACTTATGCCTGATTGTCGCAACTCGTAGAAAGCTGCAACAAAATTCGATCAAAAAAGGCTACAAATGCTTTGTTACTTTGTCGTTTTCTTAATTGTAATAGAGAATTTTCACAGATTGGATGGGAGAAATAGTGATTTGTGCATATTTTTAAAGAAATTAGGCTTTAATACAATCGGCGTGGAGGGCCGTAGCCACCTTCTGTGAATCTGTTATGATTCAGAAGGAGGCTTCTGAGCAGGATCGGGAGGGCAGATCCGCGCGGAGACGACGTCATCAAGGCGCTGGTCACGGCCCTCCTCTGGAAAACGGTGTTCCCCTACCGAAACGGGGCTCGGGTTGCAGACACTCGGGGCGGGGCCTCAGTGCCTAGTTATGTAACCCCGAGGAGGACGATGACTCGGAAGTGGTCTCGAGACATCGTGGTAGCACTGCGAGGTTCTGGGGTAGCGTACCCCCGGACGTGATATTAGTGTAAAAGCGATGGAGGCCCCGGTTGCGTTCCGAATGGAGATCCCGGACCCCTCGTATACGCTGATGGTGACCACCGTGGGGTTTTAGCCAGTAGGTCCGGCATAACCTTTCGTTGCCCCCGCAGCGGAAAGTATCCATGAGGATATCCCCACGAAAAAAAAAAGGTTAGGTTAGGTTAGGTTAGGTTAGGTTCCCGTGTGGAGTTGCCAGTCCTCCCATCGGGCGCGTCCCCAGGTGGCGGATAGGGGAACGCCACCCAGATATGGGTGGTAGCGGGAAACCGCCGCGGACCAAAACTGGCCGGGGTTTGGCGTACCCGAGGTTCCATTAGGACTAGAAACGCCCGGGGCTTAATGCCCTAAGAGATGGGCCTTCACAGGCTTGTCGTTGCTCCCGGTATCGCTCTTTGATTAGAGCGGACAGGGGATGCAACACACGCGGCGATGTGCAAGCGCACCAATGCTGGGTGACCCCGCGCGGTGATGTGCCAAGCGCACCGATACCGGGCGATCTCTGTGCGGCGATGTGCCAAGTGCACCAATGCCGGACAACCCGTAAGCCCGTAACCCGGGCACGGGGGCCCCCGCAGGGCCGCGAGGAAGAAAACCTCTTCAAAAATAACCCCAATCCTAAGGTCTAAGGTGCCGAGGGGATGAATGGCTGGGGGGGAGCCCAGTCCCAAGCCTTGGGGGGAAGGGGTTCAGGGACCGCACCCTGTAAAAAAAGGAACCAAAAAAAAATGCAGTGTGACAAAAAATCTATTCCCCAGGGTGGTCCCATAAAGCGGAGTCCACCCCAGCAGCCTTAATAGGCTCTGGCAGCCCCATCGTATCTGGGGCAATCCACTGCATCGCGGGGATGCACAAGCGTCAACCGCGGGTCCCTAACACCTAAGGCAAAGTAATAAGGAAGGAGCCGTGTCGGGTGGTACAGCGGTGCCGACACGAGAAAAGCGTGGGCGCTTTAAGCGCCCCAATACGCCAGCAAATCAGGCGATTGAGAGCGATGGAGGCGCGTCCGATGGTTCGGCCATATCACTTAAATCGGCCCCATCGGAAGGGGAAAGCGTAAGGCCAAGCCCCAAGTGCTGCGGTTGTGGCTGCTAAATTTGCGGCAGTGTCAGCTACAGCCTCTGAAGAAGAGGCCGCCACAGGCATGAAACAGAAGAGGATCTTTTCGACCCCTCCGTAACGCCCACGAACACCAGGGCGAAAAAAAGCCTGCCCGACCTAGAGGAGTTGGCCCGCGAAATGTCGACGCATAGTGACAGTGAGCTTGGCCAACAAATCGAAATAAATCTCCAGGCCGTTGAAAAGGTAGCAGATCGCTCTCGCAACCTAAAAGGCAATTTCGTGAGGGGTATAAGGCTAGCTGTGCGTAATATAAAGGCGGCGACTGAAGAACTTGCGCGAAGGACCAAGACAAGCGAAAACATCAAAAGGCTTGAAAAGGAGAACGAGGAATTGCGATCACAGCTGGCCAGCCTTGCGGCTAAAACGGAAAAACTAACGGAGATTTATCTGCTCCGCAAGCAGAAACACAAAAGGCCCATCCACCGAACACAGCAGCCACGTCCAATCGACCGGTGCTAGCACACCACAAGGCCAAGCATGGAGAGGGGGACCTCATGGAGCGTATTGGGTCCCTAATCGAAGAAAAATTGGCTATATTTGAGGCCAAGATGTTTCCCGATAGGGTGATCCGACCTCCATTGGCAGGTACGAGTCGAGGTGAGTTACCACAACGGCTATCACCACCTTTACAATCGGCTCCATCGTCGCAGCCACAGAAGACGAAAAGGCAAAGGTCGAAGAGGAAAAAAGCCTGCCTACCCACCGCTGGTCGATCTTCCCCTGTGCTGCGTCGGTATCGAATGACCCGGTACCGCCAATGCCAGTTCATGGGTAGAAGTGGCTAAAAAGCCCAAAAAATCAAGGGCCACTGAAAAGCGGATCGCCACGATGGCATCACCTTCCGGTACAGCGAAAGAGAGGCGGAAAAACAAAAAAGTATTGCGTGCCCCAACATCTGCGGCCGTAACAGTTACGGTGTCGGAAAGCTCCACTGTTACTTATGCCAAAGTAATGGAGGAGGCAAAGGCAAAATACACTTGCAGATTTTGGCATCGAAACAGTCCGCCAGAAGCGGGCGGTAACCGGAGGACTCCTGCTGGAAATTAAGGGTCCAGATTGCGGCGCGAAGGCGGACAAGCTGGCGGCCAAAATGCGTGAGGTTCTCTCAGACCTAAACGTGCGAATCAATCGGCCAGTTAAAACAAGCGACGTTCGACTGAGGGACCTCGACGACGCCGTTAGCACTTTGGAGGTTGCGGCGGCTATGGCTGAGGCAGGAGATTGTTCGGTGGATGACATAAAACTCGGGAAATCCGCCGAAATCCCACTAGCATGGGGACATGCTGGGTGCGGTGCCCAGTCACGGCAGTCCGCAAGATTGCGGCTGTTGGGCGAGTGCGCGTGGGTTGGGGGTCTGCTCGAGTTGAATTACTGGAGCCCAGGCCCATGCATTGTTTTCGGTGCCTAGAAAGGGGGCACGTTGCCAGCAGGTGCTCCAGTGAAACAAACAGAGGCGCACGTTGTTATGCTTGTGGAGAGCAAGGACACAGGGCGAAACAGTGCACTGCGTCGGCACTAAAATGTCCCTGTGTTCCGATCTCGGCATTCTGCTGGCCACAGATTAGGGAAGAAGTGCATCCCACCTCCCAAAAAAGGGAAGGAAGAATGGTGAGATATCTGCACCCACCAGGCAGCCTGGCGACTTCCGTCGCTGCACCAGTGTTTAGCTCGGCTATGGAGGTGGCTGAGTTATAAATTCGCGCCCTGAAAGTCCTCCAGGGCAATCTAAACCACTGCCGCAATGCGCAGCATCTGCTTATGCAAACCATTGCGGAGTGGCGGGTGCTGCTGCAGTATGCAGACCCTATGCCGTCCCCGACCATCCTCGCTGGTTCGGTGACGAATCGGGCTCCGTCGCCATCTACGGGGGTGGAGAGGTGCACCCACACTCTATTGAGAAGAGGCAGGGCTTTGTTACAGTGCAATGGGGCCCCCTGGCCATAGTGGGCTGCTATGTCTCTCTAATAGGTCCCTTGCCGACTACGAGGCGTACCTGGACGAGGTGGCGAATTGTGTTCGCGAATATCAAACTCGTCCGTTGATCGCTCTGGGAGATTTTAACACAAGGGCAGGGGCAACCCCAGAGACGATCCCAAGGGAGAGACAGTGATGGTATGGGCGGCTGGGCTGGACCTCCGATTAATTAATCAGGGTCCGTAAGCACATGTGTGCAGTGGCAGGAGGTCCATCGTGGATCTTACGTGGGCAACTCCTCTGCAATGCGAATGCTGTCGGGCTGGCGAGTGGCGGAGGAGGCGGTCACTGTCTGACCACCGCCACATCGTATTCGATGTTTCACTTCGACAGCCGACAGTAACCCCAGTCGCCGAGAGAGCAGCCCACCGCGGCGTTGGTGTCTCAAGCGGCTCGACCGAGACAAGCTCGAAGCCGCCGCCATCGTCGCGTCCTGGCCAGAAAACGCCGAAGAGTTCAGTCCAATCCTGAAGTGGAAGCGAACTGGTTTCGGGGTACGATGGCGCAAATTTGCGACCTGTCGATGCCCAGAACCAGTCGCCCCAAGCGCAAAACAGTGTACTGGTGGTCAGCTGAAATCGCACGGCTCGTGCGCTCTGCTTGCGGTGTCGCGCAGTACACTGGAGCCGAAGGAGAGACGGCGAGCTCCGCCTGAGGATAGCCAGACTCTACAGGGCATACCGAGCGGCTACAAAGGCGTTGCAAATCGCCATTACCAACGCCAGGTCTCGGTCCTGGAAGAGCTTCTGGAGGGACTCAACAAAGATCCCTGGGGCGCCCATACAGGATGGTGCTGGTAGCTCCGGCCCTGGTCGCCCCTTGACAGAGACTCTCGATCCGGATCTACTGGGAAGGGTCATCAGCACGCTCTTCCCAGAGGACCGGTCAGGTCCCGGGTCACCTGCCGTCTTCATGGGAGTGGCGAGATGAGATGGGGTGACCGTCGAGGAGTTGGACCGAGCCGTTAGCCGCTTAAAGCCGGAACACAGCACCGGGGCCCGACGGAATCGGGCCGGGCCCTAGTGCTGAGTCTGGCTGCCCTGGGAACAGGCTCAGACAGCTGTTTACCAGCTGTCTGCGGTGTGCCAAGTTCCCACAGCCTGGAAAGAGGCAAGACTGGTCCTCTTGAAGAAGGAGGGCAGGGCCGCTGATTCTCCCTCTGCGTACCGCCCCATATGCCTGTTGGACGAGATTGGCAAATTGTTCGAGAGGATAGTTGCCACTCGGCTCAGCGGGCATCTGTCGCGCGTCGGTCCCGATTTGGCCGACAGCCAGTTTGGGTTCCGGCAGGAGCGTTCCACTGTAGATGCGATTATGCGCGTCCGCTCCTGTCGGAACAAACAGTATCACAGGGTGGCGTGGCGTTGGCGATAAGTCTCGATATCGTCAATGCCTTTAACTCTCTGGGACGCAATCAGGAGGGCACTGATACATCATCAGGTGCCCTGCCCCTGCAAGGATTATGGGGACTACTTGCGCGACAGGTACATTCTGTACGTGGGGCAAGATGGTAGAAAGATCCGGAGGAGATCAAACGTGGGGTTCCACAGGGCTCGGTGCTGGGTCCACTGTGGAACCTCGCGTACGATGCGGTTCTGCAGTCGACCTTCCCGCTGGCGTAAATGTCGTGTGCTATGCGCGACGACACCTTGGTGATCGCCAGCGGGATAACTCGAGAGGCCAAGGAGCTCGCCGAGCTTGGGGTGGAAGTCGTCGTCTCCAAAATCCACGAGTTGGAGAAATAGCGCCTCCAAGACCGAGGCCCTATGGTTCCATAAATTACCAGGGGCAAGGAACCACCCGACTCGTGCGTCCGCGTGGGTGGGTCCGAAGTCAGAGTGGGAGGTACATGAAGTACCTAGGCCTCCACCTGGACAGTCGCTGGGCCGAAGAACATTTCGAGCGCCTAGTCCCCGAATCGAAAGGGTGGCGGGTGCTATGCATAGACTGCTGCCCAATCTGGGGGACCGACGGAGGAAGTACGTCGCCTCTATGCGGGAGTTCTACGGTCCGTAGCTCTGTATGGGCAAAAAGGCTAGCCATCCGACGCTGTAGAACTAAAATTTACAGTGTCCAGCGGAGGATGGCCATACGGATCGTACGAGGATACCGCACTATATCCTTTGAGGCGGCGACAATCCTGGCTCGCTTTCCACCACTAGATATACTGGCGGAAATGGACGCGAGGGTGTACGACCGAATCCGTGCCCTCCGCCAGAGTGGTGGTAGTGAGCCAGAAGAGGCGCTCGAATCAATTAAACGGCAGGAACGACGAAACGCCCTGGCGACATGGCGCACTCGACTTGAGGAGCGCTATGAACGCAAACGTGTCATTGGAGCAATCCTGCCGGTCTTCGAAGCCTGGATGCAGCGACGAACAGGAAGACTTACCTACAGACTTACACAGATAATTACCGGGCATGGGTGCTTCGGTGATTATCTGTGTAAATCGACGCGAGACGACGGCGAACTGCTTCCACTGTGGTGGACGGGAACAGGACTCCGCTTCCCATACGCTCGCAGTATGCCCAGCGTGGGAACGGGAGCGGACAATCCTGGTGAACCGCATTGGACGGAACCTCTCCCTGCCAGCAGTCGTGTCGGCGATGCTGAGCGGGGATTCGGCGTGGAGGGCCGTAGCCACCTTCTGCGAATCTGTTATGATTCAGAAGGAGGCTTCTGAGCGGGATCGGGAGGGCAGATCCGCGCGGAGACGACGTCGTCAAGACGCTCGTCACGGCCTCCTCTTGAAAACGGTGTTCCCTACCAGAAACGGGGCCTCGGGGTTGCAGACACTCGGGGCGGGGCCCCGAGTGCCTAGTTATGTAACCCCGGGAGGACGATGACTCGGGTGGTCTCGAGACATCGTGGCACTGCGAGGGTGCTGGGGTAGCATGTACTGCCCCGGGACGTGCTATTAGTGTAGCAAAGCGATGGGGCCGGTTGCGTTCCGAACGGATGGGACCCCTCGTTTACGCTGATGGTGACCACCGTGGGGGTTTAGCCGGTAGGAGTCCGGCATAACCTTTGTTGCCCCCGCAGCGGAAGGTATCCATGAGGATTTCCCACGAAAAAAAAAAGGTTAGGTTAGATTGGGGCGCCCCTACCGTTGGGTACAGGGCAGTTGCGTCCCTGGGCGCCTCCACTAACACAAAGCATGCAACCCCAGTTGCTAGAGGCGGTGGTATCGGCTCTCTTTGAACGAGTGGGACACGTTCCCCGGCGATGGCTTCGCCTCAGCCACAGACTCTCCAGAAGAGGAGGCATGTCCCGAGGTGACGCAAGCAGAGACGAGGCAGCCGTGTCGCGACTCCGGGCTAAGAACACAGCGCCCGGCCGGACGGAGTTCTGGTCGAGCTCTCGTCCTGGCTCTGAAGGAGCTAGAGCCCCAGTTGAGGGGCTCTTCATGTCTCCAGCAGGGTCAGCTTCCCAGTGTGTGGAAGGAGGGAGGCTGGTCCTGCTCAGGAAGGAGTGGCGCCCACGGACTCACCGTCCGCGTACCGGCCCATAGTTCTGCTTGACGAGGGCGGGCTTTTTGAGCGTATCATCGCAGATCGCCTCGTCAGCCACTTGTGCAGAAGGCCGGACCTGGACGAGAACCAATTTGGTTTTCGTCGCGGGCGCTCCACCATAGACGCTATTACGCGCGTGAGGCCCTGGCGGAGGAGACAGTATCCCGGGGTGGGGGTGCTGGCGGTGTCTTTAGACATCTCCAACTGTTTACCTTGATAGCACTAGTTGATCTGTTGTCCGATACACTAGAAGGGTTGATGTTATATAAATCAAACCACAACAATGTATGATCTATACTGGTTTATATTATTGTGTACAATAAATTCAATGACCTTATTACACACTGGGTAACGCAACCATAGTGCGATCTATTTCTTAGTCAACGCCATCTATTGAAGTAGAACTAAAACTTTTTAAATTACAATATGTTTTCATTAACGTACCGCCCACCAAGGACATTTAGTGACGGAATGGCTTTAAATTGCACTTAAATCTAAAATTTGCATTTAGTACTTAATAACAATGTTCTAGATAACAATTTAATTTCATAAAGCATGACCTAAAACCTATAAATAAAATAAAGACTTCAACAGGTCAAAATAGCCTAAAATAAAATTAAATAAAAAAGTAACAATGTAAAATTAAACCTATAAAATGTATATAATAATACATGATTAAGTTTGTAAATATGGCTACATTTGATCGTAAAAGTAAAAGAACATTTGATATTACAACATTTTTTACACAAATTTGACATAAAAGTGAACAATTCATGGATCTGCAATAGGTAGAATACATAATTTTGATGTTGCCTCTTAATTACTGATGTTTTCGTACGCAATGTGACTACACGGGTAACGTTATCATCACCGGGTGTTTCTCATGACTCGACCCAATAACCAACGACTTGAAGCAAATCCTCCTCTTTAATCAAAACAACGTCCCCAATATTAGGTTCCGAACCTGACGCCCATTTGTACCTATTCATGAGCTTTGACAAATACTCCTGGGACCATCGTTTCCAAAAAGACTGCAGCATCCTTTGCACAAATTGCCACCTAGTTAAATAGCTTACGTTTGAACTTTTGTAGTTTTTATCTGGTACATTAATTATCGGTTCTCCTATTAAGAAATGTCTAGGGGTTAAAGGCAGTGGCTCACCAGGATCAGTAAAGTTAATAACGCTTATCGGCCGCGAATTCAAACATGCTTCAACTTGATTGAGGAATGTAGCCATTTCCTCGTACGTTAGGGTAGAGTCGCCAATAACCCTTTTAAGGTGAAACTTGGTGGACTTTACACCCGCTTCCCAAAGACCACCGAAATTGGGAGCATGAGGCGGAATAAAATGCCACTCGGTGTTGTTTGCTTCCAGATATTCTGCTATGGTTGGCTGAATAGATGCCAACTGTTGTAGTTCTCTGGAGGCACCTACAAAATTGGAGCCGTTGTCGCTCCACAATTTAGCACAGTGACCTCGTCGCGACACAAATCGTCGAAAAGCGGCTAAAAATGCCTGTGTGCTCATGTCACTGACGACCTCTAGGTGAATAGCGCGAGTGGACATGCAAACGAAAAGGCATATGTAGCCCTTATAAGAACGATGCCCACGTCCTTTGGTCGTTCTTATACTTATGGGTCCAGCATAATCCACTCCGCTATATAAAAATGGTCTTGCTGGTGTACATCGAACCGATGGGAGAGCACCCATCAGTTGGTTTCTAACACTAGCTCTCTGTTTCGCACAAGTTACACACTTGCGAACATATTGTTGAACTAGAGATCTAGCACCTATTACCCAATAGGCTGACCTTAAATAATTTGTCATTAACTGAGGACCACCATGCAGTGTCTTCTCATGCGCGTCTGCGACTATAAGATGAGTCAAATGACATGAATGTGGTAAGACTATCGGATGTTTTACTTGCTCATCTAGTTCTGACTTTTCAAGTCGTCCACGAATTCGAATGATACCATTTTGTCGAGAAAAGGACAAAGTGATTTCAATTTACTTGACTTTATATTCAAATACCCTTTTTCTTTTAATTGTTCATATTCTGTTGTGAATGAATCTATTTGTGATTTCCTTATACAAGTTTGTAATGCTGCTTCTATTTCGTGACCTTTCAAATATTTACTATCGTGTTTTTCCTTTTTTAAAACTCTTCGACAATACGCAACAACTCTAACTAATTTTCGTAGACTAGAATAATTTTCGAAAACTACATGCTCTGGAACTACAGCTGTGTGCGCCTTTATAGTTTGCTCTAAATCTGTTTTTAAATTCTTTGGCCTCTTGTACTCAATTAATTTGTCTTTCAGAAATGATGGCCCTGAAAACCATAACTCATTACCGACTAATGAACTGGGTAGTATTCCCCTTGAAGCGCAGTCAGCTGGGTTCTCTTTGGTCGGCACATGAAACCATTGCGATGAATTCAAAGCGCCCAAAATTTCCGAAGTCCTGTTGGCTACAAACGTTTTCCACCTGCTAGGGTGACTGTTAAGCCACGATAGCACCACTGTAGAATCAGTCCATGCAAAGATCTTTTCCTTTGAAACATTGAAAATCTCTGCTGTCTCTATCAATAACTTTGATAAAAGTACGGCGCCACATAGCTCAATCGAGGAATACTAATTTGTTTGATAGGAGCTACTCTCGTTTTAGCCACTAACAACGAGAGATGAATTTTACCTGAGGTATCAATTGTCCTTAAGTAAACGACGGCTGAGTACGCTGCTTTAGAGGCGTCACTAAAACCGTGCAATTCAAGGTCATCAGATGAACTAGTACCAAGCCAACGAGGTACTTGAACTTTGGTGATAATAATCTCCGCGGTAAGTACTCCTCTGTTATTAATTCGGTAGCCACATTTTTGTATGAACATCTTTGCTAATACACACTAGAGCTAACCATCCTAATGGGTCGAACAAACGAGCTATATCTGATATTATTAGTCTTTTGTACAGGTGCGGTCGTCAGGTGGAAGATTTACGGTGTACTGAAAGCAATCTTCGTGGCGGTTCCAGGTAAGTCCCAAAATTTTTATAGTACTATCTAGCTTAATTTCTATATCCTTATTATCCAATTCCTTTCCCTTAACTCCTATGTCCTCTTTGTCCTTATTCTCAGTGTACTCATTTTTAATTTTTATTTGACCTGCTTGCTGTACTACTTCATTAGTATATATTGAACTTATTCTATCTAATAGTTGCGGATTGTTACTGTTCCACTTCTGCGATGCGAATCCTCCTTTCCCTAATAATCCTACCATCTGTTTACAGATTTCTACGCCCTCTTCGACGCTATTACTTCCCATCATTAAATCGTCCATATAAAAAGAATTTAAAACTCTATCTGCTGCAAGCGGATACTTATCTCCTTCGTCGTATGCAACCTGATGGAGTGATCTAACTGCCTGATATGGTGCGGAAGCTGTTCCAAAGGTCACCGTTACCAACTCATAATCTCTAAGTGGTTTTTCAGGGCTTTCTCGCCAAGTATCCTCTGGAGACTGCATCTTCATCCTATTCTGACTTGGCGGTTTTTTTTAATTATGTCCGCCACAATACCAATAGCGTATATTCTCCATCTAAGAATTGTGTGTCTTAAGTCTGCTTGCAGTTGGTCCAACCATTAAAGTGTCATTGAGTGAAACTCCTTTTATTTTTCTCAGAGCGTTGAAAACTACACGAACCTTCGTGGTGGTCTTGTCGTTTCTTATCACCGCGTGATGTGGTAAGTAAACAGCTTCATCTTTTTGACTATCCTCTTCCTTTACAGATCTCATGTGTCCTAATTGTAATTATTCATTAATTACCTCTATATATTTTTGTTTTAATTCTGTGTCTTTGTTTAATCTTTTTTCTAATGATTTAAATCTTGTTTCAGCTATGTCACGTGAACTTCCGGCCTTGCATGCAGGATCTTCGTCTCGAAATGGTAAACGCACAATGTATCTGCCTGTATCATCCCTCTTAGTAGCTTTAATATAAAATTCTTCACATTTTTGCTCTTCTGGATTAAGTATTTTCTTTGTACTAAATTGTTCTTCTATTTCCCAGAATTTCTTTAAAATGTTGTCTTCATTGAACTGTGTACAGTGTACACTTATATTTCTTAATGGTGTTTTGAACTCTCATTACTTGAACAACTACACCGGAAAGGATCCACCTAAAGTGGTGTTCTGCGCTATTAGAGTACCAGACGTACTCTTTATTATACCTTCCTTACAATGCAGCAGTAAGTATCTGCGCCCAAGAGTATATCTATTTTATTGGGTGTGTTGAAATAAGGATCTGCTAAACACAGACCGTTGATATCAATCCAATCCAATGAACTGGTATTCACACTTCTCTCAGGTAAGTATGATGTAATCTTACTCAAGACGTAAGCATTTATTTGAAGTTGAAAATCAAGATCAACCGTGGACTTAATAATCAGATTTACCATATAATTAGCAATGGTTGACTTATTGTCTCCTAAACCTGAAACTTGACCTCGGACTGGAATTTTCTTAAGCCTAAGAAATTGGACAGTGGCCTCTGTTATAAAACATGCCTGTGATCCTTGATCAAGTAGGGCTCGAACCGTTTGAAATTCACCCATCTTGGACTCGGCCTTTAACGCAGTGGCTAATAAAACCTGTCTGGTTTTAAAACTTTTCCGTAGATAAGCATGCAACTATCTGATTCTCACTAGTTGGATAACTGGTGTTATCGCTAGCGGACTTTACTGTAGAATCTTGGCCTTTATTCTCTGCATTCGGTTCTCTATTAGGGTGCAGTAAGGAATGGTGGCGCTTTTTGCAAACTCTACAGACAGTCTGCTTTTACAGTCATATACCATGATTGCCGCCTAAACAATTGAAACATATTTTATTTTTGCTACGAACTCTCGTCTTTTCTATGGACTGTTTTGCAAATTGCTTACAGAAACAGAGCTTGTGAAGTTCCGAGCAAAATTCGCAACGAATATTCGACGACTTTGTGCCAGCATTGCTTTCGAACTAAGAACGTGAGAACTATTATTGATATGGTGAGCCACAGCCTTCCTTGGCTCTATACATTCTAATGCGCGAAAACGACTTTTGATAAATATCCAAAACTGCTCAAAGGTTGGCAACTCGTTGCTGGAGTCATTAGAAACGCTTAACTCCCACTGCTTTCGCGTTTCATTATCTAATTTAAACGACACTATATGGATAATAATAACGTCCCATGTACTCATCGATTTTCAAATTTTCAATGCATTTAAACAGTCGCTTGTGGTATCTAGCAGCTCCTTTAATGAGTTAGCTGATTCCACATGTAAGCGTTCTGGCCAAACAATCTTTGTTTAAAGCAAAGTAATGTTTTAAATGTTAAGAATTTTGTTTTATTTTGTAAATTCTAGATGGCGCTAGTAGTACTTTGTTGCACGCTATTATCTGCGTATCGTAATGCTATAAGGTCAAATTAAATTAGTTCAGGATACGTATCAAGGCGTTTTATTTACCGTTACGTTATCCTAGCGTAGCTAGTAGTACATTGGTCCTAATTCGAACCGGATAAAGTGTTCGGGATCTGAGGTCTAGTCAGTGAAGTGCAGTGGTCAGTAGTTGTGGATCACACCCTGGACTCGCAGTGGATCGCTGCAGCAGGAGTTCAGACACTGGTTAGTGGTGGTGTTTATTTCTGCCAGGCAGGATACATTACCGCTACAGTGGTGGGAGGACACAAGAGTTCAACGTCAACGTCGGACAGGGAGCTGTCAATCGCGACGAGTGAAGATTATAATAACAAGTGTCACAAATAGATGGCACCGCTTTTAGTAGTGAGTGTAAAGTGAAAAGTCAATCCCAGTGGTCAAGTTAAACGCTAAAGTGTCAAAGTGTAATCATTTAGTGGTGAGTGCAAGAAAAAAAAAAAAAACTGTAAGTACTTTTGAATTTGTATGTCAAGCCATTTGGAACTATAAAGTGAAAATAACTTCTATATTTAAATTTATAATTGTGTTAAAAAAAAAAAAAAAAACAGCATTAAAATATCTCACATTTTAAATTTGTAATTGTGTTAATTTAAAACTTATGATAATATTCTGAATAAGTTGCCAATGGGTATAGCCGTATACACTTAATAACTTTGAATGGGACTTAAAATAAATGGAAATACGTTCAAAACTAGCAGTATAAATGCTCGATTTTGTCCAAAGGGTTATTAACTCTTGTAACATTTTCAAGTCTTTCTTTCTAAATATACTTAATTAATTTTACTTTTGAAATTGGAAGGAGATATTGATTTAAAATGGATAAAATTATTAATCTCAAAGGAAACACAAAATGTTATTAATAAAGCCTATAGTAATTATAAAAATGTCCCAAGGAACGTTTAACGTACGAATATTTAGAGACGAGGTTAGAAATATTAGACAGTAATTGGCAATCTTTTATTGATAATCATAAAAAGTTGTACGAAAATGTTAAACCGGATGACTTACTATCATCTGATTATGTTAAATTAGAGGTTTATGATAAAACTGAGGACGTTTACATTGTTTACAAATCTCATATGAAATCTGCAAAAAATAAATTATGTCCATCAGAGGAGAAGCCACAGCACAGTGATTCGACTCCTTTTCTAGATAAACAATGCGCCGTGAAATTACCCAGAATTACAATTCCAACATTCTCGGGTAAATACTCGGAATGGACAACATTCCGAGATTTGTTTTTGTCATTAGTCCATAAAAATGAATCACTTGATAATGTGCAGCGACTTCATTATTTAAAGAGTCATCTCACTGGTGAGGCGGCTCAACTGATTCAGCATACTCAGTTACCGAAACAAATTATAAAGAATCTTGGGATGTTTTAGAAAGGAGATATAATAACAAAAGGTATTTGTCTAATTGTATTTTAAAAAGATTGTTTGGTCAAAAACGGATATATAGTGAATCGGCATCCAGCTTAAAAGAATTGTTAGATACCACAATGGATTGTTTAAGTGCATTAAAAAATTTAGATATAGATGTAAGCAAATGGGATATAATTGTCATTTATCTTGTAAGCTATAAACTGGATGCTGAAACACGTAAGCAGTGGAATTATTTATATCAAGTGATGATTCCTTACCTACAATTGATAAGTTCAAAATATTTATAGAAAATCGTTTTAGAGCATTAGAAACAATTGAACCGCGTAAAATACTTACTCATAATGCCACCCACTCTCCGAACACGAAAGTTTTGCTAGCGACTAAGTCTTTTAGTTTAAAGTGTGAATACTGCTCGCAGAATCATAAATTATGTTTCTGCAAACAGTTTTCGAGTCAAGATGTTGACAGCAGACGGAATTTGTGTCAACCAGAAAGATGTGTTTTAATTGTTTGGGTCGAAACCATCTTTCCTACGATTGCAAAAACCAACAAAGTGTAGGATATGTCAAAAAGACATCACACACTATTGCATCCCACCAACAATCAGGAGAAAAGGACCAGGCTGCTGTTTTAAACCAGTCGGCCAGTTGCACTGACACTTCGGAATCTGAAGTTCCGGTAGTAGCTTGCCTTTCTACTGGTCACATCCCTAAGCCCAGGCAGGTCTTATTAGCTACAGCACTAATAAGAGTTGAATCTAAAACTGGAGAACATAAGCTAGTACGAGCCCTTATAGATCAAGGGCTCAAGGCTGCTTCATTACAGAAGCAATAGTTCATCTTCAATTGAAGAAAATTCCAGCAGTCGGGGTGATTTCAGGATTATCAAATAATAAAGTTATGTGCGCTCAATCCAAGGTTCGATTCCAGTGCAATCATGTGTTGATCCTAGTTTTAAAGTGGGAATTGAAGCTTATGTTTTGAGCAAGATCACCGACTGTCTACCTGAAAGGAAGATAGAAGCAATAGATTGGGAAGATTAACCAATTGACGTTAGCCGACCCACAGTTCAACGTACCCAATAAGATTGATATTTTATTGTGTGGTTTACAGCACCATAATAAAGCATGGGATAAAGAAGTGCACAAATGTGTCCCTGATAGCACAGAATACCACGCTTTGGATTCTTTCCAGTGTAATAAACAATGTAAATGGAAAAAATAATACATCTATAATGAAACTTCAAGTTATGCATGCACAGGTCATGGAAAATGAAATGCTGAAGAGGTTCTGGGAAATAGAAGAAGGTACATTTTATAATAAAAAGAAAATACTTACCGAAGAAGAGCAAAAATGTGAAAGAATTTATGAGACTACGACTAAAAGAACGCCAGAAGGGCGATATATAGTAAAATTACCATTGTGAGACGAAGAGCTACTTGCAAGAATGGCAACTAGAGAAATAGCGATAAAGAGACTAAAGTCATTAGAAACGAGACTAAGTAAGAATCAAGAGCTACGGAAAAATATCATAATGTATTAAAGGAATATTTACAGTTAGGCACATGAGATCAATAAGTAACCATGAACCAAGGATTAACGAACCTATTTATTTACCACACCATGTGGTACGAGAAGACAAGTCCACCACAAGGTTAGTGGTCTTCAATGCTTCAGAGCCAAATAAGTTTGGTGTATCATTAAATGATGCATTGATGGTAGGACCTACTTACGCAGATCTCAGACACACGATGTTACGCTGGCGAACCCATCCGATTGCCTTAGTGGCAGATATTGTAAAATGTATCGCCAAGTGCTTGTAACCGAAACAGATGCCAACATGTATCAACGCATTGTGTGAGAGAAGATCCTAAGGAAGAAATAAAGGATTATGAACTCTTAACAGTCACCTTTGGAACTGCATCGGCGCCTTACCTAGCTGTGAGAACGCTTTATCAGGTAGTATATGATGCTGAGTTCTGTACCCAATCGCTGCGGAACAAGTCTTGAACAGCTTCTATATGGATGATTTAATGACAGGTTGTGACACGGTTCAAGAAGGTTGCGTAATTATTAAACAATTAAAAGAATTGTTAGGACAGGCAGGATTTGAATTGCAGAAATGGAACAGCAACAGTAAAGGGCTGATGAAACACATAGAGCAATTTGAAGGAAAGGACACTATAATAAAGAAAACAAAATGAAGGACAATAAAGAAGAAGTAAAACTATTAGAAATGAAATAAGTGAAGTCAAAATAAGATCAGATGATACAATAAAATTTTAGGACTAACCTGGAGCCGCTCTGAAGATGAATACAAGTACGCAGTACAGCTTTCACCGGTGACAGGACCTGGAAACAAAAAGAAAGATAGTGTCAGAAATTGCGAGAATATTTGATCCACTAGGTTGGGTTGCACCTAGTAATCATATAGCAAAAGTATTTATTCAAAAGCTGGTTGTCAGGAATCAGTTGGGATGAACAGATCTCAAATGAATTAAAAATGATATGGGATACTTACATGGTAGAGTTAAATGAATTATCAAGGTGCGAATACCACGTTGGCTCGGAACGAAGAATAATGATTTGTAGAATTGCACGGCTTCTGCGATGCATCGAAATTGGCATACGCAGCAGTTATATATTTGCGAATTATCGATAGTTCAAATAAAGTTAAAACATCACTTGTGGTAGCAAAACGAGGTAGCTCCTGTCAAACAAGTGAGCATTCCAGGCTGGAACTATGCGGAGCAGTTTTGTTGGCGCGACTTTTAGCGGAAACGTCAGAAGTATTTAATATTTCTAAGAACGAGGTGCATGCGTGGACTGATTCCACCATCGTTCTGGCCTGGCTCAATAACCATCCGAGCCGCTGGAAAACGTTTGTTGGAAATAGAGTGTCAGAAATTCTGACTACCCTAGAATCATCACAATGGTGTCATATCTCCACCAAGCAAAATCCAGCAGATTGCGCATCCAGGGTGTCTCACCTGCGTTACTGGCGGAAAATGATTTATGGTTTTCAGGACCTAGTTTTTGAAAGAACAACATATATCCTATAATAGACCAGAGAATTTATATACAAAAGAAGAAGAATCGGTAAAAATATGTGGAGGTAGTTACTGAAGGTGAAGCAGACTCACTTTTTAAGCGGTACTCATCACTGCAAAACTTTTGAGAGTTGTCGCTTATTGCCGAAAATTCTCAAAGGGTCCGTAAAGAATCGCTATTTACAAAAGACAGAAATAGAGAAGGCTACAGTGTTGCCAAGAAAGGCACAACTGGAGGAGTTCACGGAAGAATACGCAGACTTAAAATCTGGAAGGCCTATAAAAGAAAGGAAGCAAATTAAGAACATTAGGTCCTTATTTGGATGACAACGGAATAATTAGAGTTGCTGGTCGCCTGAGAAATGCAGTGATTGAGGATACCATTAAGCGCCCTATTGTTCTACCTCGTGATTCTCCATTCACTAAATTGATCATTGCAGATGCACACATTCAAACTCTTCACGGAGGACAGCAGTTGATGCTCAATTATTTAAGGACAGCTTATTGGGTGATAGGAGCTAAGGCTTTGATAAAACAACATATCCATAAATGCGTTACATGTGTAAAAAATAGTGCAACTACTCACAATCAGCTCATGGGTGATTTACCATCTGTAAGGTGCACACCTGCGAGGCCATTTCTCAACAGTGGAGTGGACTATGTGGGCCTACCAGATCAGAACGACCAAGGGTCGCGGCCACCGAGCATACAAAGGCTATATTTGTATTTTTATATGTATGGTTACAAGAGCCATACATCTAGAGGTTGTTAGTGATATGACTAGTCAGGCCTTTTAGCAGCCTTCCAAGATTTATAGCCAGACGTGGAAAATGCGCTCACCTATGGTCGGATAACGGGACTACTTTCGTAGGCGCATCTAGGAATTACGAGAACTAAGTTCCATTCAGCCGAAATTGCAGAACACCTAGAAAACGGAACAGAGGGCACTTTATACCCCCGGCACCAAATTTTGGAGGACTTTAAAGGGTGTAAAGTCTACCAAGTACCACTTGAGAAGAGTTATTGGAGAAACGATCTAACGTTTGAAGAGATGAGCACTCTTTTACTCAAATCGAGGCATGCCTCAACTCGACCAATGACAACTGTTAATTCAGACGATCCTAGCGAATCACTGCCATTGACTCAGGTCACTTCTTGGTTGGGAACCATTAGTTAATGCAATCGATAGGAATTATGATTCGAGTAACGTAAATTCATTGTCTAGGTGGCAATTAGTACAAAATTGTTGCAATCATTTTGGAAACGTTGGTCACAAGAATATTTGGTCATGTTAATGCACCGATATAAATGGTCGCGTCAAATTGCAGAACCAAATTTGGGTGACATTGTGTTAGTAAAGGAGGATGATCTTCCCCGGGACAGTGGTTACTTGGTCGCGTTATACAAAACATCCAAGCGAGGACAATATAACCCGTGGTTACATTGCGTACTAGATTCAATTTTGAAACGACCAACCTCAAAATTGTGCATATTGCCAGTTAAAGTAATATAAAAACTTTAGATTATTGTCTCAATTTACCGTTGTATCAGCATGTGTTATTGTTTAGTTACTTCTATATTTTATTGTTTATATTTATCATAGATTTAAATTTAAAATTTTATTGTTATGTTGTTGTGTGTAAAATATACCCACCACTGTCAATGTAACATGGTGGGCGGCATTCATAATTAAGGACATTTTAATTAAATGTCCTTGGTAAGGTATGTTTAAGAAAAAGTAATGTTTTAAATGTTAAGAATTTTGTTTTATTTTGTAAATTCTAGATGGCGCTAGTAGTACTTTGTTGCACGCTATTATCTGCGTATCGTAATGCTATAAGGTCAAATTAAATTATTGTTTAATAAATCAGTTCAGGATACGTATCAAGGCGTTTTATTTACCCGTTACGTTATCCCTAGCGTAGCTAGTAGTACAATCTTTTAAAATACAACTGGTTAGGTACTTTTATTTGCATAGCGTTTTTAACTGAGACCAACATTTGCTGTAATTGGCATCTGTGATTGGTGTATGCCTAATCAACTGTTCGGCTTCACCAGTGAGGTGTTTTTAAGATAGTGCAGTTTTTGTACATTATCTAAAGATGCATTATTGTGTACTAGTGAAATAAAAAGATCGAAAAGTTGTCCATTCACTGTACTTGCCAGAAAGGAATTGTTATCTTGGGCAACTTTACAAATGAATTATTGCTTAGAAGAGTTACAAGACACCCACTATCTTGTGGTAGCGGTTCTCTAACACTATTTAACGTTGATTTCATTAAACATTTGTATGATATAGTATCTTCAATGTATATATATCGACAACCTTTTACCTATGTCTCTAACTTAAACTGACCATAAAGTTGAGATTTAGTATTTTAAACGAAGACCAATCATCTTCTAATAATTCAAGCCTTGTTTGTATATATTCTACTGTAAGTCTATCCTTTGGACACTTTTTAAAATTAGTAAAGGCCTTTTGTATTCCTTGTTGAAGGTCTTTCAATATATTAATTTGTCCTTCCATCGTAAACAACAAACAAAACAATGGTAAAAATATGTATAGAATTGATTAATTAATCTCAAAAAAACCGTATAATTTAATTATTTTCTTAAGTTAAATTTATCAATCTGAATGTAAACACAATATTAACTTTGTAACAGAAAAACCTAAATTGAAACGTAAAACTTAACAAGTGTCTTTACTAAACAAAAGATTGCGAATTTTTTAAGTCTCAAAAACAGCAAAATATTTTACAAGTGTTTATAAACAAATACACTCTGGTAGAAATCGGACATAGGTTCCCCGTTCCTCCGTTTTTATAAAACTATTCTAAGTCCTTAATCTAACATGCACAATTTTAAAGTTAAAATCTTCTTTGAAATAAAGTTTAAAATTGCTTGGCAAATATTGTCTACAGTACTTGTCACTAATCAATAATCAAGTTATATTTATTAAATGTCTCTGCTACTATGAAATTAATTAAATTGTACTCACGTTTGCACTTCACTCACACAAACACAGGTTGAACTAGTAGTGTACTTGTGGCGCCCTCCTTCGGTGTCACTTTGAACTTCGACTCCCGGCTGCTATCGACGAACTCGAAGATTGAACTGGCGATGTACTCACATGGCGCCCTCAGCGTCACGTTGAACTAACACTCCCAATGCAGCTGAGTCTGTCCACCTTGCTGGACAAAGCTGATGCTGCCTCTGGGTGCCCGGTACTTTGCCGCAGCGATCCACTGCGAGTACACGGGTGCGGACCAAAAGCTGGCACCGCTAACTAAAAAAAGTAAGACTAATCCGTCTGATATCCAGGGTCGATGGACCAATGTTTACCTTGATAGCACTAGTTGATCTGTTGTCCTTTCGATACACTAGAAGGGTTGATGGTATATTAATAAAACCGCAACAATGTATGATCTATACTGGTTTTTGTATATATTGTGTACAATAAATTCAATGACCTTATTACACACTGGGTAACGCAACCATAGTGCGATCTATTTCTTAGTCAACGCCATCTATTGAAGTAGAACTAAAACTTTTTTAAATTACAAATATGGTTTCATTAACACCAACGCCTTCAACACCCTACCCTGGAGTTGTATTCGGGAGGCGCTGAATTACCGCGGCCTTCCTACCTCCGCCGCACAATAGGGGCTTACCTTGAAGAGAGATGCGTTACGTATCGACGACGGCGCTGGTCGGCGCGTCATGTCGTGCGGTGTTCCGCAGGGATCGGTCTTGGGACCGCTCCTGTGGAACATCGGCTACGACTGGGTGCTGAGAGGTGAACTCCGTCGGGCGCCGACTTGACGTGTTATGCAGACGACACGCTTGTCACTGCCCGGGGAGCCCGCACAGGAGGCAGCGTTGCCACGGCTGCGGTGTCGCAAGTGGTGAACCGCATCCGGCGCCTGGGCCTGGAGGCCCCGCGTCGGAGGCCATCGAGTTCCATGGCCCCGACGCGCGCCGCCCGGGATCACACATCGTGGCAGGGGGCCCGGATAGCTGTCGAGTCCACCATGAAGTATCTGGGATTGGTGCTCGACAGCCGATGTGGAATTGGACCCCACTTCCGGCGGCTGGCGCCCAAATTGATGGCAGCGGGCGCGCTTTCAACGTTACTTCCCAACTTGGGGACCTGAGTGCCGCCTGTGGCGGTTGTACGTGGAATCGTGCGGTCCATGGCCCTGCATAGCCCTGTGGGCGATGGACATGACGGCCAGCACTCTCACCATGCTGCGTAAACCGCAAAGGGCGATGGCCGTCAGAGTCGTCCGCGGGTATCGCACGATTTCCTACGAGGCGGCTTGCGTCTAGCCGGATCCCCGCCCTGGGACTTAGAAAGTACTCGCGTCATTATATCGATGGCGCGAGGAAGAGGGCACGGGGCTCGAGGCCGGTGCAGCGGCAGATCGCGCTGCGCCGAGAGGAGCTCCGTCAGGTCTTGTGGCGGAATGGCGGCAAAGGCTTTGCTCTACCGCCGGCCTCGCTACCGTCGAGGCGATCCGGCCAGTACTGACGACTGGCTCGGGAGGCGCACGGCCCCTGTCGTTTAGGGTGACGCAGGTGCTGTCGGGGCACGGCTGCTTCGGCAAGTACCTGTGCCGCATAGACAGGAGCCGGACGCTCGGTGCCACCACTGCGTCCATTGCGGAGGACACGGCGCAACACACGCTCGCCGAGTGTGCAGCTTGGGAGGAGCAGCGCCGTGTCCTCACAAATGAAGTAGGAAGCGATCTGTCGCTGCCGGCCTTAGTGCGGAAGATGGTCGGTAGCGCAGAGTCGTGGGATGCGGTGGTGTCCTTCTGCGAGACGTGATGTCGCAGAAGGAACTGCGGAAGGAAAGGAGATCTCGACTTTCCCGGCCGCAGAAGGCGCACTGAGCGCAGGAGAAGGGCGGACAACGCCCTTCCGGCCCCATGAATGGGTCCAGGGCGAGGGACCTGGGGAAATCCCCGCCCCGCCCTCTTCGATGGCCCTGAGGTGGAGGTGCGTGCGGGTGTCGGCGCGCCTCTGAGCGATGCAGGGTAGTTGAAACCTCACTACCCTGTGTAGAGACGAGGCCCGGACAGACCGGGCCAAGACTAGTGTGGGGTGCGGAAGAATTTGATTTCCCAGCCCGCGCGCACGTGCGAGAGACACGGGGTGGTTTTAGCCAGTAAGAGTCCGGCACGCCCTCCTTTCCAGGCGGAGGTAGTCCATGAGGATTTCCGAAAAAAAAAAAAAAAGGTTGGTTAGGTTAGGTTAGTTCCCCCGAACGGGTTCCCGCCTTGTCGTGGCGGGGGCTAGTAGCCGTGGCTTGGTCACCCGCGGTGAACAAAGAGAACCGGCTGGCCTGAGGTGCCGGCCTGAGGTGGTTACCCGTGTGGGCTCGGCGACCCACCGGATGTGTGTCGGGGCTGCTGGGAGGGTTGGTCCGCTCACTACCGCTGCAGCCGAGGTGGAGTCGCGGAGGAAGAGGAGTGTTGGTATGGCGATGCGCCACTCGCCCCATCCTCCTGGACTCAGACGCACCGTTGATGCGTGGTGGTGGGGCCGCGCGGGGAGAGGAGTCGATTGCGTGAGGCACCGCTCTCACCTCCCCGCGGCCGAAACTTGGCTGGCGGCGGAGCCAAAGACCAGATTCTGCGCTGGGGGCGAAAGCGGGCGCTACTAAGCGCTCTTCCGGGCCCCCATATGGGTCCAGGGCGAGGGACTGGGGAAGTCCCAGCCTCTTCGATGGACCCGAGGCGGAGGCGCGAGCGGGTGTCGGCGCGCGCCTCTGAGCGATGCACAGGGTAGTCGACACCTCACTACCCCGTGCAGGGAGACGAGGCCCGGACAGACCGGGCCAGCACTGGTGGGCTGCGGAAGAATTTGGATACCCGCGGCCCGCGCACGATGCGAGAACACCAGGGTGGTTTTAGCCGGTAAGTCCGGCACCGCTTCGCCTTTTCCAGGCGGAGGTAGTCATCAGTTTTCCCCGCAAAAAAAAAATTAGGTTAGGTTGGGTTAGGTTCCCCCCAGACGGGTTCCCGCCTTGTCGTGGCGGGGGCTTAATAGCCGTGGCTTGGTCGCCCGCAGTGAACAAGAGAACCCCTTGGCTGGCCCGAGGTGTGGAGCCGGCCCGGGTGCTGCTCCGTGTGGGCTCAGCGAGCCCACTTCGGATGTGTGTCGGTGGGCTGCTGCGGGAGGTTGAGTCCGCTCCCCTTACCGCTGCAGCCGAGGTGGAGTCGCGGGAAGGAGGTGTTGGTATGGCGATGCGCCACTCGCTATCCTCCACGACTCAGACGGGCCGCGCCGTTGATGCGGTGGTGGTAGGGCCGCAGAGAGGAGTGTCGGTATTGACGCCGCTCTCCCACCCTCCGCGGCCGAAACGGTGACGGCGGAGCCAGAGACCAGATTCGCCGCTGGGGCCGCGAAAGCGGGCGCTACTAAGCGCTCTTCCGGCCCCATGAATGGTCCAGGGGCGAGGGACTTGGGGAGTCCCGCCCCTCTTCGATGGATGCGAGGCGGAGGCGCGTGCGGGTCGGCACGCGCCTCTGAGGCGATGTATGGGGTAGTCGAACACCTCACCACCCTGCGAGAGACGAGGCCCGATAGACCGGGCCAGCACTAGTGTGCGGAAGAATTTGATTCCGCGGCCCTGCGCACACGTGCGAGGAGACACTGGGGTGGTTTTAGCCGGTAAGAGTCTGGCACGCCTCCGCCTTTCCCCAGGCGGAGGTTGTCCATGAGGATTTCCCGAAAAAAAAAAAAAAAAAGGTTAGTTAGGTTCCCGTGTGGAGTTGCCAGAGCTCCCATCGGGCGCGTCCCCAGGTGGCGGATAGGGGAACGCCACTCAGATATGGGTGGTAGCGGGAAACCGTCGCGGACCAAAACTGGCTGAGTGAGGGCTTGTTTAGATGGGCCTACTAGTTGCTTCCTGTATCTCCTGGTGAGAGGAACAGAGAATGTGACATGCGCGGTGGTGCCAGGTGCACTCGGCTTTTGCCGACGCCGGGCAACCCGTAATCGCGGGATTTTCAGGGACCACACCCTGTTAAAAAAGAAACTGAATGGGCTCAGTGTTCCCTCACCCGGACTCTGGGCAGGCATGGAAGAACCCGTATCAACTCTGCCACCGTTCGAACCTCGGAATCCTCTCGCGTGTCGTGGATCACGTCTCGCGGCGCCCGGGCCGAGGGCTCTGGCTTAATCGCCTGGAGTCGCGAGGATGATAACCTCTTTAAAAATCACCCGAAGCTCAAGCGCACGTGAGGTGCTGCATGGCTGATGGGTAAATGTTCAGTCGTTAACGTTGCCCCGTCGGGTACGGCCGACACCCTTGACGGTTACGCATAGGCTTATCCGGCAAAATGGCGCTGCCGGATTTTTATTTCCTCCACTCGT
Organism: Parnassius orleans; assembly: GCA_029286625.1. Classification (NCBI taxonomy): domain Eukaryota; kingdom Metazoa; phylum Arthropoda; class Insecta; order Lepidoptera; family Papilionidae; genus Parnassius; species Parnassius orleans. Next base: position 6,033 of record JAGSMP010002102.1, on the reverse strand, counting down.
GGATAAGAATGGAAAAAAATACTAAAAACAGTAGAGGTTGAAAAAGGCTGGATCGGATACTGGAAGCGGTGGAAATCGGTCGCGGGACATCTTCCGCTAGGAAACGTCCAGTGTGCCGATCTTCAGATGAGGCCTGCCGGCCCCGTTGCCGACTTCGGGAGGGTCGACAGGCACGAGGGGCGAGTGCTTCGCAGCCGCGGAGGGATAAGCACGGACGGTTCGTGTGCCCAACACCTCGGCGGCTAGTGAAGAAAGTGACATGGGGTTCACTACGGAGGACCCTGGCGATGGCGGTGGAAAGCTGTGCTCGCTGGGGAGCTCAAAGGCGGAGCTCAACGCCGCCAAGATGGAGCAGCGCAAAGCCGTCGCGGCCGACGAAGTATCGAAATGGCCTGACGCGCTCGCGAGCGACGAGCTGCTCTGCAGCGGAAGGGGAGAGCCATCTGCAGTGGCCTTGAGCCAGCTGGCCCTGGATGGGGTGGACTTAGTCCTGAAGGTTGCCACCAAGTCCGGCAGCCTGAAAGAACGTTCACCCGTGGCAAAGAGGGCTGCCGCTGATATTAGGGAGGCGGTTGGCATCCTCCTCAACAGGACGGCCTCTGACGAGGTCGCAAAGCTGCAGGAGGAAACAGCCGCCTCAGAAATGATCTGGAGGACCTCCCGGCAGGTCGCTGCGCTAAGCGAGCAGCAACAGCGACGCGTCCACCGATGCCACACCTTAGTGGCCCTGACTCCCACCGCGACCGGCAAGCCTCGTACCGACGAAGAGGTCGAGCGCATTGTCCGGCTCTGCATGCTCCAGTGCGGGAGCATGGTTAACGCTCGGCTGGAGGCAATTTCTCGGCGTCTCGGCGGAAATCCTCCGTCCGCCTTTGGCGGCTGAGCGGAGGACTGAGGAGCCGCCGAGACTTGCGCCTCAAAAAGCCGCGGGTAACAAAAGCCCGCGGAGGGAGCCCTCCGGGCGACCAGCCCACGACTGCCAGGTCTAAGGGTGAGACCTGGGCGAGTCGTGGGCCGCAAAAAACCCGCAAAGCCACCAAGAAGGCCGCAGCAGCTGCATGCGCCAAATTGGAACCGCAAAGACGGCTCCTAAACCTGCGCGGCGGACTGCCAAAGGCGGTCGCAAGAGAACTGGCACATGTTCCGCGGTCCAATGCTGTGACGCTAACGTTGCAGCCCGGGCTGTGGGCGTGGCGTGACGTACCAGTCGGTCATCGCCGAGGCCAAGGCCAAGATCAAATTATCAGATCTTGGCCTTCAGTCCGTCACCCTCAAGCAGGCTGTCACGGTGCGCGGCTGTTCGAGGTGGCTGGTACTGTGAGCGGCAGTGCCGAAAGGCGGATGCACTGGCCGCCAAGATGAGGGAGGTCCTCAACCCTGAGGACGTCCGGTCTCCAGACCAATGAAAACCGCAGAGGTGCGGATTGCTGGCCTGGACGACTCGGTGAACCTCTGAGGAGGTGGTGGCCCGTTGCCAGAAGCGGAGAGTCCGCCGGACAAGGTGCGGGCTGGCGATATGCGCACCGACGCCAGCGGACTCGGCGCGGTCTGGGTTCGATGCCCTGTAGCGTCGGCGAAGAAGATCGCCGATAGCGTATAGTGTTGGGAGGTTCGGGGAATAAATAACACGTCTAGTGATCTTGACTGTAGATTTATTACTGTCCAATTCATCTATCGTACATACACATGAACATACACTACACTACACGCCCATCGGCAAAAAAAAAAAAAATATTATAATAATAATTTTTTTTTTTTAAATGTTACACAACTTGGAGTAAAAGAAATCAAAAAAAGGTGTAAATTATTTTTAAAATATTAACATTCTTAATCTATAACATAATAAAAAAATATATCGTAAACACTTTATAAGTAGAAAATTATTTAAATTTTAAGTAAAGTTTATTTGTATACATAGTAATAATAACAATTTCATTATTTTATATATGGTCTAGTGCGATTTTTATGTATTGACTTATGTTTACCTTTATAATCTATTGTTACATTTGGTTCACAATCTTCGATAACCTGAAATGGTCCTATATAAAGAGGATCGAATTTGCTTACACGTAATTCATTCTTAAGGAGTATCATATCACCGGCATTATACTTAATTGGATTTGTATAATAATCATACTTTGTTTTCCTACTCTGTTTGCTTAAAATTAAATTATTTCTTGCATCATATTGCGATTCTATATCTGTTGCTGTGGGTAATCATATGGGTTATATAAAGGGTCTATATCTAAAGTTAAATTAGTTGGCAAACGGCAAAGCTTCCCAAAACAAGCTCATATGGAGTATACTTGGTTTCCGTGTACAGTGTTATTATAACCGAAACACCAATACGGTAACCAAGTACCCAATTATGGTTCATTACCTGTTTGAATTTGAGAAATGACATCAGATTTTTGTGGCTGTTTTAAGGAACCTATAGATTGGTGATGGTATGCCGTTGACGTTACCTGTTGGATATTGAGTATACGGGACACATCTTTCATCACAGTTGAGACAAATTCTGTCCCTTGATCAGATATTATTTGTCGAGAATACCATATCTCAAAACAAAATTATTTATGAAAGCCGATGCCACTGAAATAGTATCCTTATTTTTCAATGGATAAGCTTCAACATATTTACTTAGATCACACTGTAGTGTGAGTATATAAACATTACTATCATTATCCTTACATAGGCCCTACTAAATCTAAGTAAACTCTGTCAAAGCAGAATATCCCGTATCGGTTATAACCATTGGTTCTTTTATATATTTATTTAAGTGTTTATGTCGCAAACACTTGTCACATCGATTAACATAATTAGTAACATCTTTCTCTAATCCCGGCCAAAAGAATCTTTCTTTATGTTGTTTATCATTCGCCTTATACCGGCGTGCCCGCTAGTTGGCAACAAATGATAGTCGTTTAATATTATACGTTTTGTCTCATGATCGTCGACCTTATGGACACCATACAAAATTAATATTCGCGGTCCGGACCTATTTGGTGTCTCATTTATAACACGAGTTAACTCTTTAATTAATATATTATTATTATTATTTAGTATAATATACAGACGATCTATCTTTCGCTTATTACAAAGCAATCCAACTCCCTCACAAAGGCATCTCGTGCAATATGATCGGAAAGAAGGATTTACATAAATAGTTGACTTTGGTGAGACAAAACAAAATAACTTAGAATTAGAATGGAACTTTTCTTTCATTCTGTTTATCTTTTCCCATTCTTTTTCGTCTACAAACAATAATTCAGTGCAATCCTTTGGTTTTTAAGTGTTCCCACGACTTTTGGGTGATCAGTCCAATCGTTGGTGGAAACCTTATCTACCATAGGTTGTCACACTTATCTTGTGCTACCTTTTCATCCATCCGCTTTCTTTGCGCTCTTGTTAGGACAGATATGACCTTTTCATTCATTTCTTTCAAATCTTCACTCGAGATTTGGATGCACAGCATCAGCTGCATTGTCAGCTCCCTCATACATAACAAACTTATATTCCTGCAATAACCTAAACTTCGTAAGTCTACTTGACGGATTTGTCATGTTGAATAAATATACGAGAGGCTTATGATCTGTTTCAATAATGAATTCGCGTCCATATAAATAAGGTCAGTATTTTACGCCCATACTATCGATAATAATTCCTTTTCGATAGTAGGATAATTTTTCTCGGCTTTGTTCAATGTGCGACTAGCATATGCAACCGGTCGTCCGTCATGATTACATAAAACTCATAGCAAAACCAGACGCGTCAGTTTTAGAATAAATTTATGATTTTGGTCAAAATTTGGATACTGGAGTATGGGAGGAGTCGTTAAAGCTTTTTGAGCATTGAAAAGATGTTTTACAGTTTTATCCCAATGAAATTTGACATTTTGCGACATAAATTGTTTAGAGGTAAAGCGATTTCAGAAAATTTGGTATAAATCGATAGTAATTCGCAAACGCTACTAGTCTTTTACATCGTTGGTACTTTGAGGAATTGGGTAATTTTGTACTGATATCTTTTGGTCAGCTTAATACTTCGGAAGAAACAACATGGCCAAGATAAAGTAGTTCTTTTTAGAAAAACACATTTTTTAGGTTTAACTTTAAGTTTACTTTTCTTAAGCGAGATAATATTTCTATTAAATTTTATTATGGTTATCTAAATTTTGGCCAAAACAAATGAGGTCATCTAAATAAGTGAGCTTTTTCGTAATTTAAACCAGCCATAGATATTGTAATTGCACGAGAAAAGGAACTGGGCTTGTCTTTAAGCCCATTGGCATTCTGGTCATCTGATATTGACCAGAGGGTGTAGTGAAAGCCATACCTTCTACTAGATGGATTAAGGCTTAATTGGTAAAATGCTTGATTAAGATCAAGGTGGAAAAATACATTGCCCTGATAAAGAATCCAATATGTCCGTAATATTGTAACGGAAATTTGTCATCTACAATACAGTTGTTTAATTTTCGAAAATCAATAACCAAACGCCAGCTCCTGTCTTCACCGTTTTCTGATTTTTAGGTACAAGAAGTACAGGACTTGACCACTGCTACAAGATGGTTCAATAATTCCGTCTTTTAACATATTTTGACTTGTTTTTCTATTTCGTTTCTCTGAGAATAAGGTAATCGATACTGTTTCATACACTGGGTCACTATTAGGTTTTAATTGTATATTATGTTCGTATAAATTACAAGTTGTTAATTGATCTCCTGGCAATAAAAATACGTCGGAAAATTTTGCACAGATATTTATAATAGAAGATTTTTCCTCTTTATTTAAATGATCTAAATTTAGTAAATTTAACATTTACGAACACGTTCGGGATTAATGAGACTTTTATCAAACTTACAAATTGAGTAATTATATAAACTATCGGTTTCGGGTCTAAAATAACTAAGATTAATTTGATCCTCGTGTATTTAATATTTGTATTGGTATTTTCCCGTTATTTACTTTGACAATTCCACCAGACAGAAAAACTCCCTCGCATAACTCTCTCGGAAAGACGACACAATCTTCTTTCATACTCGTGTTGATATAAAATAAACTCTCACATCTCGAGTATACTCAAATATGTATTATTTCCCAAAATACCCATATGCAATGGTAAAGTTACTAATTCATTCATATTATGCAGTGTAATATTATTCAATTCAAAATTTATGTTACAATTAAACTTACGTAAAAATCTATACCTAGAATTCCAGAAGTTTCAGACGGCAATTGCTTTATCATGAAACTTATTATTAAATTTCAATCCGTTAACAGACAATGTTAAATAAACATATCCCACGGTTCGTAATTTGCCTCCAATTCCGTTTATTGTAATCGGTTTCTTTGTAATGATATGTTGAGCTTTCTAAGCGTGTCATATTTAATTGCGCATAAAGCCCCGGTATCTACAAACATCTACATTTGATACTACCTATTGCTAACTCAACACAATTACTATTCACAACCAAATATACTATGAGTCTCGAAAAATTCTAAATTATTATGGTTATTAGGGTTAATTTCAACATTTTGAGAACTTTGCGACACGCGATATTTTGGCGTCATAAAATTAATTCGTTGGGTATTGTAACCACGAAAAGATCCGCGATTCTGGTATGAGTACTTACTGTAATTACCGCAGTTACCTTTTTCCCACGATGTTGTTGATTCCCGCGAAAACTGTTGGGGTACGGGTTTCCTCCAGTTGACGCTATTTTTGCATGGGTGAGCAAAGGGTATGTTTGACGTGGTACATTATTGTATGTATACCTACCGCGTAAATTTTTACGCATTCCTGAACCACCTCGATTCCCGAAAAAATCGATGGTTCGGTGTACTCGATAGGTCGAATACAGGACGCCTCCTCATCCTTTGCTGCTCTAATTGTTTCTTTTAATGTATTATAATTACGTGCTGACAAAATAGTACTGAGTTGTCGATTTCGCAAGCCATTTGTGAAACTTTTAATAGCAATCTTTCATTTATCGGACGTAAAATTTTGCGTTTTGGTCGCCATCGGCTTGGG
>JAGSMP010002101.1:0-47214 GCA_029286625.1 Parnassius orleans | reverse complement strand
AATTGTTTCTTTTAATGTATTATAATTACGTGCTGACAAAATAGTACTGAGTTGTCGATTTCGCAAGCCATTTGTGAAACTTTTAATAGCAATCTTTCATTTATCGGACGTAAAATTTTGCGTTTTGGTCGCCATCGGCTTGGGAAATCGTCAAATCTGTGATGGCGATAGGCCTGTAGTTGACGGGTCTGAGCGTTCGCCTTTTTAGGGATCAGGTGGACAAAAGCTGTCTTCCATGATTTTGGGACTACGCCTAGGGAGTAGGAGTACCGGAAAAGACGCGTTAGAACCGGTGCCAACTCCTGAGCACGTCCTCAGCACAATTGGGGATTCCGTCAGGCCCTCGACTTGTGGATGTCCAGGAGAAGAGTGCTTTGCGAACCGAGCGCTGTGAGAACCGAACATCCGGCATGGAGCACTCACACCGCGGGATGGCCGGTGTGTTCTCCCCGTCATCAAGAGTCGAGTTGACACAAAAGTGAGCCTAAAGGTCGGCTTTCTATTTTGCGGCGTGGGCCAGTGAGTCGTCCCCTGTGCAGAGATGGTAGTGATGGCTTACAGAAATTCCTTGGACAGCCTTGGCGAGAGACCAGAATGCACGGGTTCCCGAAGAGAAGGCGAACTAATTTCTCGCCATTCTGCCTATGTGCTCTGACTTTGCCTTGGCAATAACACTTTGAAGGACCTGGAGGCGAAGTTATACTTCTTTTAAGCATGCTGGTGTTTACATCCCGAGCCGCCAAGCCTCGGCTCAGGCCGCAAAGCTCCTGATTACTGCGTGTGCAGTCTTACAGGGCGACCAAACCTAGGCTGAGATCTGCCTCCGATGGGTATCACAGATGATGGAATAAATAGTTGTTCCTGTAGCATCACATCAGTGACAGAGTCAGGGCGCTCGGATCATCCGGCGAAGCAAAACCCGCCCCCGTGGGTGGGATGCAAAGAAAGACCGCATTCCGTATATTAATCATAGGCGTAATACCAAACACGACGGCAACCTGCAGAACGCTACCGCGATAGAGCGTGACTGGCACCACACCCGGATCAGACAATGGTCCGAAGAGCCGAGGGGCATCGACGGAACCTGATATCCGTCCATGGATGAGACTTCCAACGGAGATTGCAGGGTATGCCTTCATGCCTGGGAACCGCGTAGGCGGTAACCAGCTGTCAGACCATATGCCGGCAGTCATAGATCTCCCCACGCGGTCAGTTCGTCGAACCAACCATTCGGCGTGGTGGGCGTTAAATCGCCAAGGATCACGATCTCTGCGGATGGGACCTGTTGCCAAGGAATCTGTAGCCATTTGGACGTGGTCGATGAGTCGGTCTGTTTCGGCTTCTGGGACCTATAGAGCACCGTAGACGCGGATGGTCGTCGCTATCTACCGTAAAAGGATGGACAGGTCCGAACCTTCAAGACTGTGAGGCGTCAGGAACAGATTTTGAGACTCTCTGACGTATTTCTGACTCAGCCCGAGGCACAAAGGAGTGTTCAATTTGTACTGGAGAGATACGAAGTATCAGCAGGAGAGACACCTGCGTCTCGGTCAGAAAGAGCAAGGTATTCGCCATCTCTCGAGATGATGATGGACGGCGTTTAGGTTCAGTGAAGTCCCCTGATGTTGCAGAAATCCACGGATAGCGTGGCGGGGTAACCTTGGTCTTGTTGCTCAGTTTGCTCCAGCATTTATTGTTTTGAGGGAATTTTGCCCCAGAAAAAGCAGGGCAGCCTGAGCACCCACGCTCAGGAGTGGAATAGCATGGTCGTGGATGCTCAGCGAGAGTTCTCAGGGTGCTGGTACCACTCCTGGGAGTGATCTAAAATTTAATTCCCTACCATGTTGATGGGGAGGTGGGCCTTCTTCTTTTATATTTATTATTATTCTTTTATAGAGCTTCTTTTATTGATCTAATAAAGAATAATAGTATTCTCCCGTTATGAAAACACCACGTTCCTTATAATCAATGAAAAGGATACCTTCTGTATCCCAAAAGATCGTCGCCATGATCTTTCCGGTTGATTGAGATAACTTATACTTCTTAGGAGGGGGTGTGCCTTTTCTATGCCACTGCATCGACTCTTGCTTTGACTCAGGTTCATAATGGTGAACCCAAGTTTCATCGCCAGTTACAATTCGGGCCATAACTTTCGACGCGCTCGTGTTTTTGATGCGCAGAAAGCATTCTCGGAATCTATCTTGCACAGACTTTAGTCATGCCAGGCTGTTAATGTAGGATGTATAAAGTGGTTTTTTTCTGATACTCCATCTAATGCTGTAAGCTGTTTTTCCTTTAGCCGGGCATCTTCCGGTACAAGTTTTTCAAATTTTGATAATTTCCGGCGTGGAAGCCTAAATTTACCGTCAAGATCAGGTTTCATCTTTAATCGAGTCCTGTCTTGTTTGAAAAATTCTAATAAATACTGAAACTAAATTCGTGTTTGAAACTTAATTCGTAAAGTGAAACAATTTCGTATCGTGAAACTAATTTCAATAGTACGAAACTAATTTCGTAAGTACGAAACTAATTTTCTAAGAACGAAACAATTTCGTAAAATTAAACAATTTCGTAAGACAAAACAAATTTCGTAAGTACAAACCCAGACTACAAATGCAAACTAATTTCGTAAGAGACGAAACAATTTCGGAAGAAGAGAACGAATTTCGTAAGTACAAACAGATTTCCCCAGAACGAGTTCGAACAGATTTCGTTAGTACAAAACAAATTTCGTAATTTTGAAACTAGTTAGTAAGAAACAGATTTAGTAAATACGCATATTTTCAATGCTTTGAAACAATTTCGTAAGTATGAAACAGATTTCGTAAGTGAAGCTAATTTCGTGAGGCAGAACGAATTCGTGTTGTAGACAATTTCGTAAGTACGAAACCAAAATCGTTAGTACAAAACAAATTTCGTAAGTATGAGCAATTTCGTGCAAACAATTTTAATAGGTACAGAACAATTTCGTGAATACGAAACTAATTTCGTAAGAACGAAACTAAATTCGTAATTACAAAACTAAATTCGTAAGAACGAAACTAAATTCGTAAGAACGAAACAAATTTCGTAACTATGATAATTTCCTCAGAGCAAATTACGAAACAAATTACGTTGGTACAACTAAATTCGTTATAAGTACGAAACAATTTCGTAGAGTAAAACAAATTTCGTGATTACGAAACAGATTTCGTAAGTACGAACTACATTTCATGTACAGAAACAGTTTCGTAAGTATGAGAACAATTTCGTGAAGTACAGAACAAATTCAGTGGTGCAAAACAATTTCATCGTAGTAGAGCAGATTTCCCTTAAATCAGAGTACGAAACAATTTTCGTGAGTACGAAACTAAATTAGTAAATTGCAAAAGGCAATTTGTATGTTAAAACTAATTTCGTAAATACGGGTCAGTTCAATGAGGTAACTTGTTTGGAGTATAAAACCAATTTCGTAGTACGAAACTAATTTCATAAGAACAAACGAAATTCGTTAACACAAAACTAATTTCGTAAGTACGAACTAAATTCGTAAGAACGAACAATTTCCTCAAGCAGTACAGAACAAATTACGTTAGTACAAAACTAATTGTAAGTACAGACAAATTTCGTAAAATTACGAACAAATTTCAATAGTACGAAACTAATTTCGTAAGTGAAAACAAAATTCAAAGTACGAAACTAATTTCGTAAGAGTACGAAACTAAGTTCGTAAGTACGTAACGTTTTTAAATATGAAACTAATTTCTTAAGAACGAAACTAAATTCGTATGTTAAAACTAATTTCGTAAGTTCGAAATGAATTTGTAAGTACGAAACTAAATTTGTAGTACAAAACTACGTGCGAAGTCAAAAATTTGCGGAACGACAGGAAGAAAGGATAATGAAATGAAACATTAAACTTTCCTTTTCAATGTATTCTCCTTCTAACCCTTATACATTTAGTAGATCTGTCAAATAAATTATTACATAGTGAAAAAAGATTTATCTTGGGCGTAAAATAGGCCAGTATTGAAAACTTCTTCATCATGGTCGTCAAATTTTTCCCACGTAGTTCTTTCTTCATTTTGAAACAAATAATAGTCGCTTGAGGCCAGGTCTGGAGCTTAGGTTGGGTGACGCAGTTCTTTGTTTAAAACAGCACCGGTGAATAGCAGCCGTCGCAACGAAACACATGTGTGCAGGCGAATTGTCGTTAAAAGAGCACGCTGTTGTAAGCTTTCACCTTTTTCTTTAATAGCTTCTTTAAATGACCTAATAAAGAATAGTAGTATTCTCCGTTATAGAAAACACCGTTTCCTTATAATCAATCAAATTTTCTGTATCCAAAAGATCGTCTTGTGATCTAAGGTTGATTGAGATAACATATACTTCTTAGGAAGGGTATTGCCTTTTCTGCCACTACATCGACTGCTTGACAGGTTCATAATAGGTGAACCCAATTTCATTACCAGTTACAATTCGGGCCATAACTTTGACGCGCTCGTGTTTTTTGACAAGCATTCTCGAAATCTTGCACAGACTGAGTCGCCAGGCTGTTAATGGATGTATGAAAGTGGTTTTCTGATACTCCATCTAATGCTGCAAGCTGTTTTCCTTTAGCCGGCATCTTCCAATTTCAGTTTTCAAATTTTTGATAATTTCCAACGTGGAAGCCTAAATTCGTCAATCAAGGGTTCATCTTTAATCGAGTCCTGTCTTGTTTGAAAATTCGTAAATACGAAACTAAATTCGTAGAGAAACTTAATTCGTGAGTCGAAACAATTTCGTATAAGCAAAACTAATTTCGTAAGTGAAACTAATTTCGTAAGTACGAAACTAATTTTGGCAGAACAAACGAATTTGTTGGTGAAACAATTTTAAGAACAAAACAAATTCCATAAGTAGAACTAATTTCGTAAGTACAAACTAATTTCGTAGAACGAAACAATTTCAAAGAACAGAAACGAATTTCGTAAGTACAAAACTATTTCCAGACAGGTTCAAACAGATTTCGTTAGTACAAAACAAATTTCGTTAGGTTAGAAACTAAATTCGTATGAGCGAATTTAGTAAATGCGCAACTAATTTCGTAAGCACGAAACTAATTTCGTAAGTGTGGAACAATTTCATTAAGTATGAGCTAATTTCTAAGAACAGACAGATTTCGTGTTTATGAAACAATTTTCGTGAGTGCAGAAACCAAAATCGTTAGTACAAAACAAATTTCGTGAAGTATGAAACGAATTTCGTGGAACAGAACAATTTCGTAAGGTACGAACAGATTTTTGAATGCGAAACTAATTTCGTGAGAAGAACTAAATTCGTAATTAGAAACTAAATTCGTAAGAACTGAACTAAGTTCGTAAGGAGCAGAATAGTTCGTAACTATGATACAATTTCCTCGAAACAGTGCCAGAACAAATGCGTTGGTACATGACTAAATTTAATGAGGTATGAAACAATTTCGTAAGTACAAAACAGATTTCGTGGTGCGAAGAGATTCGTGAAGTGAAACTGAATTCCTTAAGTGCAAAACGAATTTCGTGAAGTGTGAACAATTTCGTAAGTACAGAAACAAATTACGTGGTACAGAAACAAATTTCGTCGGTAGAACGATTTCCATAAATCGGTACGAAACAATTTCGTAAGTACGAAACTAAATTAGTAAATTACAAAGCTAAATTTGTGTGTTCAAAACTAATTTCGTAAATACAGATCAATTTCGTGAAGTACGGAAGCTAAATTCGTGATTATAGAACCAATTTCGTAAGTACGAACTAATTTCATAAGAACGAAACGAAATTCGTTAACACAAAACTAATTTCGTAAGTACGAAACTAAATTCGCGTAAGAACAGAAGATTTCCTCGAGCAGTACGAAACAAATTACGTTGGTATGAAAACTAAGTTAAGTACAGAAACAATTTCGTAAATTAAAACAAATTTCGTAAGTACAGAAACTAATTTCGTAAGTACGAAACAAATTCAAAAGTACAAACTAATTTCGTAAGTACGAAACTAAATTCGTAAGTACGTAACGTTTTCGTAAATATGAAACTAATTTCTTAAGAACGAAACTAAATTCATGTTTCAAAACTAATTTCGTAAGTTCGAAATGAATTTGTAAATGCGAAACTAAATTTATAAGTACAAAACTACGTTTCGAAGTCAAAATTTTGCGGAACGCAGGAAAGGATAATGAAATGAAACATTAAACTATTTTTCTTTTTCAATGTATTCTCCCTTCACTCCCTTATACATTTAGTAGATCATCAAATAAATTATTAATACCGTCTGAAAAAAGATTTATCTTGGGCGTCAAAATAGGCGAGTATTGAAACTTCACTTCATCATGGTCGTCAAATTTTTCCCACGTAGTTCTTTCTTCATTTTGAAACAAATAATAGTCGCTTGAGGCCAGGTCTGGGCTGTGGGTTGGGTGACGCAGTTCTTTGTTTAAAACAGCACCGGTGAATGGCAGCGTCGCAACGGGCTTGTGTGTGAGCGGTGTCGTGCAAAAAGAGCACGCCAGTTGTAAGCTTTACCGCCTTTTTCTTTGTAACTTCTTTTAAATGACCTAATAAAGATAGTAGTATTCTCCGTTATGAAAACACCACGTTCCTTATAATCAATCAAAGGATACCTTCTGTATCCCAAAAGATCGTCATATGATCTTTCGGTTGATTGAGATACTTATACTTCTTAGGAGGGTGTGCCTTTCTATCACTGCATCGACTCTTGCTGACACAGGTTCATAATGCTGAATCAAGTTTCATCGCCAATTACAATTCGAGACCATAACTTTCGACGCGCTCGTGTTTTTGATGCGTAAAGCATTCTCAGAATCCATCTTGCACAGACTTTAGTGTGCACAGGCTGTTGATAGGAAGTTTAAAGTGTTTTTTCTGATACTCCATCTAATGCTGCATGTTTTCCTTTTGAGCATCTTCCGATACAAATTTTCAACTTTTGATTATTTCCGTGGAAGCCTCAATCGTACCGTCCAGATCGAGGGTCGTCTTCAATCGAGTCCTGTCTTGTTTAAAAATTCGTAAGTACGAAACTAAATTAGTACGAAACTAAATTCGTAGAGTATGACTAAATTCATGAACATTTTTGTAAGAACAAAGGGGTACATCGTAAGACCGAAACGAATTTCGTGAACAAAACTAATTTCATAGTACAAACAATTTTTGTAAGAACAAAGAATTTCGTTAATGAAAACTAATTTCGTAAACGAAGAAACTAAATTCGTTGGTTAAAACTAATTATGAAAGTACAAAACAAATTTCGTTGATGAAACTAATTTCGTAGAGGTTCAAACAAATTTCGTAAGAACGAAACGATTTTCGTAAGTACGAAACAATTTCATGTAAGAACGAAACTAAATTCGTTAGCCGAAACTAAATTGGTGTGTTCAAAACAGTTTCGTTAGTAAACTAAATTCCTAAGAACGAAACAAATTTCGTAGTACGAAACAAAATTCGTTAGTTGCAGAACTCGTAAGTAAACTAAATTCATCAAGTACGTAAAGATTTTCGTAAGTATGAAACTAATTTCGTAAGAACGAAACTAAATTCATAATGTTCAAAACTAATTTCGTAAGTTGAAATGAATTTCGTAAGTACGAAACTAAATTTGTAAGTACAAAACTATTCGGAAGTCAAAAGTTTGAGAATGACAAGAAAGGATAATGAAATGAAACAGAAGACTATTTTTCCTTTTCAATGTATTACTCGCAACCTTATACATTTACTAGATCTGTCAAATAAATTATTAATACCTTCTAAAAATGAATTTCTGGGCGTCAAAATATTGAAATTAAACTTCAACATCTTAGTCACCAAACTTTTTCCCACGCAGTTCTTTCTTCATTTTTGAAACAAATAATAGTCGCTTGAGACCAGGTCTGGGCTGTAGGGTGAGTGACAGTTGTTTAAAACAGCACCGGTGAATGACAGCCAAGTAAACGTGGCTTGTGTGTACAGGCGAATTTTTCAGAACGCCTTTTATGAAGTTTTCGACATACTTTTTCTTTAACAGCTTCTTTTAATTGACGTAATAAAGAATAGTAGTATTCTCGTTATGAAAACACCACGTTCTTATAATGAATAAAGTTCCTTCTGTATCCAAAAGATCGTCGCCATGATCTTTCTGCCGATTGAGATACATTCTAACTTAGTAGGGATCTGCCTTTTTCTGTGCCACAGCATCGACTCTTGCTTCGACTCAGGTTCGTGGTGAACCCAGATACATCGCCAGTTACAATTCCAGGCCTATTTTCGACATCGTGTTTTTGATGCTGGCTTCTCGGAATCCATCACACAGACTTTAGTATGCCAACTGTTGATGTAGGATGTTTAGTGGTTTTTTGATACTCCATCTAATGCTGCAAAACTATTTTCCTTTGGGCATCTTCCAGTACAAGTTCAAATTTTTGATTATTTCCGGCGTGGAAACCTCAACTGGCCGTCAGATCAGGGTTCGTCTTCAATCGAGGCCCTGTCTTGTTTGAAAAATTAATAAAACTAAATTCGTGGTACAAACTTAATTCGTGGTGCGAACAAATTTCGTAAAACAGAACAATTTCATTGTAAACGAAACTAATTTCGTAGTGCTGAAACAATTTCGTTAGAACGAAACAGATTTTCGGAAGAACGAAGAATTTCGTGAACAAAACTAATTTCCCCGAACGAGTTTCGAAACAAAATTTCGTTAGTACAAAACAAATTTCGTGCGTAAAGAACTAAATTGGAGAGTAGAAATAATTTCGTGAATACGAAACAGATTTCAGATGTGAGGAAAATAATTTCGTAAGTTCGAGAACAGATTTCGTAAATGCGCAACTAATTTCGTGGTACAGAACTAATTTCATAGTACGAAAGATTTCGTGAAATATGGAAACTAATTTCGAAGAATGAAACGAATTTCGTATTTATGAGAACAGATTTCGTGGTACGAAACCAAATCGTTGAGTACAAAACAAATTTCGTTAGTATGAAACGAAATTCGTAAGTACAGAATCGAATTTCGTGGTACAAAACCAATTTCGTAAGGCAAACTAATTTCAAAGAGGAAATAATTTCGTGAAGTACAGAACGATTTCAGATAAAAGAAACAATTTCGTGAAGTGAAACTAGTTCGTGAGTACAGAACAAATTTCGTGGTGGAACAGTTTCGTAAGTGCAAGCTAATTTCAATGAGATAGAAACAATTTCGTGTTTATGAAGCAGTTTCGTGGTGAGAACCAAAATCGTTAGTAGAAAACAATTTCGTTGGTATGGAACGAATTTCGTGGATCAGTTTTCAGTAATTACCAGAACCAATTTCGTAAGCGAGAACTAATTTCGTAAGACAGAACGTTTTCAGTAGGACAAAACAGATTTTGTAAAGTACAAACTAATTTCTGAAGGTTTGAAACAAATTTCGTTAGTACAAGAAACAATTTCGTGGTGCAGAAACTAATTCGAGAGTGAGAATAATTTCGTAAGTGAAACCAGTTTCGAATATAAAACAAATTTCGTAAGTAGAGATTTAAATTCAATGGTACGAATAAGTTTCATAAATTACAAGAACAATTTCGTGGTATGAAACTAATTTCAAAAGTACAAAATGGTTCGTGAGCAAGAATGATTTTTGGTACAAGAGAGTTTCGTAAGGAACGAACTAATTCGTAACTACAAAACTAAATTCGTAAGGACGAAAAAATTTCAAATGTTGAAGACAATTTCCTCGAACGTAGTGCAGAACAAAATTAGTTGGTACAAAACTTAGTTCGTGAAATTGCCAGACAATTTCAAGTAATTTACAAGAAAGATTTTCGTGGTATGAGCTAATTTCGTGGTACAGAAACGAACTTCGTAGTAGAGCTACGTTCAATGGTACAGAACAGTTTCAGTAAAATTATGGACATGTTTCGCAAGTGCAGAACAAATTTCATTGAATTGCGAGAACAAATTTCGTAAGTGTGAGCAGATTTTCTTGATCGAGTACGAAAGATTTCGTAAGATACAAAACTAAATTAGTAAGTGCAAAACTAAATATGTAATTTCAAAACTAATATCAATAGAATCAATTTCGTAGTACAAACTAAATTCGATAATTGCAAACAGATTTCGTGGTACGAAACAAAATTCTTTGGTACAAAACAATTTCGTG
The DNA here is from genome assembly GCA_029286625.1 of Parnassius orleans. Taxonomy (NCBI): domain Eukaryota; kingdom Metazoa; phylum Arthropoda; class Insecta; order Lepidoptera; family Papilionidae; genus Parnassius; species Parnassius orleans. Next base: position 37,078 of record JAGSMP010002101.1, on the reverse strand, counting down.
AAATTATGGAGCAATTTTCGTAAATACGAAAGCAAATTCGTTATAAAAACAAATTTCGTAAGTATGAAACAATTTCGTGGGAATAAAACAAATTTCGCAGAAGTACAAAAAACTAATTTCAAAAGAACGAGAAATGAAATTCGTTAGAACAAAAACTAAATTCGTAAGTATAAACTAATTTCCGAACGGGTTCGAAACAGATTTCGTAATTACGAAACTAAATTCATATGTTCAAAACCAATTTCGTAAATACAGAAAGTAATTTCTTGAGAAACGAAATTCGTTAATTACTAAACAAAAATTCGTAAATACGAACAAATTTCGTAAGTATGAAACAATTTCGTGAAGTGAAACAATTTTTAAGTATGAAACTAATTTCGTAAGTATAAAACAGATTTCGTAATAATGCGAAACTAATTCATATGTTCAAAACCAATTTCGTAAGTACGAAACAGATTTCGTAAGTACAGAAACTAATTTAGAGTGAAAACACGTGCGGAGTCAAAGCTGGATGACATGAAAAAGGATAATGAAATGAGAGCATTAAACTATTTTCCTTTTCAATGTATTTCGCAACCACTTAACACGTTTATTAGATTGCAGCAAATAAATCAATTTCGTAAGTATAAAACGAATTTCGTAAGTACAATCGAATTTCGTAATGCAAGACAATTTCGTAAAATATAAAACAAATTTCGTAAGTACGAAATAATTTCTTAAGAGGAAACAAATTCGTATGTTCAAAACTAATTTCGTAAGTTCGAAATGAATTTCGTAAGTACGAAACTAAATTTAATACAAAACTACGTGCAAGTCAAAAATTTGCAAAATGACAGGAAAGGATAATGAAATGAAACATTAAACTATTTTTCCTTTTCAATGTATTCTCATATACCCTTATACATTTATAAGATCTGTCAAATAACTTATTAATACCGTCTAAAAAAAAATTTATCTTGGGCGTCAAAATAGGCCGAAATTGCCGACTTCACTTCATCATGGTCGTCAAATTTTTTCCAACGCAGTTCTTTCTTCATTTTTGGGAACAAATAGTAGTCGAACGGGGCCAGGTCTGGGCTGTAGGGTGGGTGACGCAGTTGTTTAAAACAGCACCGCTGAATGGCAGCCGTCGCAACGTGGTTTGTGTGTACGGGCGCATTGTCGTGCGAAAAGAGCACGCCATTTGTGAGTTTTCGACGCCTTTTTTCTTTAATAGCTTCTTTTAAATGACCTAATAAAGAATAGTAGTATTCTCTCGTTATAAAAACACCACGTTCCTTATAATCAATCAAAAGGAACCTTCTGTATCCCAAAAGATCGTCGCCATGATCTTTCCGGCTGATTAAGATACCTTATTCTTCTCAGTAGGGGGTGTGCCTTTTCTATGCCACAGCATCGACTCTTGCTTCGATCGTTATGTTTCATAACGGTGAACCCAAGTTTCATCGCCAGTTACAATTCGGGCCATAACTTTCGACGCGCTCGTGTTTTTGATGCGCAGAAAGCATTCTCGGAATCCATCTTGCACAGACTTTAGTCATGCCAGGCTGTTGATGTAGGATGTTTAAAGTGGTTTTTTTCTGATACTCCATCTAATGCTGCAAGCTGTTTCTCCTTTAGCCGGGCATCTTCCGTTACAAGTTTTCATATTTTTGATTATTTCCGGCGTGGAAGCCTCAATTGGCCGTCCAGATCGGGGTTCGTCTTTAATCGAGTCCCTGTCTTGTTTGAAAAACTCGTAAATACGAAACTAAATTCGTATTACAAAACTTAATTCGTGAGTACGAAACGAATTTCGTAAAAACGAAACGAATTTCGTATAAACGAAACTAATTTCATAAGTACGAAACTAATTTCGTAAGTAAGAATCTCATTTTGTAAGAACGAAACAAATTTCGTAAAATTAAACAATTTGTAAGAACGAAACGAATTTCATAAGTAGGAAACTAATTTCGTAAGAACAGAAACGAATATCGTAAGTACAAACTAATTCCCCGAAACGAGTTCGAAACAAATTTCGTAATACAAAATGAATTTCGTAAGTACAGAAACAATTTCGTAAATACGCAACTAATTTCGTAAGTACGAACCTAATTTCGTAAGTACGAAACGAATTTCGTAAGTACGAAGCTAATTTCGTAAGACCGAAACGAATTTCGTATTTATGAAACGAATTTCGTAAGTACGAAACTAATTCCGTAAGTACAAAGCTAAATTCGTAAGTACAAAACTTATTTCCCCCGAAACGAGTTCGAAACGAATTTCGTAATTACGCAACTAAATTCGTATGTTCAAAACTAATTTCGTTAAGTATGAAACATTTATTAGATCTGTCAAATCAATTAATACCGTCTAAAAAAAAAGATTTATCTTGGGCGTCAAAATAGGCAGAGTACCGACTTCACTTCATCATGGTCGTCAAATTTTTCCCATAGTTCTTTCTTCATTTTGAAACAAATAATAGTCGCAGGCCAGGTCTGGGCTGTGGGGTGGGTGACGTAGTTGTTTAAAAGTACCGGTGAATGGCAGCCGTCGCAACGTAAGCTTGTGTGTGGGCGATTTTCGTGCAAAAGAAGCACGCCTGTTTATTAACACGCCTTTTCTTTGTAAGCTTCTTTTAATTGACTAATAAAAGAATAGTAGTATTCTCCGTTAGAAACATACATTCCTTATAATCAATCAAAAGGATACCTTCTGTATCCAAGATCGTATACATGATCTTTCCGGTTGATTGAATAACATACTTCGTGGGAGAAGTTATTGCTTTCTGTGCCACAGCATCGACTCTTGCTTCGACTCAGGTTCATAATGATGAACCCAAGTTTCATCATCGATTACAATTCAGGCCATAACTTTCGACGCGACACCGAGCATTGATAATAGAATGTTTAAAGTGGTTTTCGTACTCCATCTAATACTGCAAGCTGTTTTCCTTTAGCCAGGCATCTTCGACCAAGTTTTCAACTTGATTATTTCCGGCGTGGAAGCTCATTAGCCGTCCAGATAGGGATTCGTTTTCAATCAAGTTCCTGTGTTGTTTGAAAAATTCGTAAGTACGAAACTAAATTCGTAGTACAAAACATTTTGATGCAAACGAATTTCGTAAGATCAAAAAATTTCGTAAGAACGAAACGAATTTCGTAAGAACAAACAGATTCGTAAGTGAAACACAATTTCGTAAGTAGAAACTAATTTCGTAAGAACGAACAGAATATCGGAGAACGAAACAGATTTCGTAAATGCGAAACAGATTTCGTAAGTACGAAACTAATTCGTGGAACGAAACGAATTTCAGTACAAAACGGTTTACCAGGTGCGAACTAATTTCGAAGAACAGAACTGAATTTCGTTGGTGCAAAAACTAAATTCGTAAAACGTAACAAATTTCAATGGTGAAAACTAATTCCGTAAGTTTTAAACAAATTTTGCAATAGTATGTAGTGATTTTTCGTAAAGAAAGAAATATTTTGCGTAAGACAAGAAACTAAATTCAGTACAAAATCAAGTTCGTGAGTACGAAACAAATTTCGTAAGTACGATACAATTTCCCCTCAAATCAGTATGCAAAACAAAACTCGTGAGAACAAGAAACTAAATTAGTAATACGAGTTAAATTCGTAAGTGCAGAAATAAATTCGTACAACCAAATTCTAAGTGAAACGAATTTCGTAAGAAGACAGCTTAATTTCAATGAACTAAACTAAATTCTTTACAAAATCAAATTCGTAAGTCGAACAAATTTCGTAAGTACGATGCAATTTCCCTCGAATCGGTACAGACGAGGAATTTGTAAGTGCGAGCTAAAATTCGTAAGTCCAAACTAAGTTCGTAAGTACGAAACTATTATCTAAGTGAGCAATTTCGTAAGAACTGAGCAATTTCGTAAGAACCAAATTTCAATAAGTGAAAAAATTTCGTAGGAACAAAACTAATTTCGTAAGAAAAACTAAATTCGTTAGTACAAAACTAAATTCGTTAGTACGTAACAAATTTCGTAAGTACAAACTAATTTCAATAATTCAAACAATTTCGTAAGTACCAGAAACTGATTTTAAATAGTGAGAAACTAATTTCGTGGGCAAACTAAATTGTAAGTACAAACTAAATTCGTAAGTACAAACTAAATTCGAAAGTACAAACTAAATTCGTAAGTACGAAACAAATTTCGTAAGTTCGACAATTTCCTTGAATCGACGTCGAAATTTTACGAAATTCATTTCGTCACTTTTGAAAGGCCCTAAATGATGCAGGCTAAATTAAATAAGTCTGGAAACTAAATTTGTGTTCAAAAACTAATTTCAATAGTACGAATCTAATTTCATGTTGCAAAACAATTTCTGCCAGTACTGGTAATTTCGTAAGTACAAAAGTAAATTCGTGAGTACAAAACGAATTTCGTAAGTATAAAACAAACTATTAGTACAGAGAGCAATTTCGTGAAATTACGAAACCCAATTTCCTCAGATCAAGTGCAAAGAAACAGAAATTCGTAGAACGAAACTAAATTAGTAAGTACGAAACTAAATTCGTAAGTAGAAACAAATTCTAGGTAAGGAAATGAATTTCGTAGAACAAGAAACCAAACAATAAGAACGAAACAAAATTCGAAGTACAAATCAAATTGTAAGTACAGAAACAAATTTCGTAGTACGATACGAATTTCCTCGAATCGATATGAACCGAAATTCGTTAGTACGAAACAAATTTCGTAAAATTGATAAATTTCCTCGAATCAGTTAGAACCGAAATTCATAGTGGAGGCTTCAATTAATGTAAGTACGAAACTAAATTCGTTAGTATAGAAACCAAATTCGTAGTATAGAACAAATTTCGTAGTACAGGAGTAAATTCAAGTAATTACGAAACTAGTTTCCTGAATCAAGTATAGAACGAAATTCGTAAGAGTGAAACTAAATTAGTAAAATTGCGAGCTAAATTCGTAGTACGAAACTAAATTCAAGGTGAGGCTGAACAATAAGAACGAAACGAATTTCGTGAGGCAAACAAAATTCAAGTACAAAATCAAATTCGTTAGTCAAGAACAAATTTCGTAAGTACGATACGAATTTCCTCGAATCAGTGAACCGAAATTCGTTAGTACGAAACAAATTTCGTAAGTACGATACGAATTTCCCTCGAATCGAGTACGAACCGAAATTCGTAAGTATGAAATTAAATTAGTTAGTACGAAACTAAATTCGTTAGTACAAAACTAAATTCGTAAGTACGTAACAAATTTCGTAAGTACGAAACTAATTTTGTAAGTTCAAAACGAATTTCGTAAGTACGAAACGATTTTCGTAAGTATGAAACTAATATCGTAAGAACGAAACTAAATTCGTAAGTACAAACTAAATTCGTAAGTACAAACTAAATTCGTAAGTATAAAACTAAATTCGTAAATACGAAACAAATTTCGTAAGTACGAAACGAATTTCCCTTGAAACATTACAGCCCTTCACAAGTCCACTGCTGAACATAGGCCTTCCCCACGGAACGCCACAAAGCACGGTCCCGAGCCACCTGCATCCATTGACTTCCTGCATGTCTTACCAGGTCGTCACTCCATCTAGTAGGACGCCTACACTTCGCCTGCCGGTACGAGGCTGCCACTCGAGAACCTTTCTTCCCCATCGGTTGTCGGTTCTTCGAGCTATATGGCCGGCCCATTGCCACTTCAGATTACTAATCCTTTGGGCTATGTCAGTTACTCTGGTTCTACTGCGGATATCCTCATTTCTAAGTTTATCACAGAGAGCCCAAACATAGCCCTCTCCATATCGCTGAGCGATCTTGAGCTTCCTCATTACGGCCAGCAGTGAAGTACCACGTCTCAGTTCGTATGTCATCACTGGCAACACACTGGTTGTACAATTTAGTTTTGAGGTGTTGAGGTATGCCTGACGAAAAGATGGGTTAATTTCCCGAACGCTGCCCAGCCAGTTGAATCCGTCGATTGACCTCTCGGTCGAAGTTGGACTTACCTAGTCGGACTGTTGTCCCAGGTAAACATATTCGTCAACAACTTCGAGCTTAGTGCTCCAACAACTACCGGCATAGGTGTGACATGGACATTAAACATGATTTTGTTTTGTCCATGTCCATCTTGAGAACCTATCCGTTGGGAGACACTATTGAGGTCATTGAGCATAGTGCTTAGGTCCTGCAGCGATTCTGCCATAGGACTATATCGTCGGCAAATCGAAGGTGAGTGATGTACTCGCATTGATGTTAATACCGTATCCTTTCCAGTCCAGTAGCTTGAAAACGTCTTCCAATGCAGCGGTGATTTCGGGATATTACGTCACCCTGTCTTACACCTCTCTGCAGTTGGATAGGTTTCGTACTCTGGTTCTGTACTCGGATAGCCATCATGGCCCTACTGTACAAACACTTCAGCACCTCGATATACCGACAGTCCACTTGGCACCGCTGAAGGGACTGCAGCACCGCCCAAATTACTAAATAAATGCTGTCCACATACGCAAGGCAAAGTGGCAGATTGTACTCGTCGGTCTTCTGTACAATTTGCCGAAGAGTATGTATGTGGTCTATGGTGCTAAAGCCTTTTCGGAAACCGGCTTGTTCGGGAGGCTGGAAGTCGTCGAGTCTGCATGCGAGACGATTCGTAATGACTCTCGAAAACAGCACGTAGACGCGGCTCAGAAGGGAAATCGGTTTGTAGTTCTTCAAAGGCGTTGTCGCCTTTCTTGAAGAACAAAACCACCGCTACTCCTGACTCCGTGTAATGCCACCATGGAGGACGGAATTAAGGAGCTTCTGAAGGACTTCAAGTACCGGTTTTCCACCCGCTTTCCAAGACTCCGCTGTAATTCCATCTCGCCAGGGCCTTGCCGTTTTAAGGTGCTGGAGAGCCATTCTAATCTCGCTCAGACTGACGTCCGGGATATCATCGGAATAGTGTCGGATAAGACTTGCTCTTGGATCGTTACTCACACTTGCGCGTGGCTCAACGATGACGTGTACAGCTGCCCATAGAACCTCTCAATCTCACTCAAAATCTCAGGTATCCCGAAACGATGCTGCCACAATCGGTCTTCAGCTTCGACAGTTGGCTCTTTCTGGCAGACAGATCTGGCAAGCTTTGGAGCCCTGGTTCCGCTCGATCATTCTTCAATACGAGCTGTGGAAATTGCGCAAATCCCGCATGCATTTGGAGATCTGTCTGTTCAGTTGCCTGTATGCTGTCAAATCTGCTGAAGACTACAGCTTCATCTCCCGTCTAAACCATGAGATTAAGAGTGTGATCGGAGAGTTTTGTGTTCTTCTGCGACGGGTCTTACAGAACTTAGCTCCGACCATGGACTGTTTCAAAGCTTGTTATTCATATCGTCCACTTCATTGCAAAATTCTAGGCACTGAAAACGATTTTGTAACTCGAGCTGAAAGTTTTCAGGACTTTGGATTAGAGCACGAGGGACGGAGCGTTGACTTCATTAGACGTGACCTCTCCAACAACGTTTAGGTTCAGTGTTGCCTCTCACCATTCGGTGGTCGCTTTTGGTTCATTTTGAAACAAATAATAGTCGCTTGAGGCCAGGTCTGGGCTGTAGGGTGGGTGACGCAGTTCTTTGTTTAAAACAGCACCGGTGAATGGCAGCCGTCGCAACGAGACTTGTGTGTACGGGCGAATTGTCGTGTAAAAAGAGCGCCTGTTGTAAGCTTTCACGCCTTTTTCTTTAATAGCTTCTTTTAATTGACCTAATAAAGAATAGTAGTATTCTCCCGTTATGAAAACACCACGTTCCTTATAATCAATCAAAAGTATACCTTCTGTATCCCAAAAGATCGTCGCCATGATCTTTCCGGTTGATTGAGATAACCTATACTTCTTAGGAGGGTGTGCCTTTTCTATGCCACAGCATCGACTCTTGCTTCACACAGGTTCATAATGCTGAATCCAAGTTTCATCGCTAGTTAATTCTGGCCATAACTTTCGACGCGCTCGTGTTTTTGATGCGCAGAAAGCATTCTCGGAACCCATCTTGCACAGACTTTAGTCATGCCAGGCTGTTGATGTAGGATGTTTAAAGTGGTTTTTTTCTGATACTCCATCTAATGCTGCAAGCTGTTTTCCTTTAGCCGGGCATCTTCCGATACAAGTTTTTCAACTTTTTTGATTATTTCCGGCGTGGAAGCCTCAATTGGCCGTCCAGATCGGGGGTCGTCTTCAATCGAGTCCCTGTCTTGTTTGAAAAATTCGTAAGTACGAAACTAAATTAGTAGTACGAAACTAAATTCGCAGTACGAAACTAAATTCATGAGTACGAAACGATTTTTGTAAGAACAAAAGGAATTTCGTTAACACAAAACTAATTTCGTAAGAACGAAACTAAATTCGTTGGTACAAAACTAAATTCATAAGTACGTAAAAAATTTCGTTAGTACGAAACTAATTTCGTAAGTTCAAAACGAATTTCGTAAGAACGAAACGATTTTCGTAAGTACGAAACTAATTTCGTAAGAACGAAACTAAATTCGTTAGTACCAAACTAAATTGGTGTGTTTAAAACTAATTTCGTAAGTACGAAACGAATTTCGTAAGTACGAAACTAAATTTGTAAGTACAAAACTAATTTCGTGAAAGTAAACTAAATTCGTAAGTACGTAAAGATTTTCGTAAGTATGAAACTAATTTCGTAAGAACGAAACTAAATTCGTATGTTCAAAACTAATTTCGTGAGTTCGAAATGAATTTCGTAAATACAAACTAAATTTGTAAGTACAAAACTACGTGCAGAAGTCAAAAAGTTTGAGGAATGACAAGAAAGGATAATGAAATGAAACATTAAACTATTTTTCCTTTTCAATGTATTCTCGCTTAACCCTTATACATTTACTAGATCTGTCAAATAAATTATACATACCTTCTAAAAAAATGATTTATCTTGGGCGTCAAAATAAGCCGAAATTGCCGACTTCACTTCATCTTGGTCACCAAACTTTTTCCCACGCAGTTCTTTCTTCATTTTTGGAAACAAATAATAGTCGCTTGGGGCCAGGTCTGGGCTGTAGGGTGGGTGACGCAGTTGTTTAAAACAGCACCGGTGAATGACAGCCGTCGCAACGTATTTGGTGTACGTGGGCGAATTGTGCAAAAAGAGCACGCCTTTTGTGAGTTTTCGACGCCTTTTCTTTAACAGCTTTTTAATTGACGTAAAAAGAATAGTAGTATTCTCTCTCGTTGAAAACACCACGTTCTTATAATCAATCAAAGGATACCTTCTGTATCCCATCGTCGCCATGATCTTTCTGGCCGATTGAGATACCTTATTCTTCTTAGTAGGGTCGCCTTTTCTATGCCAGCGCACGACTCTTGCTCGACTCGTCATAATGGTGAACCCAAGATACATCGCCAGTTACACCAGCCATAACTTTCGACGCGCTTTCGTTTTTGATGCGCAGAAAGCATTTCGAATCCATCTTGCACAGACTTTAGTCACAGGCTGTTGATGTAGGATGTTTAGTGGTTTTCTGATACTCCATCTAATGCTGTCATTTTCCTTTAGCCAGCACCCGGTACAAGTTTTTCAAATTTTTGATTATTTCCGTGGAAGTCTCAACTCCGTCCAGATCGGGGTACGTCTTAATCGAGGCCCTGTCTTGTTTGAAAACGAAAATACGAAACTAAATTGTAGTACAAAACTTAATTGTGAGTACGAAACAAATTTCGTAAAGCGAAACGAATTCGTATAAACGAAACTAATTTCTGTGGCACGAAACCACTTTCAAAGAACGAAACGAATGAAGAACGAAACGAATTTCAAGAACAAAACCATTTCCCGAAACGAGTTCGAAAACAACAATTTCGTTAGTACAAAACAAATTTCGTACGTAAGAAACTAAATTGAAAGTAGAAAATACCGTAAATACGAAACGAATTTCGAATGAAAGAAAATAATTTCGTAAGTACGAAATGAATTTCGTAAATACGCAACTAATTTCGTAAGTACGAAACTAATTTCGTAAGTACGAAATGAATTTCGTAAGTACGAAGCTAATTTCGAAAGACCGAAACGAATTTCGTATTTATGAAACGAATTTCGTAAGTACGAAACCAAAATCGTTAGTACAAAACAAATTTCGTTAGAATGAAACGAAATTCGTAAGTACGAATCGAATTTCGTGAGTACAAAACCAATTTCGTAAGAGCGAAACGAATTTCGAATGTAAGAAACAAATTTCGTAAGTAAGAAACTAAATTCGTAAGTACGAAATAAATTTCGTAAGTACGAAACAATTTCGTAAGTACAAAGCTAATTTTGTAAGACCGAAACAATTTCGTATTTGTGGAACAGTTTCGTAAGTAAGAAACCAAAATCGTTGGTACAAAACAAATCGTTAATTGTGGAGACAGAGAGTTCGTAAGGAATTAGAATCAGATTCGTGAATTGCAAAACCAATTTCGTAAGGGCGAAACTAATTTCGTAAAGACGAGAAACGATTTTCAGTGGAGACAGAACGAGTTTTGTGAAATTACAAAACTAATTTCCCCGAAGGTTCGAAACAAATTTCGTTGGTACAAATAAATTTCGTACGAACTAAATTGAGAAATGAGAATAATTTTAAATGAAATGCAGAACGAATTTCGAATATAAAACAAATTTCGTAAGTAAGTTTAGGTTCAAGTGAAATTTGAATAAGTTTCATAAATTTGCAGAACAGATTGCGTAAGTGAGGCTAATTTCAAAGTGCAAAGATGAATTTCGTGATAAGAAATGATTTTGTAATTGCAAGAACGTTTCGTAAGAACGAAACTAAATTCGTGACACAAAAGACTAAATTCGTAAGGACAGAACAGATTTCGTAAGTACGAACAGATTTTCCTTGAACAGGTGCAGAACAAATTACGTTGGTGCAAAACTGATTTAGTGCCGACAGGATTTCGTTGGTACAAAACAGATTTCGTGAAAGTACAGGCAATTTCGTGGTACAGGCAGACCGTAAGTGCAGAACTTCGTTCAATAGTACAGACAGATTTCGTGAAGTATGAGACAGATTTCGTAAGTACGAAACAAATTCGTGAGTACGAACAAATTTCAAAAGTATGAACGTTTCCCTTGAATCAGTACAAAACGAATTTCGTAAATTACAAAACTAAATTAGTAAGTACAAAACTAAATATGTATGTTTCAAACTAATATCGTAAATACGAATCCAATTTCGTGGTGAAACTAAATTCAATGGTACAAAGCAATTTCGTAGTACGAAACAAAATTCTTTAGTACAAAACAGAATTTCGTAGTATGAAACAATTTCGTAAATACGAAACAGAAATTCGTTTATACAAAACGAATTTCGTAGGTAAAACAATTTCGTTGGAATAAAACAAATTTCGTAAGTACAAAACTAATTTCGGAAGAACGAAATGAAATTCGTTAGAACAAAACTAAATTCGTAAATTACAAAACTAATTTCCCCAAGAACGAGGTTCGAAACAATTTCGTAATTACGAAACTAAATTCATATGTTCAAAACCGATTGTAGTGCAAAGTAATTTCTTAAGAAGGAAACGAAATTCGTTAGTACAAACAAAATTCGTAAGAAATACGAAACAAATTTCGTAGTATGAAACAAAGAATTTCGTACGAAACAATTTTGTGAGTACGAAACTAATTTCGTAGTATAAAACAGATTTCGTAAATGCAAACTAAATTCATATGTTCAAAACCAATTTCGTAAGTACGAAACAATTTCGTAAGTACGAAACTAAATTTGTAGTGAAAAACTATGCGGAGTCAAAAACTTTGCGGAATGACATGAAGGATAATGAAATGAAACATTAAACTATTTTTCCTTTTCAATGTATTTCGGCAACCCTATACATTTATTAGATCTGTCAAATAAATCAATTTCAAAGTAAGTATAAAACAGATTTCGTGTTACAGATAATTTCAAGCAGGGAACGAAATTTCTAATAAATTATAAAACAAATTTCGTAAGTAAAGTAATTTCTTAAGAAGGAAACGAAATTCGTATGTTCAAAACTAATTTCGTAAGTTCGAAATGAATTTCGTAAGTACAAACTAAATTGTAAGTACAAAACTACGTGCGAAGTCAAAAATTTGCAAAATGACAGGAAAGGATAATGAAATGAAACATAAACTATTTTTCCTTTTAAATGTATTCTCGTACATACCTTATAAATTTATTAGATCTGTCAAATAAATTATTAATACCGTCTAAAAAAGATTTATCTTGGTTAAAATAGGCCGAAATTGCCGACTTCACTTCATCATGGTCGTCAAATTTTCCAACGTAGTTCTTTCTATTTTAAAACAAATACATTAAACAGTCCAGGTCTGCTGTAGGTGGTGACGCAGTTGTTTAAAACAGCACCGTGAATGGCAGCCGTCGCAACGTGGTTGTGTGTGGGCGAATTGTGTGCAAAAAGAGCACGCCATTTGTGAGTTTTCGACGCCTTTTTCTTAATAGCTCTTTTAAATGACCTAAAAAGAATAGTAGTATTCTCTCGTTATGAAAACACCACGTTCCTAATCAATCAAAAGATACCTTCTGTATCCCAAAAGATCGTCGTCATGATCTTTCCGCCGATTAAGATACCTTATTCTTCTAAGTAGGGGTGTGCCTTTTATGCCACAGCATCGACTCTTGCTTCGATCGTTATGTCTCATAACGGAAACCCAAGTTTCATCGCCAGTTACAATTGGGCCATAACTTCGACGCGCTGTGTTTTTGATGCGCAGCATTCTCGAATCCATCTTGTACAGACTTTAGTCATGCCAGGCTGTTGATGGTGATGTTTAAAGTGGTTTTTTCTGATACTCATCTAATGCGCAAGCTATTTTCCTTTAGCCGCATCTTCCGGTACAAGTTTTCAAAATTTTTGATTATTTCCGGCGTGGAAGCCTCAATTGGCCGTCCAGATCGGGGTTCGTCTTTAATCGAGTCCCTGTCTTGTTTGAAAAACTCGTAAATACGAAACTAAATTCGTATTACAAAACTTAATTCGTGAGTACGAAACGAATTTCGTAAAAACGAAACGAATTTCGTATAAACGAAACTAATTTCATAAGTACGAAACTAATTTCGTAAGTAAGAATCTCATTTTGTAAGAACGAAACAAATTTCGTAAGATTTAAACGAATTTTGTAAGAACGAAACGAATTTCATAAGTACGAAACTAATTTCGTAAGAACGAAACGAATTTTTGAAGAACGAAACGAATATCGTGGGCATAAAACCACCTCCGAACGAGTTCGAAACAAATTGTTAGTACAAAACAAATTTCGGTACGAAACGAATTTCGTAAATACGCACCACTGTGGTACAACTAATTTCGTACGAACGAATTTCGTGCAGCACGAAGCTAATTCGTAAGACCGAAACGAATTGTATTTATGAAACGAATTTCGTAAGTACGAAACTAATCCGTAAGTACAAAGCTAAATTCGTAAGTACAAAATTATTTCCATCGAAACGAGTTCGAAACGACTTTCGTACTTATGCAACTAAATTGTATGTTCAAAACTAATTTCAAGTATGAAACATTTATTAGATCTGTCAAATCAATTATTAATACCGTCTAAGATTTATCTTGGGCGTCAAAATAGGCCGAAATTGCCGACTTCACTTCATCATGGTCGTCAAATTTTTTCCCACGTAGTTCTTTCTTCATTTTTGGAAACAAATAATAGTCGCTTGAGGCCAGGTCTGGGCTGTAGGGTGGGTGACGTAGTTGTTTAAAACAGTACCGGTGAATGGCAGCCGTCGCAACGTAGCTTGTGTGTACGGGCGAATTTTCGTGCAAAAAGAGCACGCCTGTTGTAAGCTTTCCACGCCTTTTTTCTTTAATAGCTTCTTTTAATTGACCTAATAAAGAATAGTAGTATTCTCCCGTTATGAAAACACCACGTTCCTTATAATCAATCAAAAGCATACCTTCTGTATCCCAAAAGATCGTCGCCATGATCTTTCCGGTTGATTGAGATAACTTATACTTCGTAGGAGGGTGTGTGCCTTTTCTATGCCACAGCATCGACTCTTGCTTCGACTCGGGTTCATAATGATGAACTCAAGTTTCATCGCCAGTTACAATTCGGGCCATAACTTTCGACGCGCTCGACGCGACGCGTTGATGTAGAATGTTTAAAGTGGTTTTTTTCTGATACTCCATCTTATGCTGCAAGCTGTTTTTCCTTTAGCCGGGCATCTTCCGATACAAGTTTTTCAACTTTTTTGATTATTTCCGGCGTGGAAGCTTCCATTAGCCGTCCAGATCGGGGGTCGTTTTAATCAAGTTCCTGTGTTGTTTGAAAATTCGTAAGTACGAAACTAAATTGTAGTACGAAACTAATTCGTGAGTACGAAACGAATTTCGTAAGATCGCGGAATTTCGTAAGAACGAAACGAATTTCAAGAACGAAACGAATTTCAAGTACGAAACCAATTTCGTAAGTACGAAACCATTTTTGCAAGAACGAAACGAATATCGAAGAACGAAACGAATTTCGTAAATACGAAACGAATCGTAAGTACGAAACTATTTCGTAAGAACGAAACGAATTTCTAGGCAAAACGAGTTTCGTAGGTATGAAACTAATTTCGAAAGAACGAAACGAATTTCGTTAGTACAAAACCAATTGTAAACGTAACAAATTTCGTAAGTACGAAACTAATTCTGCAAGTTTTAAAACAATGTTGTGTAACGATTTTCATAAGAAAGAAAACTATTTGCGTAAGAACGAAACCAACCAAGTACAAAATCAAATTGTAAGCACGAAACAAATTTCGTAAGTACGATACGAATTCCCTCGAATGGCAGTACGAAACAAAAACTGTAAGAACGAAACCAAATTAGTAAGCGAAACTAAATTGTAAGTACGAAACTAAATTGTAGAACCAAATTCCTAAGTGGAAACGAATTTCGTAACGAAACGACTGTAAGAACTAAATAAATTCGAAAGTACAAAATCAAATTCTGTAAGAACAATTGTAGCATGATACGAATTTCGAATCGAGTACGAACCGAAATTTTAGGCACGAAACTAAATTAGTAAGTACGAAACTAAATTCGTAAGTACGAAACTAAATTCGGGCACGAAACTATATCCAGAAACGAATTTAAGAACGAAACGAATTTCGTAAGAACCAAACAAAGTACAAAATGAATTTCTGCAAGAACAAAACTAATTGTAAGAAAGAAACTAAATTGTTAGTACAAAACTAAATTCGTTAGTACGTAACAAATTTCAAGCATGAAACCAATTTGTAAGTTCAAACGAATTTCGTGGTACGAAACGATTTTCGGTAGGAAACTAATTTCGTAAGAACGAAACTAAATTCGTAAGTACAAACTAAATTCGTAAGTACAAACTAAATTCGAAAGTACAAAACTAAATTCGTAAGTACGAAACAAATTTCGTAAGTACGAAACGAATTTCCCTTGAATCGACGTCAAAATTTGACGACGAAATTCGTTTCGTACTTACGAAAGAATTTCGTAAGTACGAAACTAAATTAGTAAGTACGAAACTAAATTTGTATGTTCAAAACTAATTTCGTAAGTACGAATCTAATTTCGTAGGTACGAAACGAATTTCGTGAGTACGAAACTAATTTCGTAAGTACAAAAGTAAATTCGTGAGTACAAAACGAATTTCGTAAGTATAAAACAAACTTCGTAAGAACGAAACGAATTTCGTGAGTACGAAACTAATTTCCCTCGAATCAAGTACGAAACGAAATTCGTAAGAACGAAACTAAATTAGTAAGTACGAAACTAAATTAGTAGGTACGAAACTAAATCTTAGAAATGAATTTCGTAAGAACGAAACGAATTTCGTAAGAACGAAACAAAATTCGAAAGTACAAAATCAAATTCGTAAGTACGAAACAAATTTCGTAAGTACGATACGAATTTCTGAATCGAGTATGAACCGAAATTCGTTGAAGAAACAACTGTAAGCACGATACGAATTTCCTCGAATCGAGTACGAACCGAAATTCGTAAGTACGAAACTAAATTAGTAAGTACGAAACTAAATTCGTTAGTACAAAACCAAATTGTAAGTATGTAACAAATTTCAGTAACGAAACAATTTCGTGAGTATGAAACCACTTCGAATCAAGTACGAAACAAAATTCGTAAGAACGAAACTAAATTCGTAAGTACGAAACTAAATTCGTAAGTACGAAACTAAATTCCTAAGTAGGAAATGAATTTCGTAAGAACGAAACGAATTTCGTAAGAACAAAACTAAATTCGAAAGTACAAAATCAAATTCGTAAGTACGAAACAAATTTCGTAAGTACGATACGAATTTCCCTCGAATCGAGTACGAACCGAAATTCGTTAGTACGAAACAAATTTCGTAAGTACGATACGAATTTCCCTCGAATCGAGTACGAACCGAAATTCGTAAGTATGAAATTAAATTAGTTAGTACGAAACTAAATTCGTTAGTACAAAACTAAATTCGTAAGTACGTAACAAATTTCGTAAGTACGAAACTAATTTCGTAAGTTCAAAACGAATTTCGTAAGTACGAAACGATTTCGTAAATGAAACTAATATCGTAAGAACGAAACTAAATTGTAAGTACAACTAAATTGTAAGTACAAACTAAATTCGTAAGTATAAAACTAAATTGTAAATACGAAACAAATTTCGTAAGTACGAAACGAATTTTGAAACATTACAGCCCTTCACAAGTCCACTGCTGAACATAGGCCTCCCCACGGAACGCCACAGCACGGTTCCGAGCCACCTGCATCCATTGACTTCCTGCATGTCTTACCAGGTCGTCACCCATCTAGTGGGGACGCCCCACACTTCGCCTGCCGGTATGAGGCTGCCACCGAGAACCTTTCTTCCCATCGGTTGTCGGTTCTTCGAGCTATACGGCCCATTGCCACTTCAGCTTACTAACTTTGGCTATGTCAGTTACTCTGGTTCTACTGCGGATATCCTCATTTCTAAGTTTATCACGCAGAGAAACCCTGAGCATAGCTCTCTCCATAGCTCGCTGAGCGATCTTGAGCTTCCTATACGGCCAGCAGTGAAGGACCACGTCTCAGTTCCATGTCATCACTGGCACGCACTGGTTGTACAATTTAGTTTTGAGGTGTTGAGGTATGCCTGACGAAAAGATGGGTCGTAACCCGAACGCTGCCCAGCCGAGTTGAATCCGTCGATTGACCCTTCGGTCGAAGGACTTACCTAGTCGGACTATTTGTCCCAGGTAAACATATTCGTCAACAACTCGAGCTTAGTGCTCCCAACAACTACCGGCATAGTGTGACATGGACATTAAACATGATTTTGTTTTGTCCATGTCCATCTTGAGACCTATCCGTTGGGAGACACTATTGAGGTCATTGAGCATAGTGCTTAGTCCTGCAGCGATTCTGCCATAGGACTATATCGTCGGCAAATCGAAGGTGAGTGATGTACTGCATTGATGTTAATACCGTATCCTTTCCAGTCCAGTAGCTTGAAAACGTCTCCAATGCAGCGGTGAAGAGTTTCGGGACATGTCACCCCTGTCTTACACCTCTCTGCAGTTGGATAGGTTCGTACTCTGGTTCTGTACTGGATAGCCATCGTAGCCCTACTGTACAAACACTTCAGCACCCGATATACCGACAGTCCACTTGGCACCGCTGAAGGGACCGCAGCACCGCCCATTACTAAATAAATGCTGTCCACATACGCAAGGCGTGGCAGATTGTACTCATCGGTCTTCTGTACAATTTGTCAGAGTATGTATGGTCTATGGTGCTAAAGCCTTTTCGGAAACCGGCTTGTTCGAGGCTGGAAGTCGTCGAGTCTGCATGCGAGACGATTCGTATGACTCGAAAACAGCACGACGCGGCTCAGAAGGAAATCGGTTTGTAGTTCTTCAAGAGAGCGTTGTCGCCTTCTTGAAGAACAAGACCACCGCACTTCTGCTCCACGACTCGGTGTAATGTTACCATGGAGGACGGAATTAAGGAGCTTCTACTTCGGCACCGGCTTCCACCCGCTTCAGAAGCTCCGCTGTAATTCCATCTCGCCAGGGCCTGCTGTTTTAAGGTGCTGGAGAGCCATTCTAATCTCGCCTCAGACTGACGTCCGGGATATCATCGGAATAGTGTCGGATAAGACTTGCTCTTGGATCGTTACTCACACTGCGCGTGGCTCCAACGATGACGTGTACAGCTGCCCATAGAACCTTCTCAATTTCCAAAATCTCAGGTATCCCGGAAACGATGTTGCCACAATCGGTCTTCAGCTTCGACAGTTGGTTTCTGGCAGACAGATCTCTGGCAAAGACTTTGAGCCCTGGTTCCGCTCGATCGCTTCTTCAATACGAGCTGTATTAGTTGTGCAAGTCCCGCCGCATGCATTTGGAGATCTGTCGTTCAGTTGCCTGTATGCTGTCAAATCTGCTGAAGACTGCAGCTTCATCTCCCGTCTAACAACCATGAGATTAAGAGTGTGATCGAGAGTTTTTGTGTTCTTCTGCGACGGGTCTTACAGAACTTAGCTCCGACCGCATGGACTGTTTCCACAAGCTTGTTATTCATATCGTCCACTTCATTGCAAAATTCTAGGCACTGAAAACGATTTTGTAACTCGAGCTGAAAGTTTTCGACTTTGGATTAGAGCACGAGGGGACGGAGCGTTGACTTCATTAGACGTGACCTCCAACTTAACGTTTAGGTTCAGTGTGCCTCACCATTCGGTGGTCGCTGCCAGTTTTCACCCTCGCGATCACTGAGACATCACTGAACAGTTGTCGTCTGGTCGTCATAATGAAGTCAATCTCATTTTGTCGAACCGTCGGGGCTCGACCAGGTCCACTTTCTGTGGGGCCGCTTTTGGAAGAAAGAGTTCATCATAAAGAGTCCTCTTTCTCCATAAAGTCGGCCAGCTGCTGGCCCCTTGTCCGTTGCCCTATTCCGAATTTCCTACTTTCAGCTCACAGCCTCTCTTGTGCCTAGTTTTGCGTTGAAGTCTCCCATTAACTACGTATAGTGGGTTTTGAGGAATGCATGGCTCTAGAGATATCCTCATACATTTCTCCATTCCTCATCGGGTGTGCTGAGGTTGGTGCGTAAACCTGTATGACCTTCAGCGAATACCGTTTGGTGATTCTGAGTATAGGTACGCAACCTCGTTCGACACACTCCCGATCTTTACAACGTTGTTAACGAGAGACTTGTGGACGATAAATCCGACAACTCCTTGGGACAGATGGTCGCCCTCCGGTGATAGAATAAGTTGCCGGATTCGAGGATTACCGTGTCCTCCCTCTCTTCGGACCTCGGATAGTCCTATTATATTCCAGCGTAACTTATCTATCTCTTCTTCAGCTCCAGGATCTTCTCGTCAGTCCTCAGGGTGCGTGCGTTATATGTTGCCAGGTCAGGTCGTGGTGGCAACCGACCTCCACCGGAATTCTTAGCACCCCTGCCCCGCCGTTACCATGGTTGCCACCGTAGCCAGGAATAACGAGGGCCGCCGGGACTGAGGCCCGTTTCTTTGTGTCGTCGCTCATGGGGGTTATCTCTTGGCAGAGCGGGTTGTGACAACAGTTTTTATTGTTTTTGGATTAAAAGATTTTAAATAGGTATGAAACTAAATTAGTAGTACAAAACTAAATTAGTATGTTCAAAACTAATTTCGTAAGTACAAAACTAAATTCTTATGTACAAAACTAATTTCGTATGTTCAAAACTAATTTCGTAAGTATTAAACTAAATTTGTAAGTACAAAACTACGTGCGGAAGTCAAAAACTTTGCGGAATGACAGGAAAGGATAATGAAATGAAACATTAAACTATTTTTCCTTTTCAATGTATTCTCGCCTAACCTTTATACATTTATTAGATCTGTCAAATAAATTATTAATACCGTCTGAAAAAATTTATCTTGGGCGTCAAAATAGGCGAAATTGCCGACTTCACTTCATGGTCGTCAAATTTTTCCCGTAGTTCTTTCTTCATTTTGGAAACAAATAATAGTCGCAGAGGCCAGGTCTGGGCTGTGGGGTGGGTGACGTAGTTGTTTAAAACAGTACCGGTGAATGGCAGCCGTCGCAACGTAGCTTATGTGTACAGGCGAATTTTCGTGCGAGCACGCCTGTTGTAAGCTTTCACGCCTTTTTCTTTAATAGCTTCTTTTAATTGACCTAATAAAGAATAGTAGAATTCTCCCGTTATGAAAACACCACGTTCCTATAATCAATCAAAAGGATACCTTCTGTATCCCAGATCGTCGCCATGATCTTTCCGGTTGATTAGATACCTTATTCTTCTTGGTAGGGGTGTGCCTTTTCTATACAGCATCGACTCTTGCTTCGACTCAGGTTCATAATGGTGAACCCAAGTTTCATCCCAGTTACAATTCGGGCCATAACTTTTGACGCTCGTGTTTTGATGCGCGAAAGCATTCTCAGAATCCATCTTGCACAGACTTTAGTCATGCCAGGCTGTTGATGTGAGGATGTTTAAAGTGGTTTTTTGATACTCCATCTAATGCTGCTGCTGTTTCCTTTAGCCGGGCATCTTCGATACAAGTTTTCAACTTTTGATTATTTCCGCAAAGAGCCCATTAACCGTCCAGATCGGGGTCGTTTTCAATCAAGTTCCTGTGTTGTGAAAAATTCGTGAGGTACGAAACTAAATTCGTGCGAAACTAAATTCGTGAATACGAAACAGAATTTCGTAAGATCAAAACAATTTCGTAAGAACAGAACAATTTCGTAAGAACGAATGGTTTCGTAGTACAGACTAATTTCGTAAGAACGAAACGAATATCGGAGAACAGAAACAATTTCGTAAATATGAAACGATTTCGTAAGTACGAAACTAATTTCGTAAGAAGAACAATTTCGAGTACAAAACGAGTTTCGTAGGTACGCAATTAAATTTCGAAGAGACAGGCAACGAAATTCGTTAACAAAAACTAATTTCGTAAGTGCAAACTAAATTCGTGAATACAAAACCAATTTCGTAAGGCGAAACTAAATTCGTAAGATCGAAACAATTTCCCTCGAAACAGTACAGAAACAAATTCGTTAGTACAAAACAAATTTCGTAAGTGCGAAACTAATTTCGTAAGTTCAAAACAATTTCGTAAGTACAAAACTAATTTCGAAGAACGAAACCAAATTCGTTAACACCAAACTAATTTCGTAAGTACGAAACAAAATTCGTGAGTTGCGAACTAATTTCGTAAGTACGAAACTAAATTCGTAAGTACGTAACGATTTTCGTAAGTATAAAACTAATTTCGTAAGTACGAATCTAAATTCGTATGTTCGAAACTAATTTCGTAAGTTCGAAATGAATTTCGTAAGTACGAATCTAAATTTGTAAGTACAAAACTACGTGCGAAAGTCAAAAATTTGCGGAATGACAGGAAAGGATAATGAAATGAAACATTAAACTATTTTTCCTTTTCAATGTATTCTCGCCTAACCCTTATACATTTAGTAGATCTGTCAAATAAATTATTAATACCGTCTGAAAAAAAAAGATTTATCTTGGGCGTCAAAATAGGCCGAAATTGCCGACTTCACTCCATCATGGTCGTCAAATTTTTTCCCACGTAGTTCTTTCTTCATTTTTGGAAACAAATAATAGTCGCTTGAGGCCAGGTCTGGGCTGTAGGGTGGATGACGCAGTTGTTTGTTTAAAACAGCACCGGTGAATGGCAGCCGTCGCAACGAGGCTTGTGTGTACGGGCGAATTGTCGTGCAAAAAGAGCACGCTTGTTGTAAGCTTTCCACGCCTTTTTTCTTTAATAGCTTCCTTTAATTGACCTAATAAAGAATAGTAGTATTCTTCCGTTATGAAAACACCACGTTCCTTATAATCAATCCAAAAGGATACCTTCTGTATCCCAAAAGATCGTCGCCATGATCTTTTCGGTTGATTGAGATAACTTATACTTCTTAGGAGGGGGTGTGCCTTTTCTATGCCACTGCATCGACTCTTGCTTTGACTCAGGTTCATAATGGTGAACCCAAGTTTCATCGCCAGTTACAATTCGGGCCATAAATTTCGACGCGCTCGTGTTTTTGATGCGTCGAAAGCATTCTCGGAATCCATCTTGCACAGACTTTAGTCATGCCAGGCTTTTGATGTAGAATGTTTAAAGTGGTTTTTTTTCTGATACTCCATCTAATGCTGCAAGCTGTTTTTCCTTTAGCCGGGCATCTTCCGATACAAGTTTTTCAATTTTTTTGATTATTTCCGGCAAGGAAGCCTCCATTAGCCGTCCAGATCGGGGGTCGTTTTCAATCAAGTTCCTGTGTTGTTTGAAAAATTCGTAAGTACGAAACTAAATTCGTAGTACGAAACTTAATTCGTGAGTACGAAACGAATTTCGTAAGATCAAAACGAATTTCGTAAAAACGAAACGAATTTCGTAAGAACGAAACAAATTTCGTAAGTACGAAACTAATTTCGTAAGTACGAAACTAATTTCGTAAGAACGAAACGAATATCGGAAGAACAAAACAAATTTTGTAAATACGAAACGAATTTCGTAAGTACGAAACTAATTTCGTAAGAACGAAACGAATTTCGAAAGTACAAAACGAGTTTCGTAGGTACGAAACTAATTTCGTAAGAACGAAACGAATTTCGTAAGTACAAAACTAAATTCGTAAAATCGTAACAAATTTCGTAAGTACGAAACTAATTCCGTAAGTACGAAAATAATTCCGTAAGTACAAAACTAAATTCGTAAGTACAAAACTAATTTCCCCCGAAACGAGTTCGAAACGAATTTCGTAATTACGAAACTAAATTCATATGTTCAAAACCAATTTCGTAAGTACGAAACGAATTTCGTAAGTACGAAATAAATTTAAAAAACTAAAACTACGTGGGTCAAAAACTTTGCGGAATGACATGAAAGGATAATGAAATGAAACATTAAACTATTTTTCCTTTTCAATGTATTCTCGCTTAACCCTTATACATTTATTAGATCTGTCAAATAAATTATTAAGACCGCCTAAAAAAAAGATTTATCTTGGGCGTCAAAATAGGCCGAAATTGCCGACTTCACTTCATCATGGTCGTCAATCAATTTCGTTAGTATAAAACGAATTTCGTAAGTACGAATCGAATTTCGTGAATACGAAACGAATTTCGTAAGATAAAACAATTTCGTAAGTACGGTAATTTCTTAAGAAGAGCAAAATTCGTTGGTACAAAACAAAATTCGTAAATACGAAACAAATTTCGTAAGTATGAAACGAATTTCGTAAGTTCGAAACCAATTTCGTGAGTACGAAACGAATTTCGTAAGTATAAAACAAATTTCGTAAGTACGAAACTAATTTCGTAAGAACGAAACGAAATTCGTTAACACAAAACAAATTTCGTAAGTACGAAACTAAAGTCGTGAGTACAAAACCAATTTCGTAAGAGCGAAACTAAATTCGTAAGAACGAAACGAATTTCCCTCGAAACGAGTACGAAACAAATTACGTTAGTACAAAACTAAATTCCTAAGAACGAAACAAATTTCGTAAGTACGAAACAAAATTCGTGAGTACGAAACTAATTTCGTAAGTACGAAACTAAATTCGTAAGTACGTAAAGATTTTCGTAAGTATGAAACTAATTTCGTAAGAACGAAACTAAATTCGTATGTTCAAAACTAATTTCGTAAGTTCGAAATGAATTTCGTAAGTACGAAACTAAATTTGTAAGTACAAAACTACGTGCGGAAGTCAAAAATATGCGGAATGACAGGAAAGGATAATGAAATGAAACATTAAACTATTTTTCCTTTTCAATGTATTCTCGCCATACCCTTATACATTTATTAGATCTGTCAAAGAAATTATTAATACCGTCTAAAAAAAAGATTTATCTTGGGCGTCAAAATAGGCCGAAATTGCCGACTTCACTTCATCATGGTCATAAATTTTTTTACGCAGTTCTTTCTTTATTTTGAAAACAAATAATAGTCGCGGGGCCAGGTCTGGGCTGTAGGGTGGGTGACGCAGTTGTTTAAAACAGCACCGGTGAATCGCAGCCGTCGCAACGTGGCTTGTGTGTACAGGCAATTGTCGTGCAAGAGCACGCTTTTAACGAGTTTTCGACGCCTTTTTCTTTAATAGCTTCTTTTAATTGACCTAATAAATAATAGTAGTATTCTCTCGTTATGAATACACCACGTTCCTTATAATCAATCAAAAGGATACCTTCTATCCCAAAAGATCGTCGCCATGATCTTTCCGGCCGATTAAGATACCTTATTCTTCTTAGTAGGGGTGTGCCTTTTCTATACAGCATTTCTTGCTTCGACTCGGTTCATAATGGTGAACCCAAGTTTCATCATCAGTTACAATTCGGGCCATAACTTTTGACGCTCGTGTTTTGATGCGCAAGCATTCTCGGAATCCATCTTGCACAGACTTTAGTCATGCCAGGCTGTTGATGTAGGATGTTTAAAGTGGTTTTTCTGATATTCCATCTAATGCTGCAAGCTGTTTTCCTTTAGCCGGGCATCTTCCGGTACAAGTTTTAAAATTTTATTAAATTTTCTATCTATATAGGAAATACTTAAATTTGCTCTTCACTAAATGTCAAAAGAAAGAGACATATAGATATAAATAAGCGATATTCAACGATTATAAGGTCGTAAGTGAATATGTAAAATACATATCTTTTTATTTGTCATCTGTGTTAGAAACTTGCACAGTAATGTAAACAAGCGACGGTCGCTTTATTTTCTTGCACATGTTCAGCAAATTGCAAACTCGAGACAACTGGGTTTAATTATTTCCGTATCGGAAAATAATTAAGGCTTTTTGCTCTGTTTTACACTATTTCTAGAAAGTTATTACGAGGAACATATAATAGAACTTGATTTTAATGCTTCATATTCGTGACAAAATTATTATACAACCATTATGCCGCCGTCTAGTAACGTCCTAGCCAAATACTATGGCGACATTTTAAGTATAAGGTTCTCAAGCGCGCATATATTCTGCTATTTAAAGGTTTTTTATTCATTCATCATTTATCATCAAATTCTACTGCCAACGCGAAAACACTAATTTCTCCTAGAACCTAGTTTTATCGTGCCTAAAATAATGCTTATTAACTCTTAGTAACATAATATATATAATAAACAGCTGCAATAATAATCAAATTACACCATGTAGTGGCGTTGTAAGAATTTCCACTGCCGCATATCATCCCATGGGTGTCGTAAGAGGCAACAAATCAGGATGGGCAGCAGCGTCTTCCTATACTGACTAAAATTAAAAAACTGTTGCCAAGCCCGTTTGGCAAGTGTGGCTACCATGTAAAATATGAGGCAATCTATGGGGAGGCCTATATTCAACAGTGGACTTTAATAGGCTATAACGGTAACGGTAATAATCAAATTAAGCTTAATGCATATTGAATACAATTCATTTTACGAAATTTCCATTCTATTACACTCATACAGCCTATAAATTTCCAATGCTAAACATAGCCTCCCCATAGATAGAGATATTGCTATAGTTGCCACGCCTAGGAGGCAATTTTCAACCAAACGGTTTTATTTTGTAGTTGTTATTTAGAAGATGTTGCTACCCATCTCTTGGTTTGTTGTATACGTTTGCTATTGAACACTTATTTATCATGGCTCGGCAGTGAAGAAAAATTGTGAAAAGCTGCATGTCTGTTTCGAGGACGTGTAAAGTCCGGTAGAACTGGAGCAGCGCGGCACACTAATTGCTCCATAATGCTCAGAAATAAGAGATCTGTATTATAGACGTATATTATAGACTGTTACTTTCCTTTTACTTTGAAACATTTTGTATTTTGTAAATGCAGTTTTTTAGTTACATTCCACATCATCTAGATGCTCGGTGGTACACTATTGTGCAATTTACTAGGATTTTGCAGCCTCGCACGACTTCTTTGTGGAATTGTTTACCAAGGGCGTTTTTTTCTGGACCGATACGACTTAGAAATCTCCAAGAAACAAGTTTACTCCCGTGTAAAAGGCCGGCAGCGCACCTGCAATTCCCCTGGTGTTACAGTTGTTCATGGGCGGCGGTCGACACTTTTTTTTTTTACTTATTTATCAGATCAAAAAATACAGATATAGGTCTAATTAACATCTAAATATACCAGGAGGACTTGATGCTAAATAATTAGTTTAAGTCAGCATATTATGTACCAAACACAGTCTAAGTAAGTATTTAGGTATGTGGTAGGTAGTAGGTATAGAGAAATATAAAGATTAAGAATGTAAGTTAACAACTTAGTTAAAGTCAGTAGTTGTAAATAAAATAAAAATAAAAATAAAAAGTCTGTAGTTAAGGTAAAAGTAAGAACTAGGCAGGTAGGTACGTTATTGCTAAGTAAGTAGATATAGTAGGTAATTATAATTAGATAGGAAAAAGCTTTTGAGTTTAGTTTTAATGTCTTGTTGTGATATTTTTCGCGTACATTGAAAGGTAAGTTATTTATTAAATGCGGTACCTGATAAGCGGCCTTCCGGTTGTGCCGAAGCCGGTTTTGTGTCATAGCGCGCGTACGTACAGGTTGTTCTATGTGACTTTATATTATCGCAGAAGAAATATTGTTTTAATAACATGAACTTAATTTGGTCATAAACTGGTAAGATTCTACAATGTTTAAAAATCGCATCATCAATTAGTACACGCATATTTGGGGATACAATATTTTAAGAATTCTAAATTGAAGATCATAGATCTGTTTTAAATATGATTTGTACGTCCGACCATAGCTTGACAAGCCATACTGAATATAAGATTCAGCCAGAGAGTTGTAAAACATAAGTCTTACTTTGAAGGGTATGCGATTTTTAAGATTTTATATTGGCTAGAAACTGACGCTACTTATTACACATGTTCAATGTGGTGGCCCCAGTTAAACATGGAGTCAATTATAAGACCGAGGTATTTTGTGTGGCCACAACTTCGATTGTAGGACATTGGCAAGTTCTAATTGATGTAGGCAGTCGTGATTATGAACAATTAATGGTTTTGGGTAGGATACCTCATGTTGGGGATGTGATAATCATGAGTTTGGTTTTATCGGCATTTAACACTAGACCAACGTCATGGCACCATCGTATCAACATATCCAAATCGCCCTGAAGAGCATTACGCATTTGAGATATCCTACCCGAGACGAGAAGACACGTATCGTCTGCGAATTGGTAACAGGAACTGTGTTTCAGACAGTTATCCATCTCGTTGACATAAGATAAAAAGTGCAACGTGCCAAGGACTGATCCTTGGGCCGTGCCTTCTGTCACAATCTTAGGGTCACTGAACGAGTTATTAAATTTAACCGTAAATGTACGATTTTGGAGGTAATTTTTACACCAATTGAGCAAAGAACCCCGGATACCACAATCATCCAGTTTATTCATTAAGAGTTGATGTTGTAGCGTGTCGAAGGCACGAGAAAAATCAATAAACAAGACCAGTACAAATTTTTTATGGTTCAAATGCTCGTTTACCTCATCTGTAAACTTACATAGAAGGTCCGTAGTACTTTTACCCGCTTGAAATCTGTACTGGTTTTTGTTTATGACTTCGTGCTTTCGGTAATATTTATGAATCTGCTCACTGATAACTTTTTCAACTATTTTATCAATACTAGAAAGCAGGTCGATAGTTGGAGTAATCGTCGTGTTTGCCCTTTTTGAAAACAGGCCTCACACAGCCTATTTTGAGGTCGTTGGGGTATTCTCCAGACGCAATACTGCGGTTAATTAAATTGGCAATGGGTAAGGATATGTGTTTATCAACCACTTTTAGATCAGCTCTAATACCGTCAGGTCCAGGAGCCTTATGTGAGTTCAGTCTCTTAATGACTTTGTTCACATTGTCCTGAGAAACTGTTTGGAACAGAATACTAGAATCCACCGGTCTCCGATAAGTTAGTGAATTGGTTAATATATGATAATATAAGATGAAATGGTTTTAGGTCAATGTTGGGTCGCCGATTAGTAAAGGTTTGTTTTAGCGTCGTAGTTTGAGATGTACCTGCCAAGTTCCTTTACAAACAAATCCTTGTTTCTTTTGGAGGTTTATAAATTGCACACTAACTACATCTACGTTTGGGGTCAGTCTTAAATACCCGTTATGTTTTCGAACATGATACTTTTATGTGGTGTTAATGTAAACTTGAGATGGTTTTAACATAGGTAATGATACCCCTCCCGTTGCGCAGATCGCAATTGGTAGTAATATTATAACCCGGTAAATTAAAAGGTTAACAATCATATCTGTTACGCCAACTTCGGTAAGAATAATCAAGTCTAAGGTATTTGGAACTATGAATAACTTTTAAAGCTTCGTAAAATTCCTTATGAGTGACCTGATATTAAAATGTAGGCTAGTAAGTAATGCATGACGTTTTGGAGGTAATTGTTGAAAATAGTTATTTATATCGTTACAGTTAACAAATTCTTTAATGTTTATAGTTATAATAAAGTTTTAAGAGTAGTTAATAAATAGGTAGGTATATCCAAATAATGGAAAACAAAGAAAAATATGACTAAGAGGTTTTAGAGCTTTCTAATTGTTTTAGGAGTGATTCAATATCATTATCTGATCGAATATAGTAAATTTTAGTATTAGGACCTTTCTGACAAGTACTTTACCATCCTTACACCAAATATATTGAGTATAGCGACTTACCATCAGGTGAGTCGCATACTCGTTTGTCCTTCTTCTATAAAAAGTTACTGCAGTTTACTGTACTGCTAACGCCAGTTAAATAGATAGCAGTATAAAGATTACACAAAGTAAATGTTACTTGTCCTCTGATTTATTTATTCCCTTAGACAGCTAAAACAATCTCGAGGTGAAACGGAATGATTCTCCAGTGCTGACTGACGCTAAATTATGCACCATTAGCTGGGTTTAGAATAAATTCCCAACAGAAATATAATTTCAATTTGAAACTGAAAAGAGAAAATAATACAATAATTTAAAGTTCCCGTTACGGTTTCTGTCAAAGCATATAAGTAACGTTTACGGTTTACGCTTCAAATGTTACTTTTATATTTCAAAGCTAGTAAAATAAATATGAGCAATATTAAAAATGTTTTTAAAAATTAAATGTTCTCAATCCTTGCAATTTCAGGTACAGCTCTATTTGAAACCAAGCTAGTGTAAATTTTAACAAATGTTTGAATAAGTCTTTATAAAATTCTATAATATACTTATTTGATTTACAGATTCTACCTGGACGGACTCTTAGTCCATTCTACCGTAGTTTTCCATTTCATAGCATACTTGAATAATAACGCTAGAGCAAATATTCTTTATGATACAGACTTAAAGCATATATCTACCAGTGCCATGTTTTGGTTATTTTTTATTAGTTTAGTTTTAATTAGTTTAAAATTGCCTAGTCATGTCGATATTTTCAGTTAATAAAGGTGTAATTTAAAAAAAAACATTTGAATTGCTATGTATGTCTTCAAAAAATTCATACATATATATTTATTTAATTTACAGATTATATTCGGGCGGCGTTTAGTCCATATATAAGAGTGCGTACTCCTCAGTTTTATACTTTTATAATGACACTAGAGCAAGTAATTCTTTGTAACGATACAGACTATTTGCTAATAGCCGTGTAGTCAGCTATCTAGCAAATAAATTAAACAAACATAAAAACATACAGACATAGCCACCACCCTTAATCTTGAAAAGAGTCGTAATTTTTTTCTCTGAGGTCAATATTAATTCAATTTCTGAAACAGAAATGAAATTAACGTTAATTATTAAAGTCCAGGCAATTATTAGTGATAACCGCGTTGCCGTGGTTCTGGCTGGATTACCTGGCTGGTACAGCAGAAATTTATGACACTTACGTTTACGTATCGTTATCGAATAAAACTACAGATATCGAATAGAACAGCGCCCCCAGCCGACGTAAATGGAATTGTGTTATATCACACATATTCACTATATTGCAATACGATAGAAAACGTATTTAATAGTAGCCATCATGTTAGCAAACCAATGATTTTCATGTTTTCCTTATGTTATTGACCCCTGTTCAGACATTGCATACCTACCATCAGAGACGCATAAGTTATAATAAGCACATGTTTGCCATAGTTTTTATAATTAAGTGACAAAAATTCAAGACACACTGATGTTAAATAGCTACTAAGAATGGATACCTGCACCAATTTCGAACGAAGAAGGACACAGATAACACAGCAATGCACGCACTGCTTCTTGGCAGAACCAGATGAAGTCCTAAGCAGAAAAGGAGTATTTCCTACTACGACACTAGTTACCTCATTACGACACCCACGGGACAAAATGGGATGTTGATTCTCTTACATCACCACCATACGAGCTACAATAATAGGTCAGGAAAAGTTTCTTCGTATTTTGTTTGTATAAAATTGAATAAAATCTCTTTGGTTGCACAGTCTGTATCTGGCTGGTTTTAATATCTATACATATAGGACATTAAGAAAAAGCCAAATAAAAAGTAAAAACTTTTTCCCACCATTTTGAATTGTTTTCTGTCACCAAAATGAGTGAATCTAACAGAAAATTTGATACTTTACAGTTTTATTACAAAAAGGGAAAATGCGACTCAATTCGTGAAAAATTTTGATGTGTGGACCTAATGCAGTGTTAGTAAGAGTAGCTCAAAAGTTGGTTCAAACGTTTTCAGTCAAGAATTTTGATGTCAAAGATGCAGCTCGCTTTGGTCACCCTCATACGGATAAAGGCGATGTCATTTTGAAAAAAGTGGGCAAGAATCGGCATATTTGTATTTAACATAGAGAGTCCCAACACAAAACAATATTGACCCATTTGAAGAAACGTAATGAAACCGAACAATTTTGACAAGATTGATCACTGGTGATGAAAAGTGGATTACCTGCGACAAGAACGTGCGAAAAGATAATGGTCAAAGGGTATCAGCTCCACAGACTGTAGCAAACCGGATTAATACGCAATAAGGTGATGCTGTGTGTGTGGTGGGATTGGAAGAGCATCGTTTATATGAGCTTTACCGCCGTGCAAAACCATCGATTCGGATCTTTACTACCAACAAGTAATGAGACTCAAAGCAAAGAAATTGAGAAAAACGGCCGGAATTGATCAACAGAAACAGATAGTCTTTCATCATGATAACGCCAGACCACACATCTTTGGCCACTCAGCAAATACTGAAGCTTGGTTGGGAAGTGTTAATGCATTCACCATAGTGCTGACCGAAACAGGTGAAAATCTGAGGTGCAACCTCAGATTTTCACCTGTTCAATTTCTTCAGAATTTTTGGATGATAGTGTTAAGTTAACATGAAGAGAGGACTGTCAAAAAAACTACATGTCGCATTTTTTTGATCAAAAATCCCAAGATTTCTACAGCAACGGGATTAGGTCACTACCTACAAGATGGCAAGTAGTTATGGAACAAAATGGCATATACTCGTATATATTGTAATTAAAAGTAATTAAACTTTGAAAAAAATGTCTTGAATTTGTATATAAAATGAAAAAACTTTCCCCGAACTTTTACTAAAATTTATTAGGTTAAGCTGGATTTTTATTAAAGTTTTCTAACATTTTTATGTTCTTTGCAAATTACTCGTACGTTCGCTTCAACCAACAAGTCTAATTTATATGTTGCATAAATTACAAACGTACCAGTGTGGTCGTAACCGCCGCGCATCGCGATACTAACGAAAGCGTGGAAAACTACTCAGTACTCACAGCATTATTCACAGAAATACATTAAGGGTTTGTTGCATACGTTGTAGTGAAGTGCTCGAAATAGTTGACTCATCGATATCAAGTTATTGTCGCAGTTGTAACAAAATATTTTGACAATTTCATCAATTAATTAATATTTGTTATTTTAATTATAACCTATAATTATTAATCATTTACGTATTAGTATTCAATTGACATTTATTATAATTTTGAGATTGTATAAGGATTAAACGGACTACAAAAGAAACACTATGTTGAATTTGTTGCGTGTACCTACATAGTATAATGTTTTATAGACTTAAAACCTTATTTTTTTTATTTATATTAAAAATCTTATTTATATACAAATAAATGTATAAGCTATATAATTTATAGTAAGTTAGAAACTTAATTATAAGAATAAACAAAATAAATACATACACAACATCATCATCATTACACACACATAACACTGAAAACGTAAAAAAAGTAAAGTACATACTACCCTTTTATCTATTTCTACTATCAAATAGCAGTGCGTGCTAGCTTGTGTTCCAGTCAGAATGGTATAGAGAGCAATAAAATTACAGGCTATGAGACATTTCATCTTAAATCTCAAGGTGACAACACATCTATATAGCCTTCCTTGTTCCTTCCTTCCTAAGTTGGCTGCAGGTGTCAAAGACTGCAGTAGCCCTATGCAACATGTGGACTTTAAGTTCGTCTGATACTTTAGTTTTAAAGAAAACGTGAACATGTTGAAATTTGAACTTTTCAAAATCATTGTATCAATTTAGTAATAGAAAGTAGTAAATATTATCACTATTCTTGTTTACTTCTATCGAAACAAATAACATCGCTAACTAATAATGATGTCATTTATGCTTTGCCTTGGTTAAAATACCTAAGGTGCTGCTGCATTGGTGAATACAAGTCTGTTACTTATTTTCTAGGAACATTAAGATTGTGATTAGACGTTTTATTGATTATAATTTTTATACTATAAGTTATAAAAATGTGAAAATATATATTTAGGCTACATTTCCTAATTGTTACATATTATATTAAATTAAAATATTTATTTATTTTTCATTACTTATTGTTGTATTAAATAAAGTATTAAAAGAAAAGGAACAGCCTAAATAGATCCTGCTACGCACAGGTCTCTTATATTTTTGAAAGCGTTTCGAGCAGAAAATAATATTTTGCGTTACGTATCGAAATTAATAAACTTGTACCTACTTAAAATATTATTTCATCACGTGCTCGTCAGCAAAAGAAATCATCGGTGGGAAATGCCTAAGAAATTAAAAAAAATGGCGGACATGTGAAGTTGAAATGAAATGAATTATATTTATTTGAAACCAGCGATCCGCCTCGATCTTGCACGGGTGGTTTCAGCGCCACCTACTGGGTCCAACTGAGTTTTTAAACCATCCAAATCGGTCAAGCCTTTTTCGAGTTTGTGCAAAACAAATGGACAGCAATTAATTTTTATAATATAGAGATGAAATAAGATATATTTATTTCTTCGACGAAAGAAATAAAATTTTGATTGTCGAATGTCATTTTCAAATCTACCATCGTTTCGTAATGGGATTTCCTGACCAGAGGAGAAACGGTGATAGAGTTGACTCGGATGAGGCAGAAAGAGTCAGCGCGACAGACTCTTTCCTGCCTCAAACTGAGTCAATATAGCCGTTCATACATTTATGTATATGTATATTATTCAAAATTTTTATATATATATAATAACCCATTTTATACAAACTATAAACATAGTTTGTATGAAATGGTTATTATAATATTGAATTTATGGATGATAATAACCCCTGGGAATGAGGTGTTCGCTACCAAGCTATTTCTAATTGGTTTTGTGTGGTTAATTGTGTAATACACATGATTGTAAGCTGTTATTTAAAAACAATCCTGTTGAGTTTCTTGCTGGTTCTTCCCAGGACAGAGGTTTTTTCGAACCAGTGGTAATTAAACAAAGAGTGACTTTCAATAAGTATTATTTATAATCTATATTGAATAAAAAGTTTCTGTTTCTGTTTCTATGCACAGACAAACGGAGGCTATTATTTTACTTTATTTTAATAAATTGAAGTGACAAGCGAACTAATAGACCAAATGATTTTAGGTAAGTGAGAGTCAGAGAGTGAGATGATACTATACACGGTACACAGTAGCCACATACCATCAATTTAAACATAGAAGTCTATAAATGCGTTATCATCACTGAGGACTAAGATGGAATGTATCTCATTCTGTAAACACACTGGCTCTCTATACTCTTCAGACCAGAACACAGCAGTGCACGGACTGCTGCTTGACAGCAGGAATAGGTAAGACGGTGGTTCCTACCCAGATTGTCTCCTAGACAGAAAAGGAGTACTGTCACCTATTCACACAATTTCCTACAACGTTTTCTTACGTTTCGATACTTCAAGGCCAGGAACTTAATAAAATGTTCGATTGCGTAACAATTTCGGTGATACCGACGGCAATTGAACTGTGCTCGTGAATTATAGAAGCCGAGAAAAGGCCATTGCCCAGTTCCTAAGCCACAACGATCCTATGTTCATGAAATAAGAAGATCTTATGAATGGGTAATCAGTGATTTCTAAAACTAATTTTGTATGTCTTAATTTCTCAAAAAAAATCTATAATCTATTATTTCTGTTCTGTTTGAAGGGCCTGTCTAGGTGCAGGTGAGGCATTCCATCTTAATCTTGGGCGAATCCTGAATAACAACGCATCTGTGGCCTTCTTTATTTTTTTTTCGCTCTTTATCAGTCAATCAAATAATAAAGGGTCAAAGGGTCGCTCCTTTTTCGACGCCATTTTAACAGTTGACATTATTGTAAATACTTATTTTAGTCGTTTTTAGTATTGTGTAGTGTAGTAAGTTTTATTTAAGTTGATTTTTCGAAGTGTTCGTAATTATTGTCAAGGCTTGTTTGCTATTTTCTTTCTTAATATATTAGTTATAGTATACGACATTGTATATTTGTCTCTGTCCTCCTCCTAGTTTTGGTTTTATAGGGCGGCAAAGCTTAAGGTGACCATATTACCCTCACGTAAATTATTTTCATTACAATAATAAATATTAATATCGGAATTTTTTATGACAGATGTTACAAATTAAAATTAATAATAATAATAGGAAAGTTTAATGTCTAACAGCTATGTATGACGGCTGCATAGCCCATTGGCTTAGCAAAGAGTTGCGGCGCTGAGGGCCGCGGGTTCAGAAATCCACACGGAACAAGTATTTGAATGGCCTGCACAAAATTGTTCCGAACCTGGATGTTAGTCCTAGTGCATTTTATGTAGAACAGCCTCACGATACTATAATGGCTTCTCATCTTAAAAAGATTAATGAATTCTATAAAGATACATATTAAATTCACAACTTTTACTTTTAAATATCTTTATAAACATAATGTACTTAATAACAGTGATCGTATTTGATAGGGTTATATTAAAATTTATACGTAAATGTTTTATTTTAAAA
Source organism: Parnassius orleans (assembly GCA_029286625.1). Taxonomy (NCBI): domain Eukaryota; kingdom Metazoa; phylum Arthropoda; class Insecta; order Lepidoptera; family Papilionidae; genus Parnassius; species Parnassius orleans. The sequence continues at coordinate 1,850 of JAGSMP010002101.1, read as the reverse complement.
AAATCTCTTTTGCTTGTTTTAGTAAAGTTTATTTACACTTTTACTTATTATTATATATAGTTCGGCCGTTCAGAGAATGCGTTCCTGACACGTCGCGATTGAACTGACGACGTAACTTTGTAATGGCGTTGCAGTTACGATAAAAATATTTTTGCTGGTTGTTTACCGTTTTAACAATTGATGAGCAATAAAACAACATTATTATATCAATAATCAATGAATGTTATAATTTTGTGCCAAACTGAGTGTCAAATAACTTGGTTAACAATATTTTTCTAAATCTATACTACGCTATTACAAAGTTATGTCAGCGCTTTATATTTATAGTGCTGTGCTAACAATAACAGGCAATAACAGTATCGTAATCTGTTCTTATACAGTTATACTTTATAAAATAATATGTATTGTTTTTCTTTTTAAGAATTTGAAAATAATGGACTATAAGATAACTTTTATTAAATATAAAAATAAAACTACGACCAAACCGAGCGCGCAAAAGAAAGTAGCATTTTATATTTAGGTTGAAAATGGTTACCCCAAATGGCGTTATGAGCCGCCATTTTGTGACGTCTGAGGAAGTCATAGAGATGACTGGGCAAGGTTGTTGAGAGACTAAAAACCTGATTGTGGAACATTTTGACCGAGATATCAGGATTGATTCTGTTATTGATAATAATATAATTATACATGTAGGCGAAGATAATGATGAAGACACCAAGACACCTCCTCAAGCGAATCAGGTCTGATTAATATTCTGTACGCATTCAATTCAATGTACTTTATTGCATAGAAATACAGATTGTAACTTTGTAACAAAGAATAAATAAAACAATTTTATTATATTAATATTACCTTTTTTGGTTTCCACTTAAATTACTAAAATATAAATTTTAAATGATTCCGCCAATTTAAAACGAAAATAATCTTAAAATAACGCGGCGGTTCATTTCGGAGGAACGGTAACGAACTCAGTGTTATGTTGTGCCCATCACTAGTCGTGACTAACTGATAGGTGTCAGGAACGCATTCTCTGAACAGCCGAACTATAGAAACTAATCGCGCCGAACATGCGCTCGAATTAATCTCCCAGTATTTACCATAGATGGCGGTGGTGTGAGTAAAATTGTCACTTCACTTCACCTTCAAAAGGAAAAGGTCATTAGTTCAATATAAGTTGCTGTTGCACCGAATTATTAATTTAATTAGTTTTAAAGTTTATAATCGCTAGTGTTTTTCGGCTATACACTATCATAGACATACAGTAACACCTACAACATTACACACCACAATATTTAGAATTAACGCCGATTAGTGATTGTGAGTATGAGCTTCTCGGTAAGTAAATTTAATTACTCTAATTTAAGATACATATATTCTCCCGCGCAATCAAGTATTTAACGGCCACAAGGTGATATCTCGTGCCCGGCTTGATTAGAAACTAAAAATAAAACGTGCGCTTACGAATATATACATTAATTTATTTTACTTCTTGTAATTATGTATCATCATCATCATTACAGCCGTTCATAAGAAACATAATATGGACATAATATGGAATAACATAAAGCAGGGTCCTCAGCCACCTACATCCATTGAATCCCTGATGATAAGGAGTTAAGTGACATCGAATTTTACTTAAAATTTAAAATTACAAAGTGGTTAAAAAGTTATTTTTATAACAGTGGATACATATGTATATAATGGAGTGGAATAATTTGCTAGTATTATTAAGACAAGAGTGAATAGGCTTTTATTAGCTAATTCAGTGCACTTTACCCTCGACTACCTATATCGCTACTTACCATCATATGGGATCGTAATCAAGCACTGGCTTATAATCTATACAAATA
>JAGSMP010002100.1:0-30144 GCA_029286625.1 Parnassius orleans | reverse complement strand
ACAACATGTCACACCACAATATTTAGAATTAACGCCGATTAGTTATTGTGGTACGAGCTTCTCGGTAAGTAAATTTAATTACTCTAATTTAAGATACATATATTCTCCCGCGCAATCAAGTATTTAACGGCCACAAGGTGATATCTCGTGCCCGGCTTGATTAGAAACTAAAAATAAAACGTGCGCTTACGAATATATACATTAATTTATTTTACTTCTTGTAATTATGTATCATCATCATCATTACAGCCGTTCATAAGAAACATAATATGGACATAATATGGAATAACATAAAGCAGGGTCCTCAGCCACCTACATCCATTGAATCCCTGATGATAAGGAGTTAAGTGACATCGAATTTTACTTAAAATTTAAAATTACAAAGTGGTTAAAAAGTTATTTTTATAACAGTGGATACATATGTATATAATGGAGTGGAATAATTTGCTAGTATTATTAAGACAAGAGTGAATAGGCTTTTATTAGCTAATTCAGTGCACTTTACCCTCGACTACCTATATCGCTACTTACCATCATATGGGATCGTAATCAAGCACTGGCTTATAATCTATAGAAATAAATAAAATTGAAGTTATTAACATTCTGTTTGAGTAATGAATCGGCGACAGTTGGAGAAGTATTCAATGACTTTGCTGTCAAAATAGGTATATCAGTGAAATATTTCTCAAACACCGCTGCGACTTTTTGATTTGATCTAGTCAATTCATTATTAATTTTCAATTGATAATTTTTGTTACGAGGTTTGTCTTTACCGGTTTCGAACTTCACCCAGGTGGCGATGCACACGTAAGAGTTGTAACATTAAAACAAAAACGTTAATCTTAAAAGGCCGGTAAGTAAACTGTTATTACTACCCATCACAACAAAATGAATAAAAGACAGGTCGAGCAACTTTATACAGAAAACAACCCATAAACAAGAAAATAAGCTACAAGGCATACACTCTAAATTCAGCTCTATTGTTATGAGTATAATGTTTTTTATATGTTTAATTACACCTGCCTTTATTACAAGCTCATACAATATTACAACTTTTAACAATAACCAGTCTATTAACGTCGATCCAATAGGTAAAATGCAGATAATCCAGAATAAATGTACACTTATTTTGTATTACAACTTAGATCCTTATTGGGAAGGAATTGAAACATTTGAAATATTTTTAAAACATTTAAACGAAAGATGTATGAACATAAACGCAGATCACTTATGCCATATGATATTGTTCCAAATATAGCACGAGATTTCGGAACTGCAGTATTACAATGACCTGCTATTGAATCAGCATTTTGTCGGACGCTACAGACAGTGACGGGGAATTGTGAATGGAATGGCTACTTGGCAAATAGTTTGTTTGGCGTATTGGACGAACGTTTCGCGGAACAGTATAGTAAGGATATTGAACTTGTTAGACAAAACCAAAACCATTTATTGAATTTATGTAAGAACCAAACGTCTATATTGGAGTCTGCATATTATTTATTAAATTGTACCGAAAATTTGGTAGCCAAACAACATAAAATTATTAACAGACATTTGATAAACCTGGAAAATCAGACTAACAAAATGCAAGAGGAAATAAAAAACATGCCAATGGCGCAAGATTTTACTATGTCTTCTTTAATAGTCAGCAATATGCTTCAAATATAAAAATGACTCAGGAGAATCTTCTTGAAACTATAACAGACATATTCCATGGTCAATTTAACATGCATTTATTAACAGCCGAACTACTTCGAAAAGAACTCTACATAATTCCTGGTCATTTAACAGAAGATATGACATTACTGATAGAAAATATACAACATGAAGTTCATAAAATTTATAAACTACTTATAATCAAAGCTAGAATGATGCAAAAATACCTTATATTCGAGGTAATATTTCCCCTTCTGAATAGAGACAAATACATATTATCCAAATTATAAAAATTCCTCACTAGGTCGAAAATAATATAGAGATAAGCATTTTTCCAATTGCAGAATACACAGCTATTAGTTTACAAAAGGAACACTTATTTAAAAATAACAAACAACGACTTATGTTTACATGAGGAGGATGTTTATTGTGTCCTATTCGACAGCCCATTTACCATCTTTCAGAAAACAAGATTTTTTGTCAATTGGATCAAACAACAAGTAGATGCAGGATGTATAAGACTAATAAATGGCTACCGCTGAATAACCCTTCACAATACCTATTCCATTGCTGCAACACATAATATGATGTTAAAATTATTTGCCCTGATCGTGTAATTCGGGAACGCCTTAGTAAAGCAGGAGTGATATCTCTCGATAAGGGATGTTTGCTAAAAGGTCAAGATTTTACGTTGTTCTCCCTTCAAATTTACACCCATCAAATTGAGATGAATAATTGACTTATTTCTTCCAAAAATTAACCCATTGAATAACAACATCAAAATAAGCATACCTTTAGAACCTTTTGACGAAAATGACACCAACTTATTAGATTTAAACAGTTCCTTACATAACTTAGACCGTCAAATAAAAGACCTGAAAAAAATGACGTGCAGTTAACAACATTATCGTCGCACGACATCCATCACTACGCAATCAACTATGTGTTAATCGGAGTGGCAGCAGTTGTGGTGGCGGTATTCTTGTGGCGATGGTGATGGCGATGACGGTGGCGGCGTGCATTCATCTCCCCGGACTGGAGCTGCAGTCGGTTAGTGCAATGAGTGCGGGAAATCAAAGAAAGGCTAACCGTAAGCCTATTGTTTCACAGTGAATGCTAGTGCGCGAAATTGTGATGTTAACCGTCAACATATGGCAATAAAAGTGATGTGTCGTGTGAAGTTGGGAAACAAAACAAAGCGTGTTTTCCATACCGCATAGACGTTTTAATATTTAATTATAAAAATAATTGCTTAATAATAAATTTTCATCTAACAAATAACAATCATTCATAAGGTTAAGTTAAAAATTGTTTATCACCTTGTTACTTAGATAAGATCACCTAACACATCACTTAACTTACATTATAATCATCTCTTCATATTTTGGCCCGGCAGCATGTACGGTCCAACCGTACATTTCTGCTGGCGTTATCATTTTACGCAACGCAATCGCAATAGTTTGAAAATTACAAAATTGTGCTAGTTCACGTATTCACCTTAACCGCGATGGACGCGAACTCATTAACATAACATTTAACATAATTACACTAACATTTAATATTATTTAACATATTTAATCTTATATTTTTAACATTAAATTTAAATTATTGTTATTGATTTGGTTGAAACCAATCTTGTCAGCCTCGAGCACAGGCGCAGAGTAGCCAGTCTCGGTATTCTATAGGATGCATTTCGGTGAGTGTGCGCAGGAATTACACACTTTAATTCCTCCCTCCCTTCCACCATCAGACAATCAGGCGGTCGGCGGGTCTTCACTCCTTTGTTGTCCATATTTTACGTATTAGAACCAAACGGTTTGCTTCGTCTTTCGCAATGCGTATAGCAAAGGAGTGCAATAATTTTCCGACGTCTATCTTTCCGTCCGAATACAATTTGGGCATCTTCAAGGCAAGTGTGAATAGGCTCTAGTTACGCTAAGACGATTTACCATCTAGGGCTTCAACACTGCTTACCACCAGGTGGGATTGTGCTTAAGCACTGGCTTATAATATGTAAAAAAATATTGAACTTTCGTCCAATACCCGAACACGAGTCGTTATTTTATCGAGTTCATGCCAAGCAAATAATTTATATTGCATATACTAGTACATGAACCGGATTTGAGGCAAAGAAATTATATTTTAAGAGAAAATCAAACCTTAGTAACAATTATGCACCATTTTCAAACATCTATGTACCTCCCACTTCTATGAAGCAAAGAAAAGTACGTCAAGCTACCTCAACGGCGAGCTTGACATAAGCTCAAATTTTTAACTACTGAGATATGCAGCTTTCCTCGCGATATTTCGCAATACGCATTTTTGTCGTAATATTAATTTTCACTTTCACTTTAATTTTTAAACTTATTTTAATAATTTCTGCAGTAGTAGTGTAGAAATTACATGCTGGTTCTAGTTTGCATGTAAGTCATTAAAAGTAAAGAATTTTCTAATTTATGTTTTCACGTCCTTATAATATACGTAGACGGTCTTCCAGTTACTTTTGAAGAAATATTAAAATATAAGTCGCAACATGTCTATACAAGGTAAGTTTTTACTATACGCCGTGTCAAAAGGCAAAAATAATCCCTGATCGATTTACCCGCAATCAATAAATTAAAAAATATTGAGAAAGAGGTTCCACGTGATTAGTCGCAATTAAGTTCGCGTGACCATATTATATGCTTCATCAAATCGTAACACGCAATGATAAATGGATATAATATACACATATATATATAAGAAATCATTATCTTCAATATTTCTGGAAGTATTACTCTACTATAGTCAATGTTTTCAAATAACCGCTTCAAGATACGCCTTGTCTGCAATATGACAATTATAATTTTATTTTAAGATGAATATCCACCTTACCAAAAACTTCAAAATTATAATTTGAGACTAATCATATAATATATGCAAATCAAAATTTTCATACAAAGAATTTTATAATACAATTCAAACAATTTAAAAACGAATTAAAAATTTCAACACATGTACTTGTAACTACTGAATTTGGTCCGAATTCTGTAGCCCCAGGTGCTGTGATTGTTATTGGCAGCCATGAACGGTAAAATTTGAGAGACAGTTTGCGAGTTCCGTCCGAAGCACTGAAGAACTGAGCTATTACAAACTAAATAATATTTAATGAAAACCTCTCTATATAATATCTATTATAAAAGAGTGACTTAATTTTCTTTCTTTCTTTCTTCTTTCTTAAAACGTTACCCCCACACTAGGATTATGTCCCGTATCGTGGAGGCAGTTTACAAACATAAATTGCACGAGGACAAACATCCAGACCCGGAACAATTATTTGTAGGCCATACAAATACTTGTTCCGTGAGGGATTCGAACCCGCGGCTCCCAGCGCAACAACTCGTTGCTAAGCCACTGCGCCACGGAGCCGTCAAATTTTTATTTGATCATACAGTTAATTTTTAATTGTCACCTTTAATTTAATCTACATACTATAAATTAAAAGCAAAAAATCAGTTTAATCTATTTTGCATTTTATTCGTAATCAATATTAATTTTTAGATTTCACATTTTCCAGATTGTGAATTGGGTCATTTTATAATTTTGATCAAGAAATTGGTTTAATTTTGAAGCTGTACTTATTACAATTTAGCCCTGAAATTCTTACTTAGTCCGATAAAAGAAACCAAATTAAATTTTCTTCCAAAGAATTAGATACCAAGCCTACTCTTTTCTTAAATGCCGGCAACGCTTCTGCAATTCCCCTGGTGTTACATTTGTCAATGGGCGGTGGTAAACACTTACCATCAGGTGAGCCGCATGCTCGTTTGCTCTCATTTAAAAAAAGTCTATCTCAATAAGAAGGAAAAGGGATATAGGTAAGATAAGATATAATAATATCCTCCAAACCGAATTTCGGTCACAGTAGCCAGTCTAAAGGGAGTCTGGAAAATATGTGCTGAGCAGAACAGGATTATGGTGGCCGAGTGTATGTGCAAGCACAGGTACACTCTCTATTCCCTCTCTCTCATGGAATGAAATAGAATAGAATCATTTTTATTCAATATTGATTACATGTAAATCTTATTGAGTCATTTTTAACTTTTACCACTGGTTCGGAAAAAACCCTTTGTCCAGGGAAGAACCAGCAAGAAACCCAGCGGGACTTTTTTTAAAGCATAACTTACAATATAATATTAACACAATTGTTATGAAAACATTTAAAAACAGCATGGTAGGTATCACCTCATTCCCAGGAGTTATTACTCTATGTACTCTTTAGTAGTATAATAACCCTTCCTAAACAATTTTTGCTTCATAAATATTTTAAACCTTTGGATAGATAAGGTCTGCACATTTTCTGGGACTTCGTTGTAAAAGCGTATACATTGTCCCATGAAGGAATTACTGACTCGTTGGAGTGGAGTAACTGGTGTAACTAACTTGTGCTTGTTCCTAGTATATACAGAATGTACATGACTATTTTTATTAAAACTATTTTTGTTTTTTTGAAAATATATTTATGTACATGGTATTTATAGTCATGTAGAAAGAATGAAAGAAGAAAGAGTGACAAAGCAAATTTATGCTGCAGAAGTGAACGGCAGAGTCGGAAAGGGACGCCTTAGACGAAGGTTTATCGACCAAATTGGCGATATATTGAAAATGGGCCAGATTAGGAGTACCCTTAACCGACGAGCGTGTATGCGTAGATATATGGATGTAAAGGAGGCGAGAGGTGTGCCGGGATCGTGCCAAATGGAAGTCCGTAGTCTCTGCCTACCCTCTGGGTGACAGGCGTGAGTGTTTATGTATGTATGTATATTTATGTACATACATGGTCCAATGAGACGGCAAAATGACCTAACTGGAGAGGGACTAGTTTTTTTTTTTGACCCGACCTGGGATTCAGCAGTCGCGTTTAAGACCACTAGAAACACCAGGTACATAAATAGAAAATAGCTTTAGCAGAGTCAAACCGACTTTATTTTTCGTGCTGCTCTTCATTCATCTCCATTAAATCTTTTTGGTTAAGTACAATGGAATGGATAAGAATTATCATTAAATTACAGTGAAATTTGAACATTAATGGTCTAAGTTAATGGCAAATTGTTCTGTTCTTAATCATTATTCATGAATTATTGCCGAACTGTTATGAATTAGTTTTTCAACTTCTGGAATTTCCTGAAATTAATTACTATGAATTATTTTCTACCTACATTCTTGCTTACTTGTGCCAATTTTCATAGTATTTAATGTATCTGGTAAATTTTTGATTTGTTATATTTACGCGAACACTACACATTTAAATAAAATTAGTTTTTACGGATTCTATCGCGTATATTAACATATTTTATATTCCCGACATATCGAGCACTTTATAGCACCCATGGTCACGGGGGGGACTGAGGTGTTCGACTTCCCAATGTCATAGTTTACCACGGCTACGTCCAGATTAAAATTATTAATTTTTGTTCAAATTTTTTTTTTATAGGATAATGGTGACAAACGAGCACACAGTCCACCTGATGGTAAGTGGTTGCTGTGGCCCATAGACATCTACATCTATCCTCGAATACGAATCAAAATGCAGATGCGTTTTCACCCGTGAGGACTAAGATGGAATGCCTCGTTTCTAGTAAAAAGGGTTTCCGGTTTTCTACACTAACCATACAAAACACAGCGGCGTTCAGCTGCTATTTTACGCTTGTATTCTGTGAGAGCGTGGTCCTTCCCCGGTCGAGCCGACCCATTCGTGCTACAACTATACCACTAATATAGCTGCAGCATGGCTCTACCACGTAAAAAATGCAGTATGAACTTATAGTATCTTGAAGTCTTGCAGTTGTATGCTTGGGTTGGTATTTCATTTTATTAATTATAGTATCCCAAGCAGATGGTAGCAACCAGCCATCTGCTCTATTGAAATTAGGATGTTTTTTTATTTCAATAGCCTCGCGAATCATCCTTGGAAGGAATCGGTGTTCTTTAGCGAAGATTTGTGGTCTATCAAATCTGATGTAGTGACTTCCCGAGCGTCGATTCTTCACATCAGTTATGTGTTCTTTAACGCGAGTTTTTATTGATATTTTAGTTTGTCCTATATAAGAGAGACCACATTCACAATCAAACTTGTACACTCCTGCATCTTTCAGAGGAACATAACACTTGACTGATGGTAAAAAATGACTAATCTTCTTCAGCGGCTTATGTTTTAATGGAAGCACACTTCAAGATGTAGCCAATCTTGTCAGTGACACCTCTGACAAATGGCAGTACAGCACGACGACGTAGGCACGGAACCCGAAGCTTGTTGTCGTGCAAAACTTACTTGACCTGTTAGAACTCGACGGCCAGGTGTTTACTGTGGTAAATTTTTGTTCAATAATAGACTATTGTAGCGAGGTATTCGCCTGACGAGTCCAAGGCAACACAAACAGGAGAACAGGTAAAAATAAGTAGGTTTACAGGTGGACAAGATTGAAACTCATGTTACCGTGCTTATAGTAGGGTCAAGTTATATAGTGTGACCTTATAAATCTTAGGTTCCTATTACAGATCTTAGTCCATTGTTTAAGAATAACTTTCACACTAAAGCCCCATTTTTTTACAGTCTGATGAAGAAACGAAGGGCAATAAAAACTAAACAGGATTTTTTATCACATTACGATATACGATGTTATATAATAAGCTAAGCTACCAAAAATACATATGGGAAATAAAATATTGATTTAAATGGAAAAATAACGTTTTAATATGAATGGGCGGACGGCTGCTTTGATGAGCTTTCAATCAATGTAATACACACATTTATCAGATACATTAATGTCAAAAGCACAAAGAAAGATACTGACATGAAATCTCATATCAAATTATGCCAAGTAATATCACCACTACTGTACAATGTCGGCGTAAGAGAATTCATCACCTCATTTGGTCTCATGGGTGCCGTAAAAGGCGACTATACGCAATATCAGAAAAATCTTATGGCTTCTGAATAATGCCGATATAACCATCGCACTTACGACAGACATAAAAAACCCAGAATGGCAACAGGCAGCAGCGTCAAAGGTGCAAGACGTCTGGCACTGCAATTGTCAATCTACCTGCCAAGCGTAATGATTAAGGAAAATCTTCTTTACAACGGGAAAGAGGAGATATTGGGTCCAGCAGTGAATTTTAACAGCCTGAGGAAGAAAAAAGGAGAAGATATCTTTTATATTACAATTCTATCAAATTTTCCAAATGACTGCAATAAGCTTCTCATACCATATACCATAACGAGGCTGTAAAAGTGTTGGCCGCTATAAACTGAACACCTTTTCGACGGGAGATTTCTTTTCCACAGACGACCAAACACTTCATGCGATTTCACATCAAAGATGATTTGATTCCGACCACAGGAATAGAATGGCGTGGTGGTGGCGTAAGAATCCATCGCCCCATTTCAGTTTGGGTTTCTTAAGAAGCTACAAAAAGAAATAGCAGAAAATTCTTATGGTGATAGATTGTGGTATAATAAGTTTATGTCACACGTAAAATACACAGACTGGCCACGGGCAGCAGCGTCAAAAGTGCGAAACGTCTAGTACTATGGTCGTCAATTCACCTGCCAAGCTTGGCTATTGAAGCAAATCATCCCTACAACAGAATATACCAATGTCCAGCAGTGGGCTTTAATGAGTTGTTATAGGAGAAAAATTAAGAAGTAGATATGTTTTATACTAGAAATGTATCAATGATTCCACATGACTGCAAAAAGCTCTTTATACCGTCTCTGTCATGATGAATTTGTAAAAAAAGTGTAGACCATCTGGAGCTAAAGATCTTTTCGGCTGAAGATTTCTTTCACTAACGGACAATCAATCATATCAAGAAAGATTTTGCTAAAATTACAGAAAATAGATAGTTACACTGTGTGAATAGCCTGCACAATGGACCGTCTAGGTGACGACAGAAATTTCCCAGAAAATATCAATGTTTGCCCCTAGCGACGTGCGCAAATATCATTACTTATAACATTATAATTAGAATTACAGATATTAAGAGACTGAATAATTTTTCCGCAAAATTGAATTCGATCTAAAAGATTTAAATTTATGCGAAAAATATATATTGAATGAAACTACATATTTTTTACTAAAAAATAGTCCCTTTCTATAGACCTAAAAGTGTGCAACCGTGACGCAGATGCATTGGGGCACCGCGGCGGACATTTCTTGCCCTAAAACCCCCTCAGAAATAAGAGGAGGCCTCTGCCCAGCAGTAGGCATATATAGGCTGTAACTTTAACTTTTTAACTTTTAACGCCTATGTTTCGCAGTCCATCATTACTATAAGGATACTGTCGCTTGAATACTACTGCTACTGCTACTGCTACTGCCACAGCTACTGCTACTGCCACTGCAATTTCCACTGCCATTTCCACTGCCACTGCCAATGACAATGCCACTGCATATGCTACTGCTACTGCTACTGAACTGCTACTGCTACTATTACTACACCCCATCACAAATCCACTGCTAAACATAGGCCTCCCCCTTACATTGCCAAGAAAAAGCGTCCTGAGCTACTTGCCTCTATTGGCTGGTTGCGTGTTTCATCAGGTCGTCACTCCATTTCTAGTAGGGAGTCGCCCAACACTGCGCTTGCCAGTACGAGGCTGCCACTCGAGAAACTTTCGTCCCTATCGGTTGTCGGTTCTTCGAGCTATATGTCAGGTCTTTTCTCACTTTGGATCAGTCGCTTAAATATTTCATTATTTTAAAGATGTTACAATCATTTAGCAAACACCTGCGTAAATATTTTATAAGAGGATGTTAGTTCCGTTTATTTTGTCCTATAATATTTTATTTATATTTGTTCGCGGATCTTAGCTAAATAATTTTACATCTTTGAAATAGTTGATTTTCGCAAAGTAGTGCCTGGTTCTATGATTCCATTATTATTTTATCGAACTGTATGGGATCAGTCAAGTCATAATACTTTTATAATGTATAGCATAAAATCAAGAGCTTAAATCTTAAATGTCCTGCCACCTTCCTGTCAACTTAGATAATCTATAAAAGCTTTTTAGTGAGGTTCTATGACTTAAGTCGGACTTAAGTCGGAGACTTGAGTCGGAGTCAGACGCATAAGCGAGTATGCGAGCATGATCACCTAATGGTAAGTGGTATGTGGACTGCCAACCAACGAGATGATGAATGTAAACTTGATAATTTAAAAGCTAGGTTGTAGTTAAACTTTGACTTTCTTTTTTTAAGGAACTAGGGTGACAAACGAACACACAGTCCGCCGGTTGATAAGTGGATGCTGTGACCCACAAACATTTACAACAATCCGCGATTAAGAATCAAAATCCATGCATTGTCACCCCTAAGACTAAGGTGGAATGCCTCATTACCAGTAAGATATTCTCCGGTTCTCTACATCATCATACTGTTACGAGCTTGGGGTTCAAGACAATTAAAAACTGCCGAGTGAATTACCAAATTTGACACTTTAATTACACAACACTAATTACAACTTAAAACCACACTAATAACAAAACACATTTGTACTACAGATCACTTTAGTTCGCAGTTGTATCGCTTCGGAGTATTCGCTTGTATCGCCAATTCAATACTGACTCGTTCGTAGTCTATACCGGCCTTATATAGCGCTTCAGATACTTTCCAGAACCTTCTACTGTAGAAACATCTAGAATGTTCGAGTACATATCGGTCCCGAAATTTCTAGAAGGATCTTGACTCTCCTAGTTCTGCTACTCGATACTGAGGGCGCTAGTGGTATCTAGTGTTGCCATGTACAAGACATTAATAGTGGCGCGCAACAATACGTTTAAATTACTTTTATTTATGTCCAACACAAAACTTAATAATTTTCGTGTCGCAGAATTGTCAGTAGCAGCTCGAAGTCTAGTAGTTGGCGGTGTTTCATGCCTTGTAATCAGGAAATACCTGATCCTGGTCTCTCTTCGGTCGTGTCGAATTGCCGTCTCATCAATCTATGACAGTGAGGGAAAAGAGAGTGCAAATCTGCGCGGAACACTATAATCCTGTCCTGTGCAGATGACTAGTCTACGTTGAGACTAGCCACCGTGATGTAAATTCGGTCTGGAGGACTATATTTTATTTTATTACATTTATATTTTTTCTGATATTGCAATTTTTTTAATTATTTATGTAAAGGCAATTGCACCATCCTTTAAAGGGTCTAAAAATAAGCAAAAGTTCAGAGGCATTCATAGAGATTACAAGCCGTTTTAATTTAATCCAATAGAGTTTTAAATTAATAAAATAATGAAACTATAAAACTGTAAAAACTGTAAAACCAACCTTAAGAACCCGTACAAAGCTTTACGCTAACTAATACCTGAGTATGGGCAGAGTCCCAAAAGCAGCAAGATACTCACGAAACGTTTATTCATAAAATGTGGATAATTGTAAAGATGTGGTAGCTTATTGTGTTGTATATTGCCTACACAATCACAAACCTAATATCCCAAATTACATAGATGGCACTTACTTGTTATAAGTTTCCAGATTGACCCAAGGAATGGTCTCACACCAACACGGAAACTAAAAGGAAATAAAATTATTTCTACATAATTTAATAGCTTCTGAATTTAATTAAACTACTTTTGATCTAAAAAAAATAGTGAACCCTTTTCAGCAGTGGATTTGTGAAGGGTTGTAATGATAATGAATGTGAACCTTTTCAATGGACTAAGCAATATTAAAACATCTAGTTAACAACTATAAAGTCGTCTTAATAGTTACAGTAAAAAAATGGTGTAATTTTATCTTGAAATTTAAATGGAAAAACTTAAGGTATAAACTGTTTAATGAAAAAGGAATCATTAAAATTGATTCACAATCGGTGAAGATGTCGCGTAACATACAAGTAAAAAATATATATTCGAATTCAGAACCGCCTCCTTTTTTGAGGTCAACTAAAATGAGATAAAACAAAGAGAGATAAGAATGTGAAAAATTGGAGTAAACCTAGGGAATACACAACATTAACAATCTATGAAACTTATTCCTAACTGTTTACTTCTTTACCACCCTTTAGTAATCCACTGGTTACAGATGAATTTATTTTCAAGCTGATATTAAAAAACGTAAACAACACAGTAGGATTTAGTTCAGCATTTTGGAGGCGTTTACACACACAAACTACACATGGAGAAACATCTAGATCCGGAGCAACTCTTTGTAGGTCATAAAAAAACTTGTTCCGTGCAGGATTCGAACCCAAGCGCTTCAAACTCGTGCACTGTCTGTAATTTTAATATATTCTGGAAAAAAACCAGTCCAGGGGACTATTTAAAGCGTACTGAAGCCAAATTAGTGGTTTTTAGAATTTTTGTCTGTCTGTCTGTGTATTCACGATTCACGCAAAAACTACTGAACCGATTTCCATGACATTTTGTATGTAGGTAGTTAGTAACTCGTGGCAACTTATAGGCTAATTTTTATCCGATTACGGAACTTCAAAAACAGAAGGTTAAGTATTTTTCTTCCATTAGATCAGGGATTGGCAACCTTATCCAGCCTAAGAGCTCATTCTAAAATAATTTACTCCTGAAGGACGCATGAATGGTTAACGGAAATAAAATATTACACAAAGACAAAACAAGATGTTTATTACATGAGGCATACATACAGTCAAATATATTAGTCACTAGTTATTACAACAATTAGTGATTAATTATTATTAGTGTGATACTTGGCCTTGCATTTCTTCCGACAACTTGATGAAATCTGGCTCATAATTTGAAGTACCAGTCCTCATACAATGTTCCAAATTTACATTTGTCATTCTGCTTCTATTTTTCGATTTTAAGTTCTTCATTGTTGAAAATATGGATTCGCATACGTACGTTGATGCGCCATACGCAAGTTTTTTAAGAGATAATGCCCTTAAAATTAGATATTTATTTTCATCAACAATATTCCAAAAGTTTTCGTCCCTCATGTATGATTTCAGGCTTAAGTCGTTCTTCATGGTTATTATTTCCAGCTCTAATTCATCGTAATTTTCTATGCCAAAATAGTTTTGATCTTTTTCGAAACATCACCTTCTGCGGATGGGTTCATTATGAACTCCAAGATAGGCTCAAGATTC
The DNA here is from genome assembly GCA_029286625.1 of Parnassius orleans. Taxonomy (NCBI): domain Eukaryota; kingdom Metazoa; phylum Arthropoda; class Insecta; order Lepidoptera; family Papilionidae; genus Parnassius; species Parnassius orleans. The sequence goes on along the minus strand of JAGSMP010002100.1, from coordinate 16,374 downwards.
TTAAATAGTTGGAAACGAAAATTAAATTCGTCCAAAAGTGTATCTAGTTGTGGGGCAAACGAAATGGTATCAATATCGATCACATGAACATTTTCTTTAAATTTGGGAAGTGTGAAGTTGCATTTCTCAGTAAATGGGATTTCCATAGATTCAGTTTGGCTTTGAATGTATTCAGCGATCGAATCACTTTCGCAACATGACGATTTCATTCAGTTTGATTGTTATATCAGAGAGAAACTCCAAATCAGCAAGCGACGAAGGATCAGTCAACTTTGGATAATGTTCCTTTCTCGTTGCCATGAACAGTTTGATTTCGTTTATTAAACTGAGAAAGCGTACAAGCACTTTGCCTCTGCTCAGCCATCGAACTTCCGTATGCAATATCAATTCCGCGTACTCAGCATCTTCATCTTGCAAAAGCTGCCGAAACAAACGGTGATGTATTGCCGCAGCTTTAATAGAGTTAACTATCTTTAAGACAATCTTTGTGACGTGTTAAAAACAAAGAATTTTGGCACACAACGCCTCTTGGTGGATGATGCAGTGGTAATGAGCGAATTGAGGAAACACGTCATTTGCCATACACATCGCAACGAAGCCATTTTATTACCTATTATTGCAGGTGCACCATCAGTAACTATGGCAGCTAACTTTTTTAATGGTAACTGACATTCTTCTGCAAAGTTTATAAATGGATCGTAAATATCTTTACCTTATGTGCGACCCTTGAGCGACAACAACTTCAAAAATTCTTCCTTTGTTGTAAAATCATTAAATATTATTTAAATAATAACATATAGCTGTGCAGTGTCGGAAATGTCGGTAGACTCGTCGAGTTGAAGAGAGAAAAACTTGCACTTTTTAATATCACTCTCCAACTCCGATTTCATATCAGTAGCGAAAACTTCGATTCTTCTAGACACTGTTCTGGCTGACAATGGTATCGCTTCAATAGCCCCAAAAATTTCAGTTTTGTTTTTAAAATTCTGAAAGACAGAATCAGTAGCTGTTAAGAAGGCTTCCTTTATTATTTCCCCGTCTACAAAAGGTTTTTTCTTCTTAGCCAACTAATGAGAAACCTCTAAAGATGCAATAGTAGCACTTATCGAAAGTTGAACTGGCCTGGTGAAAATACTTTGTTGTTTTGTTAGATTTGTCTTCAATTCGCACAAACGTTTCTTCCGGATTTCAGTATTTGGTGGAAAACTACTGTTACACGACGCATGCAGAGTATTAAAGTGTCTTTCAATCATTCAGTGTTACTTGCAGTTACTGCTACTGGCAGTTGCATAATAAACAAATACTTTTTCCGTTATACTCAAATAAAAAGATTTTTCTTCCCATTCCTTATTAAAATAATAAGTCCTTGGTCCTTTACTTACGTTAAAAATACAATATAACAATTCAGGTCTACAAATATGTAGCTAAAACTAACAACACAAAAATTCGGCTACTTAACTCTGAGTATTGCAGCGCACTGACTCACTCGGGCAGATTGGGGCGAGGCGGGGGAAGGCTCAAATAAATACCATATTTATAAATAAAGTTAATTAGTTTTAACCTTCGCATAATAATCTGAAACTACGCCGACGATCATCAAATGGAAAAAGTAGCATATTTTTCCTTCAGTTACTAATAAATTAAATAATATAAACAACTTACATTTATGTTTATAAGTTTAAATAGGTAGATTTATAAACCTATTTAAAATCCTAAAGTTTTTTTTTTTTTTCATTATTTCATTTTAAAAGTGTAATAATTTAAATAGATAATGGTTACGTCTATCAAACGCATGACAATTGATATAGTTTTTAGTTCAATTGCTAATCTATATGTAGACTAATTAAAACTGGTCTGCCTGCTATTATTGCAAAATTTTTATTATCCTTATAATTAGATCAAAGAGAAATTTATAGATGTCGCGGCCGGATCGTAGAATTTATCATATATTACAAAGTAGTCTATCATTTCGTGAAATGGTGTAATTTCATGATATTTAACACTGTTTGTTGACCATGTCATGATATAGCTTGATCAAATCAATGAATAGAGATCGTTTGACGATATTAATAACTAAACACAAAATTGCTATTTCATGATATGGTCATATCGTCAAACAGTTTTGACGATATGACCATATATGATAGCATATTTTTTAACAGAAATAGAATTTTTAACAGAATCAACAATCATTTTATGCCTTATATAAATAAATGTTCGCGGGTTTGGGGTGGCTCTTGAGTCAAACGCACCCCAACCTTCTATCGCTGATATTACTAGATAGTATAGTTTTGGCTTTCAGTTTTAATGTAATAATAACGCCATCTACTTTCTGCTAATTAAACTAATGATAAGTAACTGATAAAATTAAATTTTCGAATGCTACTGAATACTTATTCGTGCAATATAAAAAATTGTCACATTAAAAATATCCAGACCGGTGGCCATTACCGGGATGATTTACCGCAATTACCACGTTTGGCAAAATCACTAACGACACTGTTACACTGGATACTGTACACAACATGTGTTTCGTGTGCTCAGTATCCAGTACTGTGTACACAAAACTGAGATTAAGAGAGAAGCTCTTTAGTTGAAAATATTGGGTGTCTACCGGCATAGCTTTAATTTCACGAACTTAATTTGTTAGCAAGTTATCTGTATGTAAATAATTGAAAAATAAGTGCAATGAGAGATTTTAACTCTATTTGATGGATTAGTTCGTGGCATCGTTGGATGTCTAATTACTAGGTAGATGTGGTCAACAATCGTGCAAAAGCTTTGTTTCAGTTTTTATGAATTTTATTTCAACAAATACGAGAGCTGTGCAGTTTGCCGTGAGATTTCATCATAGCACAGGAGCAAAACATCTACGATTCCTTTGAGGACAAAAGAATATGTTATGGAAAAGAATCATGTCCAATCCTGACCTGAAAATTTTCTAACGCGTCTAGTGATGTAAAATATCTTAATTATATCGCATAATTGAATTTTCAAATAAAGCCAGGAAAAAAAGTAATGTTACTATGTTTATCATTCTCAATAGACTTTTGGAGACGGAACGTGTTTTACAATGGCACAAAGGCCCAGAAGCCATGCCAAAAATTTAATAAATTAATAACATGATGAAAAAAATGAATGAATGACAGGCTGTCATTTGTTTTACTTTTGCAGTCGTTCGTTTGCTCTTGCTACGTATTGTACTATGCGATTTTGGATTTTCTCATACCCTTACAACTTTTTCATTTTCCACGAACTTCGATACCTTCCCCTTTACTTTACTAACTTTACTTTGACCTGGGTTATACGGATACCGATTTAGTGCTTTTTGATTGGGATCTAAGACGTCATCGCTCTTGTTTGAAATCGTTATGGAGCCTTCTACGAGATTGCTTTGTATATGTAACATATGTGAATATATTAGTCAATGCATATGTGTTAATACGCTTCAGCGTTATCGGCTTGACCAAGCGTGGTGATTAATGCTCATGCATTCTCTGTATGAGAAGAGGCCTTTGCCCAGCAGTGAGACAGTATTATGCTGGTATTAGGTATTATTTACTCGTCCTTGTCTGTTGATCAGACTTTTAGTGTTCGATGGCTGAAAGCATCGTCTCTCAAACCCACTCCTGGAGTCTGGTCCGTTTCGATGACAGATTTTGACCGATAATTCAATGAACTATACATATATTGCCCTAACTTGCACAAAGTGTAGTGTAGAAATCTTTAAAACTCATCATCGGCGGGATATTACGAGAATATAACTGCTGTTTGCGACCGCGTGCCGATTTGATGATGATATTACATTGAAGAGTGATTTATTTATGAGTGATTGTAACTCTCTCAGCAATTAAGAAACAATTTGATTTTAATTGTCGTATAGTTTTTGAGGTTATGACACCTTATAACCTATTTACTTAATAGCATTTTTCCCTGACCTTTAAATGAAAAGATAATAAGTTATTATAAACAATAATTATTTTTATGCAACATTAGTTGTAGGTAGACGCGACCTGCAAAACGAATCAAGTGACAGGTCAATCAATGTATGGAAAGTGGGCATGATACTTTTACGTGCTGAATTATCACGTATCCGGTGAAGTTGTGAAGAATAACTTCGTGGGGGAAACCTAGATGTCTGAGTAATTAAAAAAGTCATGGAAATGTGAACACCTTTAATACGCATTGAAGCATTGCGGCATACCTACTCTTTTCTGCCCACGAAACACTATAGATAATGAGGAGCCCTGTGAACAGCAGTGAGATGATTGTGTGCTGCTACTTTACTTTTTTACCCTTAATGAGACTTATAAATCAGTTTGTCATTTAAGATAGCTTTGATATTTTCAGACAAATTAACATTTTTGTGACAGCCCTGGTTTCATAGCTCACATGAGTATATGTAAATAAACAGGCTCTTGCGGAAAAATACTTTAATTATCAAAGATATCAGATTTTACTTCAACAAAGGTTTATTTTATTTCATTTGTCAAATGTGGTAATCAAACTGATCCAAAAGTAAATTTCATAGTACGTAAGCATTATTATACATTTTAGTAAATATTTTATTTGCAATTTGAAGTGTTGATTTACCACGTTTTCGACGGTGAAGGAAAACCGGCATATCTGAGAAGTTCCCCAGATGAGGTGGTCATGCGTTGCGAACACTTTTTGGCCAAAAACTCTCTGTGGCCTGTGCCCAGTAGTGACATGTATGTAGGCTGCAACTTTTTTAGTTTTAATGAGGTAATTATGCAGTTTTTATTTCATTCATAAATTTTCGGAGATATTACTTTTTGTTTTCATTCTACATTAAATATTAAAGCTAGCAAAGATGAGTAGAACTTATCATCGTCATCATTACAGCAGAGCCTATCAAAAGTACACTGAACTGAACATAGGTCTCCCACATAAATTGTCAAATAGGCTGGATATTTGTTATAGTTGCTACACTTGGCAGGCGGGTCGGCAACCGCAGCCTTTATTATTTTGAACTGTTGTCAGGAATGTGATGTTGAACATCTCCTTTTTGTTTTCCTCTGTCGCGTCTTACGACACACACGACACGATATGAGGTGGCGGATTTGTTTTTCGCCACCACAATAAGTCAAACATTTTTTTACTTCCGTTCGTGAGTGTAGTTCTTCCCACTTTCACTGTGAATAGAACTTCATTTGCAATAAATATAATCTTAAGGATTTCATCGCGTTTAATTTTAACATTTTTAATTCCTGACGTTTCGGGCACTTTACAGAACCCATGGCCACGGGGACTGAGGTGTTAGACGTCCTGATGTCAAAGTTAACGAAGACCATTAACTTTTAATGTTCATAAAATCCGTAAAATTAGTTTTATTCCATGTTTAGTATTCATCATTATAGAACTGCATTTGAAGTCTACTCGAACGTTAAAAAAATATCAGCATCTATTTTATGGTGCCAATCTATATTAAACGGGACCAATGATATTAATCAAATATCGCAAATAAACACTATACCGTAAATTGATAGAAGACCATGAATTCATCATTATTTTGTTAAAACTAAATTAACTTTAATTATGAATGAATTTAAACAGTAAAGTGTAAATAATAATAATAATAATAATAAATTTTGATTCCAAGGCAATTTACCTTTCTTATGGATACATCGGCAGACACGCCCGATATAAAAATGGTAGATGTTTCTAGATATATGATAATAACGCAATCCTGAAAAAATTATTATTCACGTGTTTCTGTAGCATATTTTATCTATCGTCAATCATTTGCGTCCAATAGTATTTGAGAATTAGTTAGCTTTCTTAGACAAACATTCATAGAAACATAGACACCGAGTTGACTTTAAAAGTGATCACGAATTTGGTACGGAACAGCATTTAATGACATTCCTAAATTGAAAACCACTTGAGCGAAGCCGCGAGTAAAAAGCTAGTGATTAATATACCATCTATTCACACCAAAAGCTAATACATATAACTGGACTGTAACAATGACGATAGTATGTTTTGTACCTACAGTATGTTAATCTGCCTCGTTGATCTAGTGGCCGTTAACACGATAGCTGATCGTGAGGTTTCGTGAGTTTATGTCTGAACCGTTACAGACTAAATTAAAACTAGAATGATTGGAATGTTACTCTTTGTGACTTTCTTTTGTAAAATTGAAGTGATAAACGAAATTACCGTCCACTGATGGTAAGCGGTTATTGCCTCATTGACACCTGCAGCCAACTTCAAACAAAGAAAACCACAGATGCGTTGTCACCATCTCTATATCCTTAAGACCGGAAAACAGCAGAGCACGCAGCTGCTGCTACTTGAGGTGGCATGTTCACAGACGGACTTTTAGCCAGACAAAAAGTCCTATCACCTTTTATCACCCTACTGCTGCTAAACTGAAAAGAAAAAAAGTATATTTTAGCTGGAGGGTATGTATGTCCTCTCCAATGTTATTGCTATTTAATACACACTCCGTAACTAATGCGAACGGTGATATCTTTAAATTAATCGTACTTGCGTCTGAAAGTGTTCGCGTAGCGTCTGAACAACTCAGATGACGGTTCAGAGCTATGCTAGTATCCGATAGGTGCCGATGTAGTCAAATTATTAACACATGTTGTATTAAAAGACGCAAGCTATCTTGATTAAACTGAAGATCAACTAAACAAACTTGAGCGTATTCAAAATCTGGCTATTCGGTTCATATTTGGCTTGCGTAAATATGACCATGTTTCCGAATTTCGTTTAAAGCTCAAGTGGTTACCCATTCGCCTTCGCCGGAATCTACAAATTGTTTCTCTTCTGTACTGTGTATTATTCAATCCAATGACTCCTAGCTATCTGACGGAAAACTTTAAGTTTCTTGGTCATGACAGACCGGATAGAGTTCTACGGTCAGCCGGAGAACTTATACTCGCGCCACATTCTTATCGAACTAAATACTTTAAGAAATATTTCACAGTCAAGGCCATCTGCTTATGGAATGATCTTCCTCCGCAAATTCGTCGTGCGAAAACACTACAAAAGTTTAAGACTGACGTCAAAAATCACTACCTAACAGTGCAATAACCACTGGTCATCATTTGCGACATGTATTTTTTGTATCCTGTCTGTATTTATTTATGTAATTTTTATGTATATTTGCCTATTATATATATTATAATGTATATATTAGTGTATTAAATATTTTGTTATTATGTATCGGTTTAGTTTATTTAGTTTATATATTCGGTTTAGTTTATAATATACACCACCTTCCATTGTCCAATAGTACAATTTTCTCCTAATCTTAAGGTTGTCTGGAAGAGATCGCTTTTTAGCGATAAAACCGCCTTATTGTACCTACCTTTTAAGTTTTACTCCTTGTAATTTGTTTTTTATCGTTTTTGTGGTGTACAATAAAGTATAAAAATAAATAAATAAATAAAAGACCAAAGTGACTCATAAACACAAAATCTGGATTTGATAGGTGGCGTTGTGATCGAGTGGTTTTACACTGTAGAAAGTTCGGAGTGTATTCGGATGGAAAGTCATCGCACCACCATCATAAAAGGGCAGAATAATGTCTTCCGGGTCAGCTTGTAACAATATGACGTCAGCATTAATATAATATGACTGCCTCGTTAGTCTAGCAGTCGCAAGCTCGACTGCTGATCACTAGGTCGCGGGTTCGAATTCCGAGTTGTGCCAAAATCAGTTATTGGGTTTTTCTGTCAAGAAAATCACAGAGGCAGGCCAGAGTCAGGAAGCTGGCAGTATTCTACCCACGTACCTCGGAAAGCAAGTAAAGCCGTTAGTCCTGTGACTGATCTCTCTCCGACTGTGTCGGATTGCCGTCCCATCGGAATATGGGAGTGAGGAAATAGAGAGTGCACCTGTGCTTGCGCACACACTGGCTGGTTTTAGTTGATACTGGCTGCCGTGGCCGAAATTCGATCTAGAAGACATTATCATAACACTTGTTACATCACTTCAATCGGTAGTAATCAGTGGTTTTACTTATTGTTGTACTTTAATTATTTATAAAAGTTTCCTAGAATTAAAATGAAAATTAAATACTCTCCAAGAATCTATGAACTTTACGAGAATTTTGTTCCCCTCAGGCGACCTTTAATCGGCTTATAAGTCGTTTGGAGGTGGGTCAAACTACTGTAATCGTTTCCTGTAGGCTATTTCTTGTTTTAAAAAATGCTGCAAATTTAAATGATATTACTTAGTATTCATTTGCATTGGAATAAATTACGCGGTTCCGTTTTATCCGATGACGTTTGTACAAAGGTATTAAAAAGTGTATCAACCATCATCTCACCCGTTTTATCTTACATCGTAAATTTAAGTATAGCTTCTGGAATATTTCCAAATAAATAAAAAAAGTGGTTCAACCTGTATTTAAGAAAAATTATAAGAGTGATGTTGCAAATTATAGACCCATAGCACTCATACCGATATTCTCAAAATTTTTGAGAAGGTAATAAGTCAAAACCTTAATGATTTCCTTGAAAAATATAAAATCTTCACAGAAAAACAAGTTGGATTTGGAAAGAATAAAAGTATAAATTTAGCTGTCTTTCAATTTCTACGTACTGTAATGTCAAGCCTTAATAATAAGCACTTAGTATCTGATCTTTATATAGGTTTAACCAAAGCTTTTGACGATGTTAATCACAGCCTCCTCTTAAGTAAATTATAAGCGTACGGAGTCCGAGGAAATGTCCTCAATCTCCTAAAAACATAATTAATAAATCGTCAAATTACGCGCATATGCTCAAACACGTATAGAAAAATAGTGCATTCATCTTCATATCGTGAAGTAACTGAAGGAGTCCCCCAAGGAAGTATTCTTGGTCCATCATTATTCATTGTTTATATAAACGATTTACCAAATTATATAAACCAAGATATGGTAATATTTGCAGACGATAGCACAATCATGTTTACAAGCACAAGCAAAAAATCAAATGGTATCTGACATAAATCAAACACTGGACATAATAATTCAATGGTTATCAGATAATAATCTATTAATTATACTAAATAAAACAAATTTAATGACATTCAGAAATATGAAAAATAATTTAATAAATCTTAATATATGCTACAACGGACAACAAATTAATATAGTCAAAAATGCAAATTTTTTAGGCCTCAATCTCGATACGAACTAAAAATTGAAATCTCAAGTGGAAGATATTTGTACTAAACTCAACCTGTTCTCTTAGGCACTGTATAGACTTGGAACAATTGTGAATCAATCTGCTGTCACACTACGTACTACGGTTATGTAGCATCAGTGCGAAGGTATGGTGTCATCTTTTGGTGTAACTCTGTAGAAAATAATATGATATTTAGAGCCCAAAAGAGATGTGTGGGCCATTGTGAAATTAAAACAGACGGATATTTGTAAACCATTTTTATTAATCTGAAATTGTTAACACTTCCATGCCTTTATACTCGTATATATGACGTAGACGTCTTATTTATTACGCATATTTCTTTATTTGAGTGCCTACACTGTAAACGTAATAATCAAAAAATATGTTTTCCATCAAACAAAACAGCGCAATTTAACAACAGTATATTTTGTTTGGCCCCTCGAATTTGTAACCATTTACCATTACACATATTGAGATGCTCCAACATAGATAAGTTAAAAATACTATTGAAGCAATTTCTTGTTAATAGGGCATACTACAGTGTGAAAGAATATCTTGAAGACAAATATGAAATTCAATAATTAGCTGTTCATGACTCAGAATAACTAAATTGACTTGACTTATATAATATTATTTAAATTGAATTATCTGTATTATTTTTGATTATGTATCATGTGAACTCTAATTATAACTAGATCATATATGAGTAATTTAATATAAAAGTAACAAATTTGATGAATATTGCATGCCAAATGGCGGAATATAGCTGTATTAAATGTTTGTTCTATAAGTGGTAAACTATGTAAACACCAACTGTATCAACCTATATTCGCAATGAACTATTTGAATTTGAATTTCCCCTCAAAGTGAAAAGAGGTTAGTAACCATGTAGTGGCGGTATGAGAATATCCTCTACCCCATATCGTCCCGTGGGTGTCGTAAGCGAGAAAGAAGAAGACAGAGAAAAACAAACCCCAGCATATGGGCAACAGAGTCTCCCTCATAATATCAAGAAAATAAAACTCTGCCTTTGCCAACCCACATGGAAACTGTGGCAAATATCTTCCCTGTGCGGCAATCTATGGGGAAGTCCTATATTCAGAAGTGGACTTTGAAACGTCGTAATAATTGTGACCCAGAAGTGGCTTTTGAAAAATAAACAAGGTAGTTTTTATTTAACATTTTTCTGTTGTAATCATTTTCATCATCGTACAAACATTGATATCGCCAGCCCATTAAAATTCACTGTCAGATGCCTCTACTGTTGTAGGGAGGATATGCCTTGAGCGTCTCCAATCTTATACGTGGTAGAGCCATGCTGCAGCTATATTAGTAGTATAGTTGTAGCACGAATGGGTCGGCTCGACCGGGGAATGACCACGCTCTCACAGAATACCAACGAAAATAGCAGCTTAATACTGCTGTGTTTCGTATGGTGAGTGTAGAGAACCTTTACTGAAAAGAGGCATTTCATCTTAGTCCTCACGGGTGACAACGCATCTGCATTCGATACTTTATTGAGGATAAATGTAGATGTCTGTGGGTGGCAACCACTTACCATCACGTGGACTGTGTGCTCGTTTGTCACCCTATCCTATAAAAAATCGTCATGCTTGGCAGGAGAATAGACGATTGCAGTATCAGGCATCTCGCACCTTTGAAACCCTGCACGTCACTGCTCTAGGTTTTTAGTCTGGCCTTAACATTAATTACATCGCCATCAAAAAATACCAAAATATTTTTCTGGCACTGACAAACAGACCAGAAGATGGACAGCAGCATCCAATTTGCCAAGCGTGCAACTATGCAAATATCATCTTATTTAAATATCATCTCTATGATGGAAGTAATGGCCCTTTTGAATGAATCCGTAAAATTGGTATCACTATAGTAAAAAGCGGATTATCGTAAATTAATGATGTCTTAAGTTTAACAAAAGGATATAAATTACTTTCTCGGTATTGTTTCACCATCCTTATTATTTCTTTTTTGGCGCAATTAAACATTTTGGCAAAAAATTTAGTACCTCAGATATCCTTTGCTATTCAAGAATGGAAAATTGTGGCGGCAAAATTTTGGGTCCGAGAGAAAAAACCTTCACATAACTTTTGATCAGACGGTTTCTTATATATCCCATATTAGTTCACTCCTAAACATAGGCCTCCCCCAAAGGAATGCCACAAAGCCTTAACCACCTACATCCGTCGACCTCGTGCATCTCTTCTCTCCGGTCTCCCTCGATCGTAAGCTTCGCTAACGCTTGACCTTTCTTCTAGAGTAGTTTAATAAGTACTTCTTTCAATATAACACTGAAAAATCTATATTTAAAAGCATTTATAAGACATACATTAAGAAATTGTTATTGCCTGAAAATACCACTTCATAGCTAACTGGTATTTGAGTCTCACACTAGTGTTAATATGTGTAGTTAATTTATTTACAAACACCAGTTTCTAATATTTTTGTGTAGTAGATTTTATATAGTTTATGTCTACACCTCGCATGGCATTATCTATTTCACTTCATACTAAATACTACATACTAAATTATTAAATGAAACTAATTTTACGGATTATATCGCGTTTAATTCAACTTTTAATTCCCCACGTTTCGGGTGCTTTACAGCTCCTATGGTCACGGGGGTTTGACTTCGTTTAATTGTTTCATTTCCTTTCCATCATCGGACAACCTTTTTTGTCGTTGTTATCAGGAAGACTTTGTTGCCCATCTCCTAATTTGTTTCCCTCTGTCACCTCTTACGAAACCCACGTGTTGATATGGGGTAGTGGATATTCTTACGTCGACGTCCTCTTTGTAGTACTAAAGGATCAAAGATATTTCTGAAATTACTGTTTATTATCAAAACGGATGATAAAATTCTATTAATCTTTGAATGGGATCTTTAAATTTGATTCTATTTCTTGCTCATATTGTGTGTGTCTGTTAGTCAATACGAAGGTGTGTACGTGGGCTTCACTTTTCACACAATATTTAGGAAAAAAAGCTTGCAATCAAAATATGGACACAGCCTACAAGTCATTTTTAAAATAAAAGGCGGTGCCGCATGACAGTCTCATGTGCAGCAATAGACACAGGCTTTATTACTATTCCTTTTTCAAAAAAAAAATAATGAGAGTCTCGACCGCCGCCCACGAACAACTGCAACCACACCAGGGGAATCGCAAGTGTGTTGCCGAAGTTTTAAAAAGGAGTAAGCTCGTTTCTTGAAGATTAAACAGGAAATGACTTAGGGATAAGTCCTAACGGCCGGAAAAATCCCCGATGGTAAACGATTCCACAAAGTCGTGCGAGGAAGGAAAATTCTAGTAAATCACACAGTGGTGGACGGCCAAGCTTTCAAATGCTCTCTACGAGCCATAGACTTTTTACGAGCTAATAAGGAGTTCAGGTTTCCAGATGTAGGTACTATGATTTAAAATTTGAGGTATTTTACATTCTAGTGTTTTCAAGTATTTTAAGTGTGCTAAACATTTTCAATATGATAGAAAAAAAATATTTTCTCAAGATACAAACTAAACTTTAAAAGTAAAAAAGTATCAAATTACAAAATTTCATACATATCGTTAGAGCCGTTTCCGAGAAAATAATTACATAATATAGAGGTACAAAAATATTTAAAAAAAAGTATTAAATAGTTATATCCATAAAAAAATAATTTTCTGTGAACTTAGTGTAATTCTGAGGAGTAATCAAACGTTTATCGACCAAAGGCTTGACGTCAAGGTTTGGCAAGGCTTTACCAATTATATTTCATGGGCAAATTAAGTTTGTTGCTTTGTTCATGAGTCCAGCTCGGTCGATTTTTGTCCTATTAACCTCTATATTGAAAATTTCGTTGCAGTCCTTAGAGCCGATTTTAAGAAAAAATATTGCTCGTATAATAGTATACGATATTCATATGGCTTCTAAAGACAATTGTATATTCAATAATTTCAATACGGTTGCGCTTGTCTCTATCTAAATATAAGTTTGTTATAATTTTATTATTGCAATATTATTTTAAAAATATAGAATATTTGAACCATGGCTAAAAGTTTTTATTATGGCCTTTTATGAAATTATTTTTAATATTTTTTACCAAACCGTTTAGTGGCGGTGTAAGCATATCAACTACCCAATATCGTCCCATGGGTGTCGTCAGAGGCGACAGAAAGAAATAAATTAGGAGATGGGCAGCAGTGTCTTCCTAATAACAACTGGAAAATATAAAAACTGCGGCTGCCTATTCGCCTGCCAAGCCAAATGTCTACCTGGCAAATATCCTCCTAATATAGGAAGACAAATATAGGATCCTGAAATATAGAGACAATCTAAATTGAGGCCCTTGTTTTATTATTTAGTTTACATTTATTCACATTTTTCCATCGTTTTAAAAGAACTTTTATTATTACTGGACTGATTTTGCACTCGAGTAAAGTGAAAATCTAGTAAAAATAATACAACTACGACTATTCCACGTCTGTTCAGTAAAATTAACCCGCCTGCGCTTGCTATAGCCCAATTTAGAAAATTTTGATATAAACTTGTAGATATTATTGCTATCATTTTTATTTAGTCCTTTGATATAGATTTTCTATTTCAGTTACGGAATATGCCCTCAAATTTTTATTTTATTTTTATTTCATTGGCTTTTGTAACAGATACGCTTTCATGTAGATTTTTTCGGCGTAACTTTTATTTTACCATGAAAAATATCCCAATGATTTCTTATATTTACGAACACTACTCATTTAAATAAAACTAGTTTTACGGATAGATTCCCGACGTTTCGAGTACTTTATGGCACCCATGGTCACGGGGGACTGAGGTATTTGACGTCCCAATGTCATAGTTAACCACGGTTACCTCCAAATTAAAAATTAATTAATTTTGGGTACTAAAGTACTCGAAACGTCGGGAATATAAAATAAGTTAATATACGCGATAAAATCCGTAAAACTAGTTTTATTTAAAAAATATCCCAAGTACAGAACATGGTATATTTGTGTGCCAAATTTGATTGTGAACTAAATTTAATCCAAGATTCAGGACATGGGATATGATATACCTAGATCCTGGAAATAGTCTATCTGTGTGCAAAATTTTAGTCAAATCTATTTAGCCGTTTCCGTTTATTCGTAATTGAATAACAAACACCAAAACACCTGAACAAATTCTCACATATTAAATTAGTTTTGTTATTATTTAAAACTCATATAATACTTGTTATTATAGGACAATATAATAATTATATATTTTTATTTTCCATATATATATATCAGTTTGCAATATGTCTATTTATATGCTACACAAGATTTTTTTTTATCTTAAAACGTGAAAAATAGCATCCATTGCCGAACAAGGTTAAAACCTGTGTTTCAGCATATGGCGCCACTTCCCACATAATAAACATAAATTATTTATTTATATTATGGAAAAGTTATAAAACTTTTTTATTTATATTACTTAAAAGTATTAAAAATGTAAAATAAAAAAGTAAAATGTATCTCTTTTGTAAATGTTACTAGTGTACGTGTGTGTGTGTATGTAAGAGGGGGTGTACGAGTTGAAGAATACAATTCAATGAATACCTTAGCTTACATAAAAATTAAAGTTCGAGCACAGTCCATACTAACTAAACGCTGCACTATCAAAAGATTTTCCATTTCATCATTTCCTAGAGTCAGTAACCAAGCTGTTATTTTCTGTTAACATTGCTTTATTTGTAGGGAATATGGATTAGTCTTTCGAAGGAGCAATTAGTTAGCGATGCAATTTGCAAATATTGTGGTAAGCATAATATTGTGCATAGAAAAAATTCTAACTTCATAATTTTTAACTGACGGCCAAAAAAGATTCTACACACAAAAAAAATGTTTTTTGTATGTTCACCGATAAATCTTTACCCCGTTGTCCAGATCAATGATTTTTTTTTTGTTAGATATAAACAAAGGGTTTTGGTTGTGCCATATAAATTGATGGCATCTGGCAAAGGCAAAGGCATCTGTGCGACATATTATGGGTGAATAATTCTTTACCACATCAAGGGATTTCGATGATTTTTTATGTGGTAGAGCCATGCTGCAGCTATATTAATAGTATAGTTGTAGCATGACTGGGTCGGCTCGACCGGGGAAGGACCACGCTCTCACAGAATACCAGCGTAAAAGAGCAACTTAATGCTGCTGTGTTTCGTATGGTGAGTGTAGAGAACCGGAGACCCTCTTTACTGGAAAAGAGGCATTCTATCTTAGTCCTCACTACTGATAACGCATCTGCATTTAAATTCGTAAACGAAGATAGATGTAGATGTCTATGTGCCACAGCAACCACTTACCATCAGGTGGACTGTGTGCTCGTTTGTCACACTTATTCTATAAAAAAAAAAAAATATTATTTTCAGTTATTTGAAAGGTTAGTTTTCTTTTATTATTTGTGTAATTTAGAGAACACTAATTTTAGTTATTATTACCACGAGCAAATACGTTATGAGTCTTGGTAGCTCAAGATAAGTGCTCGCCTTAAATTCAGTTGTACGCAAGTTACGCGAGTTCGATCCCCGCTAGCACTAATGAAATTATTTACTGCAATTTTAAGTAATGATCACAAAGAAACCCATAACATTAGCCCGATAAAATTGTTAAGTTTTAAGCGTTCTTTACAAGTCTACAAAATATTTTTTTAATTTATCAGAAATGTTTTCCGTCACCACAACACTGTTTTCGTGTACTGAGCACGTGGTAAGTCCGCACTTAAAAATACAATTAAATATTTCAATGGTGTCGGCGGAGATCGAACCCAGGCTGCTCGAATACTGTGAAGTTTTCGGCGAGCCCCTGAACTACCACGGTATTAAATAAGTAAAATGAATTAGGAATGAGCATACGGTAATAAATTATCACAATAAAACCCGTTATTTCATTCCAGTCCGCTGACGTAATAACTACTAGCGATCCGTTTTATTACTTCTCTTCTTATCTCTGTCCCTGTCGAGCTCATTTGGGTTTTTATTAGGGCCATGCTAGCTTCGCATTTAATTCCTTTCTCAACAGTCAACACTATTTTTGCGAGCACAGACGAATGACACTATGTTAGTGGGTGGTGTTTGGTTGTATGTTTTTTTAGTAATATATTTTAAGTTTAGCTTTGTCATGGCGGCATTTTAGAATTTTGTCCTGTGCCAAGAAATAGAGTATCGAATAATTAAAGTTTCAGAAGCCAT
>JAGSMP010000210.1:1857500-2003944 GCA_029286625.1 Parnassius orleans | reverse complement strand
TATAAAACCATATTTTCATCACTGACGTTCTATTTTTGTACTTTTTTTTCTTCCGATGTCAGATATTATACTAAGCTTGTATAATTTGTTTACGTGTTTAAAATGGTTACGATACGGTTACATTGTAAATATTACAAATCGGTGCTAAGACATTGTGTAAGGAAGAATAAAAGCCCCGACTTCAAGTTATTTAGTGGATATTATTTTATTCTTATTATGTCTTATTTTCTTGAAAAGGATCGCAGCAGGACTGTAAAACTACCGTGGTATCAGCCTTCTTAGCATTGTGGGAAAACTGTATGCTAAGGTGCTAATTGAAAGAGTTATGAAAGATACTGATGGAAAATTTGGGATGTGCAAGCGGTTTAGAAAAAGAATGGGATGTACGGATCAGGTCATTTCCATGCATGATCGCGGAGAAGTTTTGGCTAAAACGAAAAGTTTTTGTGCATTCGTGGACTTGGAAAGGCTTATGACAGAGTGGACAGGGATGTGTATGGCAAACACTGAACTCATTTGGGTTGAGCGCTGGGTTGATACAGGCATTAAGTCTGTATAGGGACTCAGTGCTTGTGTCAGGATCAACAGGGCCTACTCGGACTTGTTTGGCATCCATAAAGGTTTCAGATAGGGCTGTGTGGCTTCCCGTGCCTGATCAACCTATTTATGTACAATTGTTTGGAAAATTTGAAAGTTGAAGAATGCGGGTTAAGAATGGGTGAGTTAACCGTCAAATGCATCTTGTACGCCGATGATCAAGTCATACTTGCGTAGTCTCCGGCCGAGTTGCAAATGATGGTTACATTAATGAACAGGTCATTAAAGAAAGGAATGAAAGTGAACACAAGTAAGACGAAAGTATGGTTTTGAAGAGAAGAAAGTAAAACGATATGAAATAAGAATAGAAGAAATTGGTCGAGCAAGTAGATGAGTTTGTGTATTTGGGATGTGTATTTAGGGATGGTAGATATGATAAGGATGTAGAACGACGAGTGAACGCAGGAAATAGAGTAAATGGGGCTCTACACTCTATTTTGGAAAGTCAGAATGTGTCCAAAAAGGCACGTATGGCAATTGACAATGCTGTGTTAGTCCCTACTTTAATATGTAGTGAAAGTTGGTTGTGGCAGAAGAAGCACGAGAGTAGAATAAATGCTGTAGAAATGCGGTCATTAAGGAGGTATGTTAGGGCTGAATCTAAATGACAAAGTGAAAATTGTGTGATAAGAGAAGAGTGTGGTTTGCAAGATGATGTTGTGACCAGGATTAAGAAAGGAATGCTTCAGTGGTTTGGTCATGTTAAAATAATGAATGAGGAATGAGTGACAAAGCAAATTTATGTGAGGTGAACGGCAGAATGGGACGCCCTAGGCGAAAATTTATCGAACAAATTGGCGATATATTGAAAATGGGCGTAATTAAAGTACCATAACCGACGAGCGTGTATGCGTAGGTATATGGATGTGGATGAGGCGAGAGAGGTGTGTCAGGATCGTGCCAAATGGAAGTCCATAGTCTCTGCTTACCCCTGTGGGTGACAGGCGTGAGTGTTTATATTATGTTATGTTTCTTAAGCGTACTTTATAAAAGTTTAACTTTTGTTACTTTTGAGTTAACTATGCCATTTCACAACCTCAAGGTAACAACTAGAATGTTGTCTTAATAGTTACATTGAAAATTAAATCCCTATTTTTCCTTTTTAAGAGATGTTTTTTCTGCAAATTATATGATGCAATCACCCATCATCATCACACATCATCAAGTGTATAACCAAAAGTATATATATAAGGTGTATATATTACTCATTTAATATAAATGTATCATTAAATCGATCTGAAATTGACGAAGTTATCTTTTAATTACAAAATAAATAATACAAAAAACATACGAATTGAAAACCTGATTTTATGAAGTCAGATGCAAATTAAATATTTGTTAAGATTCAGTAGGCACCCGTAAAGGAGATATAATCATATTTTATTCTCTCAATAACAACTTCACCTGTACAGGGTACATTACTGCAGCTGAAGCTCTCTAGTGTCAGATAGCCAGATTGGTTTATTTCAGTTATTTACATAGCATAAGGTCATATGGGAATTTGATATGGGAAATTTGACTGACTATGTCAATAATTTATTCATAGGGCAAACTTTACGATATTACATCAAAGTCCCAGAAAATATGCAAGGTATATTTTTACCAAGTAACAATATTTTATTAAACAAAACTGCACGAAAATGGTTATTATGATATAAATGAATACATGATTGATAATAATCAGAGGGAATGAAGTGGTCACTTCCAAGCTACTTACTATTCCTTAAATAAGATTTGTAAGTAGTTTGTACAACCTATAATTACTGTATAGTTTTACTTAGCAAAAGTCCTACTGGGTTTCTTGCTGATTCTTCCCAGGACAGAGTTTTTCTGAACCAGTGGGGAAATAAAACAAATATTTTCAATAAGAATTACTTGTAATCTATTTTGAATAAAAATTATTCTATTCTATTTCATTCCTCACTGTTCACTAACGAAGCTTAAATAAGTGTTTGTTTTTCCGTAGATAATTTCGACGCGTGGTGAACCCACGCACGGAACAAAATTCTCGGTCTGAGCATTTGCTGTACATGTTTAATGCTTTTGCGACTCAGGCAAAATTGCAAGTGTGGTAGTGACGTGTTTTATGAAAAAATTAAGCTCTCTACCGACAAATGACAGTATAGTTAAAAATTTAAAGTTACAGCCTATATACGTCCACTGCGGGCTGGGCCTCCTCTAATTTCTGAGAGGTTTTAGGGCAGAAACGTCCGCCGCGCCCCAATGCGTGTTGATGAACTTCACATGTCTTCGAAATATTTTTTCTTATTTCTCAGACATGCAGATTTCCACGATGTTTTCCTTCACCGCCGAGCACGTGGTAAATCAGCTTAAAATTGCAATTAACAATTTCATTGGTGCCGTGGGATTGAACCCGGGTTGCTCGCGTACTGTGAAATTTAAAGCGAGCCCTAACCATCTGAGCTACCACGGCACATGATACTGTATACGTACGCGCGAACTCGTAGTAGACATTCTCTGTGTGCTCCGCATAATTTAAATCCTTAAAATTTGTGTCATAGTTATTTCAATCGCTAGAAGTTAAATATCAAGTCTCCTATTCTGATTATCAAGTGATATTGTTTTCAAAAGTGTATTTATCTCAATCATAACTTTTAAATCCGGCAAAAAAAGTCAGTGAACATAAAACACTCACAAACTTATTCAATAACAGTGTATAAACCAAGTTAGCCTAAATGTGTTGTGTTGAACTTGAATATTAAAATAAAATAAAAAAGTGATAGAAAATAAGTGAAAAGAAAAAAATTTTGTTAAAAATTAGTGAACGTTTGAATATCTAAAACTTTCCATGATCGATAACACTGCGTAAACCAATCAGCTGAGCGCTAATCATAAATTTAAAATATAGTAATTATATTTTAGAACCGCGACGAGTACCAATAAGTTGGTCTAATGGTTTATGTACGAACTGTTATGAACCGATGTATAGGTAGTAATTGCTATTGTAAGCATAACGTTAAATATATAAAGGTGATTTTCAATTAATTCAAGCAGTCAAACTCTAACCTTTGTTCGGTACACAACTTTCAATTTATAATATTCCGAAGTGTAATTAAATTAAATTAGTCTTGCAGCAGTAAAAGTGTCTCTTTTTAAAAAGGACCCAAGGCGAGCCATTTTAACTATTTTGGTGTGAAGTGGGATGTCCTGGGAAAACAATTAAAGTACTGGGACTCTTAATTCCCGCCTAATACTCATTTGGCTCCGTGAACCTCAGCGTTCATCACCACGGTCCTTGCAAGGTACCAGCTGTCGACGGTAAGTCTTGGTACATGTGCCTAAGCCCGCACGGTTGCACTCGTGGTCGACGATAAGACTCCGCTACTAAGCGCGAGCCCGCACCGCATCATCAAGAACCTCCTGCTGCTCCATCGTGGTCAACGTTAAGGCTCCACTTTCGAGTGTGAGCCCGCATCACAACCCTGCACTATCGGATCACCGGACAGTTTGACTGCCACCAACATCAGACCTTGCATCACCATCATCATTACCACGTGTAAGGTCTTTCACGGACAACGCAACGTGACTTCGAGGTAACGCCGTAATTTAAGACTTCCTGAGTCGTCGGACACTCATAGCCACCGCTGCCATTGACGTCATCGCTGCACACGCCGCGCGCTGCAGTGTCGATTTAACTGACACGTTTTGGAAAACCGAGATGTTCGTGAGAATCTACATTTTGTGAGTAATTTAATAGAATATTAAATTAAAGTTTTCAAAAGTTATTAATTAAGTGATTTTACAAGTGAAAGTGATTTAATCTAATAAAGTAAAAATTGTAAGAGATTTATTTTAACATTAAGTCATTGTATTTTAACATTTTGTTTAACATATTTTGTCGTGTTCTGATGATCTGTACTGTATTTTAAATATTCCTATTAATTAATGTTTCTAAAAGATAAAAGCTGAAGAAGTTAAAATTTCAAATTCTGAATCCTCAGATAGTTCACTGTCAGGACCAAATCAACACAGAAAAATATTTAATTAAAATGTCTGAAAAAATCACTCTTCAGTCCTAACCAAATTTATTAAGCCTACAATGGGGATCGCGAGTTATTGCCCATATTTCTTACAAATTGCGAAAACGCAATTTCATTAGCAAGTACAGACCAACAGAATGTTTTGTTTAAATATATTGTGTCCCAATTTGAAGGAAAAGCACAATTAGCTTGTTGCTTAAAGAGATTTAGTAGTTGGCCTGAATTAAAACAATTTCTTAAATCGACATTCGAGAGAAAAACATTCAACGCATTTACTCGTAGACCTACAAAATTGTAAACAGTTGCCTACTGAAGATGTGACAAAATATTCATTAAGGATTGAATCAGCCCGCAGGATCCAATCCGATATTCACTACAGCTGTGAGGATGAAAAAGAACTTTTAGGTAGACTTGCAGCAATGGAAGACTTAGCATTAATTACTTTGTTATTGGGCATTAATCCTAGTTATTCGCATATTGTACGCTGTAGGAACCCTCGAACTTTATCCGAAGCGATTACACATGCTATCTTGGAAGAAAAATTATTTAAATTAAGTAAATTATCGCAGCGCTCATCCAAATCGTGCTCAATTTGTCACAAACTGGCATGTTTTCTAGTGTTATAAAATAAATCAAAGGTTTCCTATCCTAACCTCCATCATCTTAACTCTGATTCTAATTTATTGCATAATAAAAATTCAAATAATCCAAATAATTATTATAATAAACCCCATTCTAATTTTAACCTCATTAAAATATGTATATTGCAAAAGAAAGGTCATTTAATAAACGAGTGTCGCAAACTTAAGTTTAAAACAATAATATGCGTCTCGATCAACGTAACGCTGCACTATCAAGTACACAAGTACCAAGCATAGTAATGTGCCGGACAATAATCGCTCTAATATACACGTTGTTTGCGCCTCTGAAAATAATAATGATGATTTAAACTAAACAGAGTTTCGGTGCCGTGTCTGCCGAAACGTACTATTAATTTAAATGACACGAAAACTATTAATCTTACTAAATCCAGTGTTCCTAAATTATGTTATAAAACACGGATGACAAAAATATTGATGACCATGCTTTAAATAATACGTCCAACGAGTCTTCAATGGAGTTTGAAGGTCGCACCTGTGGTCAATTCTCGGTTGCACAGGGTTCTAATTTTAATGCACCTTCGTCTTAATTAATATGCTCCACTTCAAATAAAGACTATTCCTGTGTTCCTAAATTATTTTAACACAGGGTAATAAAAATCAGAGACTCAAAGGTTGAAAATAATGTCTCAATTTCTAATAATTTTATAATAAAAATTTAATGGTTATCAACGTGACGCCACAAATTGCGAAAAATTTACGTCACTGTCTAAGTTGGCACACGTGAGAAAACTTATACAATAAATAAAATTAATAATATTTCTCTGCCTCACGTTATGTTAAAGAATAATTTTAATAAAAAGCCCTATGTTTTCTTATCGATACTGGTTCTACGATTTCTATTGTGAAATATTCTAGTTTATTAAATCAACCAGTTTTAGGGACTAATATAATTACATTGAAAGTTCTCAGTGACAACGACTCCACTTGCGCATCTCGGATCTATTAGGATTGATTTCGAATACCAGATTTTTCTAAGAGTAAGACAGTATTTAACTTTTTATTTCATGCAATTGAGGACAAAATTAATTTAAATTACGACGGTATCATAGGCAGTGATTTTATACAACATTTTAATGAATATATGTACTCTATTAGTTCTCTTAATTTACAAGGTCATACAATACCTTTTTATTTTAGTAAATCATTATACGTTATACCTCCACGGTTGGAGATGGTAATTGAGTTCCAAGTAGCCAATTTATTAGAAGTAGGTAATTAAAGAAGCCTTAGTATTAGATCAGAAAGTTTGCGAAGGCGTATTTTTGGCTAATTGTAGTAAGGTTAAAGCCGAATAATAAAGTTAACATGCAACGGAAAATGAAATCGAAATTAAAAACTTTAGGTTCAATTGACTCCATACGTCGTCAAAATTAGATAATTCTCATAAATAAATTATTTATAACTTAAATTCTTTAAACAATGATCGTTCTCAAAAGATACTTGAACAAATACGATGCTCTCACTTAAATCCTCAAGAAAGAAAAGCACTAATGACTTGTATCTCAAAATAGACGTCTATATTTCATCTTGATGGCGAATACTTAACCCATACAAACAGTATTCGACATTCTATTAATACTGGGACGCACCCTATACATGTAAAGTCATACCGTTTTCCTGAGATACATAAAGATGAAGTCGAGAAGCAAATTAAGAAAATGCTTGACCAAAATATTATTAGACCCTCCACTTCGCCTTGAATGCCTTGGAAACCCAGTTTGGGTTGTCCCAAAAATTAGATGCTTCCGGCAAAAAAGTGGTGAATTGTTATTGACTATCGCCGACTAAATGACGTCACTGTTTCTGAAGTTTATCTTCTTCCCTCATTACGGATATTCTCGATTAACTAGGTCATTTCAAATATTTTAGTACACTAGACTTAGCCTCTGGATTTCATCAAATTTGCTTAGATCCAAAAGATACTGAAAAAACGGGCTTCAATGTTACAACTAATGGTGTTTCTGGGCACTTTGAGTTCACACGCATGCCTTTTGGCCTCAAGAATGCACCATCAACCTTCCAAAGACTGATAATTTCTGTTATTTCTGGACTACAAGGTCTTCATTGTTATATATATTTAGATGACTGTATTGTATACACTCATAATCTTGACTCGCATATGAAAAAACCTGCACTAATCTTTTCCAAATTCAGAGAGGCTAATTTAAAATTACAGCCTGACAAATGTGAGTTCTTGCGACGATAAGTCGCTTATCTTGGACATGTGATCAAGGTGTTTCACCTAAACCTGATAAGGTAAAGGCTATTACTCAGTTTCCTACACCTAAGAATCCTAAAGATGTAAAGTCATTTCTTGGATTAACAGATTACCATCGCCGTTTCATAGAAAACTTTTCTCATATTACAAAACCTCTTACTTTTTACTTAAAAAGGACATAATCTTTCACTGGTCTCATGAGCAAGAATATGCTTTCAATCAATTTAAACAAAAGTTGGTTACAGCTCCTTTACTTCAATACCTGACTTCTCAACCTTTTATTGTAACTACCGATGCTTCTAATTACGCTGTTGGCGCAGTTTTGTCTCAGGGCGAGATTGGAAGGATAAACCTATCGCCTATGTCCGTGTACCTTAAATAAACAAGAAGGAAACTATTCAACTACAGAAAGGAATTATTGGCAATACTCTTCGGTATTAATACTTTTCGACCATATCTTTATGGGTATAAATTTAAGATTGTCACAGATCATCGCCCTCTTACATTGCTTTTCAATGCCAAAGATCCAGGCGGACGTTTGCTCAGATGGCGATTATAATTAGAGAATGTGATTATGAAATCGTTTACAAGCCAGGTAGAATTAATTCAAACGCGGATCTCGTAATCCAGTAAACGCTATTACGCATTCTAAATTAAATAAGACTACATATGAACAATTTTTAAAAACCAATTTACAAAATCAATTTCTAATGATACACAAATTGAAGAGCATAATCAAAGTTTATATTCTGCAAAACAAAATAATTGCGTGTCCAGTCTCTAGATTTTGATTACTCTATGCCGAACTGTGAACAGATATTGTCAATGATAAACAATACTGCCGAGTTGTTATCAGCGGAACGCGAACCTGAAACCGTACACTGGTCGACTCTAATAAAACATTTTACTTTTACACTAAAGTTCATCATTATGATGAGACAAGTTATAAGACAATTTATAATTTATTACGTAAGTTTAGGGACCAAATTATTTCTAAAGATAACTATGAAACTGAGATAGCATTATCTGACTTTTCGGAACCATTTACAAAGTTAGTATACTTAAAGATCTACAATATTATATCTTATATTTCCATGGTACAAATATGTTGTTCACATATACAAGAATCGAATACAATACCCTTCTCCAGCCGAAATTCCAAACATTTTAAAAGAAAACCATGAAACTACCGTAGCTGGTCACCCAGGTATAAAACGCATGTATAGTAGAATTAAATTTGTTTTATTGGAAAATATGTGCAGACATAGAACGCTTTGTTAAAGATTGTAAACTATGTCAAATTATAAGCTGTTGCGCACTTGTAACAAAGCGCCCATGGTCATGACAAGCACGAAGCCATTTGAAAGATTAGCGCTAGACATTGTCGGTGTTGACATTAAGCGGGTCTTCAAAATTTAAATACAACGCTCCAGGATGACTTAACCAAATTTTCTTGTGCCTATCCAATAATTACTTCGACAACTGATGAAGTCACGCGTAATCTCACTCATTTTATTTCATTATTTGGGTTTCCTTAAATGATTCTAACTGATCAAAGTTCATGCTTTACTTCCGATTTATTTAAGCAATTAAATAGCATTCTTAAAATAAAAATATCTTCTCGAGTCCATACCATCCCCAAAACGAATGGCGCATAAGAACGTAGTCACGCTACCCTTAAAGAATACTTAAAATCATTTGTAAATGAAAACCATGACGATTGACACTGTTATCTTGCTACTGCAATTTTATCATACAATACCACTCCATATTATACTACTGAATTTACTCCTTTTGAATTATTATACGGACATAAGCCGTATATCCCTAGTAGCATATACAACTCCGACGAAATTACAACCTATCACGAGTACATTCTCGCTCTACAATATAGAATGAAATACTCCTATGAAAAGCCTTAGAAAATATAATTAAAAGGCATCTTCAAAAGGTGCTACGATGCCTCTTCGCGAGAAAAATATTACAAATTAGGTGATTTAGTCTATATTAAATAGCACCATAGGTTGCGCAAGGCCCTGTCTCCAATTTGAAGGACCTTAAAATTATTAAGGTTAACGGAAAAATAATGTTACTGTATGCATAAATAGGAAACACGTGAAATACCACATTAATGAAATAAAACCAGCTTAAATTATGTAATAATTGTTTCAGATTTTTCCTCCGATCGAGTTATTCAGAACCTATTGAACAAATTGTACATAGTCCAGGTTTATACTTCGATCCGACTTCTATGGCATACTTCTACAACGATTATTGGAATGTAGTAACCTATGTGGAAATAATACCTATAGGCCATATTTAAAGAAAATTGATCAATCGATTTCGAGCATGTCTAGCTTTTATGAAAAGGCTCAAAATACCGCGATCATAAATATAGATTGCAAGGATATTACAAACCCATTAGAAATTTTATTAACGCCAATTATCTTAAATATGACTCGTTATCACATATTATTTCCGAAAACCTATTAACCGTTTTAAAAGTTGTCCTGAATTTGGCGGTAGATTTTAAGTTCTTCTTTGGTAGATTAGACGCCGATGATGTAGAAAATACGATGAAGCTATTTCTACTTGTCAGCATAGTGAAAACGAGATATATTCACTAATGAAGTTTGTTCAATCAACCATAAATAATTTTAATGTTTCCATTCGTCAATTAAATAATAATGAAATTAGATTAAATAAACAAATCGAAAAACTAAATTACATATTTTCTGAAAATTCTAAAATTACGACCGACTTAATTAGTTCAGCAAAAATAAATTCCATTTTTAATGTGATTGAAGGTTCACTGCTATCGGTTTCAAATATACTAGACACAATTTTAAACTCTATTTTATTTGCAAAATCAAATATTCTCCATCCCTATGTCTTAACTCCTACTAAGTTATTTAAGGAGCTTAATAGCAAAATGAGCAAAACTAGTGTGGAATTTCCCATTTCTTTATCATAAGAAAATATACATACAATAATTATTGATCTAGCTGAATTAACTTCGTATTACTATAATTATAAGATAGTATTCGTTATAAGAATTCCTTTAATTAACCCTATTAAGTTTAGTGTTTATAAGATTTTACCATTACCTACACACAACATTATAAGCATAACTTACAAACTTATGTTCTCATTCATCCTTCAAAGCTGTATGTAGCCTTACGGATGTTAGATTAAATTACGCATTATTTGATAGCTTAAGTGAATGTAAAACCGTTAATAATAAGTTTATGATATTTTGTCATCTTCTGTTTTGTCCACAATTAATAATCCAACCTGTGAAACTCAACTTTTGACTGAAGTAATTTTGTCACTTCCAGAAATATGCGATCGAAAATGATATGGCAATGTTAATTTATGGTAAAAACTTAGTGATGGAAGATTTATTTATGTTCAGTCTAAGCCGAATAAATTGACTATTAAATGTACAAATGCTAATAAGATTTCGGATTATACCGTACAAGGCACTGGAATATTATCTTTAAAAATGATTGTGTTGCATATAACCAAAACTGCAATTTCACCCATCACATAATTATAAGGCTGTACAGCCTCAAATATCAATCGATTTAACATAGTTGAAGATGATTGTTGCAAATACAATTTATTAAACCACAGTTCTAATGTTCTAACCCTCAATTACGCTAACAAATGTTGACTTAGAATCGTTAAAATTAGGTCATATAAATTAGATAGTTTAAAGAATCAAATTCATCAAACCGAGAATCAGCCCCATATTGTTAAATACGGGCTTTATTATTCAACGCTTACTTATATTGTAATTGCCAGTATTCTTAGTTATATACTATATCAAATATATAATAAATGTTTTCAAATTGTTGTAAAAGTACATCTTGTTGCATCCAAATATATAATCAGTGTTATAATAAAAATGTAATAAAAATGATACTAATGTTAATACTTCTATTGAACTAACGGATATTTCAGATGAATCAATTGAATGCTACAAGAAATCGATTAGGAGGTCCCAGAAATAGAGATTAATAAAAACAAGGAAGGTTCAATTTAGGAAAGGTTCTTCTAACCGGAATTTAAGCAATTATTAAAGATTAAAACTTATTAATTACTTTTCAAAGTTATTTTAATATTTCTAATCACGTTTTAAGTTATCAATTGATAATTATTATTATTTTTAAATAACAATTAAAATTATGAATTCCTTTTCAATTATTATTTTAATATTTTTAAACATATTCTTAGTTATTATATATTACTTTACTTTATAATGTAACGATTAAAATTCATTAATTTTTAAAGTTTATATCTCTTATTATTATTTTTCTTAGTTATTAATTGAATAAGATTGTCAATTAAAATAAAGTATTAGCCTTTGCAATTGTATCTGTTAAAATTATTTTTATTGTTTAATGATTTTACTGTATTCGAGTATTTTAATATTTTATTGTATCAACTTAGGATCTTAACTTTATTGTATCCTACGTTTATGTTAAAGGATAAGCCTCCGTCTTAATGGTGTTATGAACCGATGTATAAGGTAGTAATTGCTATTAAGCATTACGTTAAATATATAAAGGTAATTTTCAATTAATTCAAGCAGTCAAACTCTAACCTTGTTCGGTACACAACTTTCTTACAATTTATAATATTCCAAAGTGTAATTAAATTAAATTAGTCTTGCAGCAGTAAAGGGTGTCTTTTTTTTAAAGGAACCAAGGCGAGCCATCCTAACAGAACGCAGTATGTTGTGAGATCGAATCTAATCCGATTGTGAAAATAACGTTTTTCTTAGTTATTTATATTATAAATCTGAATCTGACTATACCTACTATTAGACGAAAAATAATATTTGTGTTGATTATAACAGTACAACTTAAGACACGACAAAACGACTTTATAATCTGTCCGAACTTTTAAATAACTTTTAAAGTCGCACTAACAAATGTAATAGATAATTATTATACGACGCATGAGAAAAAAAACTATACGGTAATGCCCTCTCACATACTATGATTTATTTTGTGATTATTTAAGATATAAGAGATTAACGACTTGATATAACTATTTCAAAAATGAATACCGAAATTCATTACAACAAGAAAATGTGACCGGCTAAGTGTAACTCGGAGAATGACTTGACGAGACTAGAGATCGATATGACATCATCGTCAACAAAGTTATTTGACAATACTATGGACAGTTTACCGAATTTATCTACAATTGAGAACCCTATAGTAGTTGAGTTAAAAGTAAATAATGATAATTTAGCCTTAAAACTACAGTCAGCGCATAAAGAAATTAAAAATCTAATAACAGAAAAATTTAAACTTAAACGTGAGTTGGAAAATCGTCAAATGGTAATTAAAACACTAAAACAATTAAATTCAACTCAAAATAACGAAGCACGATCTACAAACTCGACACCGAGAAGAAAGGGAACTAAACGAACTAAACTTAAACCACTACAAGATATCCTGTCACCATTGATTAATAATATAAAATCTACAAATCAAGATTCTACGGCTGATAGTAGTATAGATACAGTTGCTGGTGATATATTAACTAATGACAGTAAAACTGAAACTGCGACAGACAGTAACATGCACAAAAAAGACAATAGTAATATGCGGATCACTAAAGGAAATAATAGTTTTAGCAACAAATCTGAAATAGCGTTTAATGTTCAACAGCAAGATGTAATTAAAGTTATTAATAAGGATAGCATATCTACTAATATTACTAATAAACGGTCAATATTAGTGGATCGTATAACTGCAAAAATAAAATAATAATTATTGCTGATCAGTATGGGAAAAATGTCAGACACTCATTGGGAAAACTTGGGTCCGGAATATCAAGTTTACTGCTTTATTGAGCCTGGTGCTGAGTCAAGCGAAGTGTTAAGTGTTTGAAACATGAAGTATCTGCATTAACTTTAAATGATTGTGTGGTTGTACTCACATGATCTAATGATCGTAATCCTTTTAAATTAAAATGTTATGATGAGTTGGGTCACCTCATGCCAAAGTACAAATTTAATAATATCGGAGGTGCCACATAACAATTACCTAAACTTTAGCTAAATTACGAACTAAAGTTCTTATGTAGCAATTTAAAGCGAGCATGTTTTGGATATAGATTATTGCAAATCTGTTCCGCGAAGAAATCTGTTTGTTTCAGTCATTACTGAAAGAAATTTGAAGCATTGATTACAGAGAAAATTATTTAAATTATATAAAGAAGGATGCTTGTGTAACAGGGAGCTCAAAATCGTATTCAAAATGTGATAAAGCATGTGAAACAGAATTTTGTATCGAAGCGATGGAAGAATCAGCGGGTAGTGAACCCGATGATTCTTCTCAAAGTTTTTCGTGCAAAAATAATCTGTATCTCTTGCATCAAAACATAAACGGAGTTATTAACATATCCGACCTACTTGCTGTGTGTGTTTATCGGAATAGATTAAAATAAAATGATTGGGATTATTTGTATAACTGAGCATAATATGGTTGAAGATGACATTAACCATTTATGTATACAAAATTTCAAAATAGCCTCATGTTATTTGCGAAGAAATAGAAAAGTGGAGTTTGTATTTTAGTAGACTATAATATTAAGTATAACACCTTACGAAGTTCAAGCCTATCCATTAGTAACGATGTTGAATGTTGTGCAATTGAGTCAGAATTTGGAATAATTATAATAAATATGTACCGAATACCTAAAAATTCTGATAGGGATATTGATACATTTTAAATATATTGTAAATATATCTTACACAAGTACTGTTTTAAATTAAAAAAAATGTTATTGTTGGTGATTTCAATGTTGACATATTATAGCCAAATATTCAAATATCTTAACATAAATTTTGAGCACTTAAAATTTAAAATTGAATTTAATGAACCAAAGGTTATGTAGTGGTACCTGCATAGATAATGCATTCCATAATTTCACAAAATAAGTAGAAATACGAGATTTTGCACTCTCAGATCACACAGCCCAACTGCTGAAAATTCCAGTAATGAAGCATCATGCAATGACATATTGGTATGTTTACAAAAGCGAATTTTGTAAAAAAAGTTTGGTGATTGTCTAAACTCTTCCACATTCAATGAATTATTTTATTTAGATAATCTTAATGACGCCTTTGATTATTTTATTTGACATTTATAAATTATATTATGATTTATGATTTCCGACATTAAAGATAAGAAATTCTTTAAAAACAAAACTGAAATGGATTACAAAGGAATTAAGTTGTGTAGCCGCAATAAAGGAATCAGTTATGGAAATTTCGTCTTAATCCTACTATAGACTCAAAGATAAATTTAAAAGGTACACTAAAAATTAAAGAAAATTATTGAACTCACAACGATCGCAGAATAACCATAACATAGCAAATGCAAAAACAAATGTTTAGCTACGTGGAAGGTTATTCAGAATAACAAAACACATGCCCCTATAAAACAAATCGAGAAAATTATTTATAATAATTGAATAATAACAATCCCGAAAGAAATAGCTCAAACTTTTAACGATCACTTTATAAATATGGACATAAGAAACAGGTTAATGAAGAGAACGCAGGTAACTATTGTATACAATTTAATAAATTTTCGTCATGTTTATGGCCCTTGTCACTCCTGTTGAAGTATATGAAACTATAAAATCACTTAAAATACCCAAAGCACAGGGTATGACGGAATAACTACTAAAGTAATCAAAGAGACAGCATTTTTGATTGCGGGTATTTTATACTAATACTATATTCATATAATAAACCTATGTATAGAGCAAGGTAAATTCCCTAAGTCTCTAAAGCTGTCAATAGTAAATCCATTATTTAAAACCGACAGATATGATGTTGGATGTTATCGCCTGTTGCTTTGATTACTATACCGGGTGTTTGCAGAAACGCCCCGAAAACGAAGACAGACGATAGTACTAACGATAACTTTGATGATGGGTCAGAAAGAAAATCAATCCTGAGGAAAAAAAATATCATATTTTCACGACGTTTTATTATCTTTATTCACGCTTCATCATGTTAGTAAGGCTAAATGAAACGATAATTTCATAAGAAAATCATGAAAATACTTAAGCATAAAATCAGCAGTGTAATTTAAATCAGCGGATAAGGTCAATAACCGCGCGAACGCCGAACTCTTTTATCTGGCTCGGTTCGAAACTCACGAAACAATGCATTAGGTATTACTACTCATTCTACCCTTCCTCATTACATGCAGCGCCGCCCAGCCGACTCTGTTGGCCGGGCGGCGGCAGCACACATTTCAACGTTGCCAACATGTGAAGAATTCCCAAATTGCGCGGAATTTAAAGTTGGTTGGGGATTGTATTATGCAGGGAAAACGCGGGGATTTTGAAAATGGATAGCCCGGCCAAGTCAGAACCTTTTTTCATGAGAGCTAAATACTTATCTTAACATTTTTATTAGGTTACTTATGAATATCGAATGACGCCCTTTTTAATGTCTTCATTGCACCACATTTAATTTTGAGATTTATATCGGCAACTTTTGTGTATCATTTAATGCTTTTCATTTCTTTATTTTTTAATTTTAAAGCAGAGAACCGCATGCATATAAATGCAGAAGATACTGTGTTACTTTTTAATGGCAACCAGGGAAGGAATTAAAAATATCTCCATGGAGTAACATGCTTGTTACAAAATATGCAGTGTGAAAAAAAATTCGGTAACAAAGAATAAAAATGTTAGTTAAGATATAAATCTTATAAAATAAGTTGAATACTATTTCATTTCTTTAAATAAAATTGAGGGAATTTTGTGGGGAATCTGTTGAAGTATTGTCCTTAAATTAGGTATTTGACATGAATTTTGGAGAATTTGAAATTGGTGTTGGCAACGCTGCCATGTTGCAACCGAAAGTTACCTACTAAGATTTGTTTGCAGGCGATTTAAGAACTAAAGGTGGCAATCACAATACAACTTGCAAGTAATTTTAATAGTTTGACGTACCTCTTTTGAAATTCAAAGTATTGGACTGAATAATAACGGAAAGTCAATTAAAATAAAGTAAAGAATTATTTTTTATATTGATTCTGATATATTAATTAACTGTCGATCATAATTGCAATTGATTTTAACTACTAAATTATTCCGTACCATTTCAATTCTATTTTCTGCAAAGATCACGATGAAATAGTGTTTATAATTGTGTGTGAGAAACCCAATTAGGTACGTTTATTCATTTCAATATCATTTTGTAGTAACGAACTGATTGTTGCGTCAGGGTACAATTGATTGTCTAATTGTATTAAAAATGACACAATAACTTCTAAATTCCATATTAAGACTAGTCGTAGGGATAACTAAACTTATAAAATTAAAGTTGGCAATGTCGTAACGATTTAACGGTCTGTGGAATGATCAAAGTGCTTACCTCAAGGATGTTAGGACGCACGGTAGGCATTTGTTTTGGTGGGATTGTTTATTAATTTTAGTTTTGAGACAGTTCCATATTGACTACCACGTGGAGTGACAGTCGTTTTGTTTATTAAATTCTTGTTGTTATTACTTGTTATTATAACGTTTTGTGTTTCTTTTTGTTTTGTTTTAATAATGCCTAACGCGTACATTTATAGTGCTCGTGAATACGGCAATATGTTAATGTGCCTTGGGGAATATCATAAGGTCACGGAGGATTTAGATCGGTAAGCTGTTTCATACCTAATTTTTTAATAACTTGGTACTGAACTGATCTGAATAGGTACATAACTGAATATATCAGAATAATAAACATACCTACGATGAATAAAAAGCGTGACTCTATCCTCGTTAACATTCAATTTAACTAAATTTTTCATTAGCGGGACATCGAACCAGGTATTTGGTTTATTTAACCTGTGATTCTGAATTAAAATGGCTAGGTGGAGACAAGAACAGTGGCAAAATAGTAGGTTAAGTAGATAAGTTAGGTGTTTAGACAAGTGTTATAAATTATTAGGTATTGGTACGATCGCTAGCTGCGGACCACGCGCATTCGGCGTCAGCGCGGTTATCGACCCTAGTCAGCTGATTTAAATTACAGTGCTGATCTTATGTTTAAGTATTTTCATGTTTTTTTTTTGATGAAATTATCGTTTCATTTAGCTATACTAACATGATGGAGCGAATAAAACTAATAAAACGTTGTGAAAGATGACTTTTTCTTTTCTCGGATCGATTTTCTTTCTGACCCATCATCAAAGGTATCGTTAGTACTATCGTCTGTCTTCGTTTTCGGAGCGTTTCACAAACACCCGATATTTGCGAAAGTTTTTGAAAAGTTTTATATAAACCTTTACATAAATAATAAGAAAAAATAGAAGATAATAAGATAATCGTTAATGAGCAAAAAGGATTTCGCAAAATAAATCTGTAAACACGGCAATTTATGAACTTAGGTGGTCTTCTTCTTAAGCTTGGGTTCAATTTGAGGCGCGTCACCACCTAAAACGCGCTTTATGGTGATTCTAATTCTTTTGGTAATGCTTTGGTCGAGATATAACGTCTTTGCATATGCGGGACTACTAGAGAACGAGCTAATTTTATAAACATACCTCGATCTATTCCTTATTTTGATGTTGAGCATATAATATGCTAGCATTGATACCACTCAAATCAAGAATTTTAAAAATATCACCAGAAGCCGGATCACCTAAACGCAATATATTTGTTTGTCTTTGTACTGCACTTTTTTGTCGTTTGACCTGGAAGATCTTGGTCGATTACTTTGACCATTTTAGACAACAAAATCTAAAACAAATGTAAAGGTGGTATAATATTGTTTCTTAAGGAATATGGACATGGGTCTCACAGACCCTGTATAAACTTCAAATACGCGTGACTTACGTTTATTGCACTGAACGACACATCCTCCGTCTCCATCAAGCGTTTGGTGACTAAACTAGAAGCTACTGAGACGTCCACCCGCAGGGGTGGTGGTTAATATGTTATTCTAAGAAATCAGCAAATGCGAAAGGTCTGCGAGACCCGTGTCCAGAGTTAAAGGTTAATATCAATACATAAAGGATATTTCGAAAAGAAAAAAATAAAAACGCCCATTTTTCAATTGTTTTTCTGTCCGCCAAAATGAGTGAATCTAACGAAGACATTCGATCCATTCTGAAGCTTTATTACTAAAAGGAAAATACAACTCAAGCCTCGAAAAAAGCTTGTGACGTGGAAGAAGAGTAGCACAAAGTTGGTTCAAGCGTTTTCAGTCCTTGAATTTTTATGTAAATATGCAGCTCGCTCTGGTCGCCCTCATACGGATAAAGTCGATGCCATTTTTGAAAAGTGGAGCAAAATCAACATATTAGTAGTTTCAACATAGCCAAGGAATTCAGGATTGACCACAAAATAGTTTTGACCCATTTGAAAAAGTCTGGCTATACAAAAATGGTAAAATGGTAATGGCTCATGTGGTACCCAAATATAAAAATATTTGGGTACCACATGAACTTTCTGAAAAACTAATGAATCGTATACTCATTTGCGATTCTCTATTGAAACGTAATGAAACCGAACCATTTTGAAAAAGATATACGCACATGAAAAGTGGATCACCTACGACAAGAACGTGCGAAAAGATTATGGGCAAGGGTAGTCAAGCTCCAGAGACTGTCGCGAAACCCTGTATGTTTGGTGAGATTGAAGGGCATCGTTTATTATGAGCTTTTATCGCCGGGAAAAACCATCGACAGATCTTTACTGCCACAACTAATGAGACTCAAGCAAAAATTGAGAAAAAACGGCCGGAATTGATCAACAGAAATGAGTGCTCTTTCATCATGGTAACGCCATACCACACACACATCTTTGGCCACTCATCAAAATTGAGAGAGCTTGGTTGGAAGACTGTTAGCATTCACCATATAGTCCTAACGTTGCACCCTCAGTTTTTCACCTGTTTCGGTCTCTTTAGAATTCTTTGGGTAGTGTTAGGTTAACATCAAGAGAGACTGTCAAAACCTTGTCGCATTTTTGATAAAAATTTGCAAGATTTCTACAGCA
The DNA here is from genome assembly GCA_029286625.1 of Parnassius orleans. NCBI lineage: Eukaryota > Metazoa > Arthropoda > Insecta > Lepidoptera > Papilionidae > Parnassius > Parnassius orleans. The sequence continues at coordinate 1,984,430 of JAGSMP010000210.1, read as the reverse complement.
ACAGGATTACTACAAGATGGCAACATGTTATCGAACTAAATGGCACATATATATATATTAAATGTAATTAAACTTTGAAAAAATGGTCTTGAATTTGTATATAAATACGAAGAAACTTTTTAACCTTATAGATATAATGTGAAAAATAAGACCAAGTGGGCTGCTGACCATGATCGAGAGGTTTGGTTGAAAACAATGCCGTAACACAGTTTAATTATTTAAAGTTAATTTAAAGTATGCTCTACTTTAAATTGTGGCCATCTACATGCTGGTATGCCTGATTTTGTATTCCTGTTGCTAGGTTTTCCATACCATAAACAATCGCCACAAACGGTCTTCAGAGTCGCGAGCGATAGGTGTGGATCAACAGCCAAGAAGAAAAGATGATTCGACATGGTACGGTATTGCCTTATGTTATCACGGGCGTGTCGTAAAGGCAACAGGGAAAATTAAGCAGGAGAAGACAACCAAAATAATAAAACTTTTAGCCTTAACGAACAACTTGCCAAGCGTGGCAACTATTGCCAAACCTGATGAAGCGATCAATGAAATCAAATGAGGCGATCTATGGATGACTTATGTTTCGCAGTTATATTTCTAGGTATTATTCGGAAAATTGAAATTTGTCTTCCAATAAAGTAAAATTAACTTTAAAATTGCTATTATTTTTAATACTAATCATGATCATTAATCATGTTAATTATATTTAGATAATAAACAATCTAAATTAATTTTATTAGCAGATTATATAATACAAAACGTGTTCTGTTACATACTATTACTAACGTGTATTATAATGTGTATACACTAAAACAACCTCACTTTTATATTTATATGTATATACGAAAGCTTTATAATCCATGCTCTGATGAGGTTGGCCAGGCTTAAAACTAAGTAAAGGTTCGTCAGAAACGGAATGAGCTTCAATCAATAACGAAGCAGATTTATCATTTGACATTTCAATCGCCTGTCATTTAGTGTAAGGTAAGTTAATTCTTATAAATGCAACGTCCAAATAATTGTAAACCCAATATCACGTCACAATTTTGGAAGGATTTTTGGCAGCTGTAAAAGTATTTAAAAAAAAATGCGGAAGACAAACTTAATACGTCTCATTTAGGACTCGATGGGAAAAGCAGCCCATATTTGTACAAGAACATTTGTCATAACGTACAAGAAACTTCATGCCGCTACAGGAAAAATAAAAATTTGATTTTGTTTGGGTCCGTAGTGAGCTCATTTTATATGTAATATCAAGTCACCTCTAAACTAATTAAAGATCTAGGTTATTTAACCTCATGTAATATTTTATGATATCTACATCTACATCAGATAGATATACAACTTCATCTCATAAAACTAAAAAGATGGCGGAGGGTGTTACCGGTTTTGAAAAAGTATGAAGTTTATAGAAAAACGGTTGGGAGTCTACGTGTGAAGATATGTGATTGTCCTTAAAATTCGGCAATAAGTATATTAATATGAAACTGTTTACTTTCCACCCCTTAAAATGAGGATTACGGTACAACTTATTTGAACAGTTTAACTAGAGTAATGCATGCTGATGTTGACAATACATTTCTTATTGTCGGATATTCTAATTTAAACAAGATATCATGGCATATTGACAATGATAATAAATTAGTACCGATAACTTAGGTAATTTGGAGAACTTATTTCTTGACGCTATGTCATTTTACAATTTGAACCAATGCAATAATATATTAAATAAAAATAGCCGAATTCTCGATTTGATATTATCAAATAATAAGTCATGTGTTTCAGCGCAGAAAGCTAATATACATTGATTCCATTAGATAAACATTACCTACTATTGAAATAGAATTCCAAAAGAACTCTCAAAGCATACTAAAGTCAAAATCAGACCAAAATATGAAGCTTTAAATAGAAACCATCACAGCAATGGTGCAGTGCTGTAGTAATAGACATAGGTTTCGTAGTTTACATTTTACTCTCCTAGATAAGTTCCATGAATTTAAATATATATATATATATATATATATATATATATATATATATATATATATTCAGGCTTCAGATTGAAAATAGCTATTGCTGGAAAAAAATTCCGTGATAACATAAACTTGGTGACTTGTGGGCTGTAATGATTATCATGATATTTTAACAAATGTGTTTTAATTTCAAAATCACATGGAAGGTCTCATGAATCTAGATATTTATTAACTGTCAACATATACCTTACATTGTGTGAAAATACAAATTATAACAGCACATGTGTGAAAACACAAAGCATTACCATTAATGATCTACCCACAGTAAAACAAATAAGCATAAAGGGATAATTTACGATGCTTATTAAACAGTGGAACAACCTATTTCACGAGTTCCATAAATTACAAAGATGTACCTGAGTTAGATTTCATGAAAATGTATTTTCCTCCAGTACAAATTTCTTTGTCGATAACTAGAAATGTATTAAAAGCGCATAACTTTTTATACCATATTATTTTATGGTAGAGCCATGCTGCATCTATATTAATAGTACAGTTTAAGCACGAATCTTACAGTGGTAGAGGCACGCTGCAGCTTTTGCTGTTGCACGTATGGCCGGCTCGGGCCGGGGTGGTACGACCTCACAAAATACCGGCGTGAAGTGGGCTCTGCTACTACGTTGCGTCTGGTGAGTGCGGAGTGGCCTGCGGGGCAAACTGAGCAACAAGACCAAGGAGACCCCTGTCATGCTATCCGTGAATTTCTGCCACATGAGGGATTTCACACGAACCTGAACACCGTGCACTACCATCGCGAAACAGCGAACCCGGCCCTTCTCTTTTCTTCCTTGACCGAGACATGATCTTCTCCGCTGATATTTATCTCTCCTATCCGGGATACAAATTGGAACACTCGTTTGTGCTTCGGGCTGGGTTGCGCATAGAGAAGACATCTGTTCTTGACGACTGCTTGTCTTGAAGGTTTGGACCTGTCCATCCGGCTACGTAGACGATGACCATCCGCGCGTCTACGGGTGCCTCTGCATAGCAGTAATGCCGACACAGACCGACTCATTGACCACATCAAATGGCTACAGATTCCCACTTGCTAACAGGTCCCATTCACAGAGATCGTGATCATTGGCGAATGAACGCCCACCACGCCAAATGACTTGGTTCACAATTAACCCATCATGCGGTAAGATCAGTTCATGATTTTTTGCATATAGTCTAACACAACTGGTTACTTCGCCTAGAAGGATCATGCACCTTAACTGTTGGAACTTCTGCTGACCTCTCATCCGGACAGATATCAGGTCTCCGTAAACGCCCTCTTGGCTCCTCGGATAATTGTCTCAGTCCGGATGTGAAACCACTCACGCTGAAATTGCGGTTGCTTTCTGCAGCCTGCCGCCGTGTTTGGCACTATATGTCGGTCGATTGGGATGGCATGCGGTTTTCTTTGCATCCTACCCTTGGGGTTTGCTTCTCGCTGGACGATCCCAACGTTGTTGCTAATTCTGTTGCTGATGTGGTACTTCAGGGTGTGAACTTTTTATTCCTTCCTCTGTAGTGCCCATCGGAGAAGACCTCAGCCATGGTTTAGTCGCTCTGTAAAATAGCATCACGCTACAAGCAGGTGTGCTACCGGACCTGGGCTGATGCATCAACGTCCGGGATGTAAACACCAGCGCTTTTAAAAGAACAATTCCGCCTCCACATCGCTTCAAACGAGTCATTGCCAAGGCAAAGTCAGAGCACATAGGCAGAATTGGCGAGAAACTAGTTCACTTTCTCGGGAACCTGTGCATTCTGGTCTCGACAAGGCTGTCCAAGGAACTTGTCAGCCATCTCTTCCATCTACAGGAGGACGACTCACTGGCCCATGCCGCAAGGAAAAGCCGATCTGCTGGGCTCTTTCTTTGCGTCCACTCGACTCTTGATGACGGAGGCTGACACCGCCGACAATCCCGCGGTGTGAGTGCTCCATGCCGGATGTGTCGTTTACCCAGCGCTCGTTCACAAAGCACTCTCTCCCTGAACATCCAAAAGTCGAGTGAGCCTGACGGAATCCCCAATTGTGCTAAGGACGTGTGCTCGGGTTGACACGGGTTCAAAGCGACTTTCGGTACTCCTATTCATGGGCGCGAGTCTCGAAATCACGGAGACGGCTTTGTCCTGATTCCTAAAGGCGGCCGCTCAGACCCGCCTAACCACAGGCCTATCGCCATCACCTCCTTGTTCTCAAAATAATGGAATAAACTATAAACTGCCAGCTTATGCGGTACTAGGATCTTCAGCTGATTAGTATTGCCATAATGCGGTTTTCTTCAGGGTCGTTAGATTAGCAGAGGAAGTAGAGTCATTGGCCGTTAGTTTGGACATTGCGAAGACCTTCAATCGAGTTTGGCACAAAGCGCTTCTTTCGAAGCTTCCTTTATGGGCTTCCCAGTGAAATTGTGCAATTGGATCACCAGCTTTCTTGCAGATCGGAGCATCAAGGTCGTAGTAGACGGTGCATGCTCCGACTACAAGACTATTAATGCTGGTGTTCCACAGAGATGCGTACTATCACCAACGCTTTTCTTCTGCGTATCAATGATATGTTGCGAACTGGTAACATTCATTGCTATGCGATTGACAACACTGGTGATGCTCTATACACCCTGTGCCAATATTTCTCGGGAAAACGTCGCCGAGTACCGGAAAAAACTTATGTCTGCAGTCGTCTTGCTGAACAAAGTTTCGGATTGGGGTGACGAAATCTAGTCCAGTTTAATCCTCAGGAGACACAAGTTTGCGCGTTTACCGCTAAAAAGAACCCCTTTGTCGTATCTCCTCAGTTTCAAGGCACTACCCTTGTTGCCTCAGCCAGTATTGGAATCCTCGGCGTCGACATATCGAGTGACGTGCAGTTTCGTGGTCACTTGGAAGAGAAGGCCAAATTGGTTTCTAAAAGCAGTGCTCAGCAAAGCGGGACAGTATTTCATGCCAGCAAACCGCCTGCAACACAAGGCGCAGGTTCGGCCTCACATGTAATACTGTTTCCCATCTCTAGGCTGCGGCTCCCAGTGCCAGCTCCTTCCACTTGAACGCTTCCGGCGCAAAGCTACTGAATCGTCGACGACCGGTCCTCCGATCGACTCGATTCACCGGCGCTGCGAAGAGATGTTGCATCTCTTTGCATTTTCTTTCGCATTTACCACGGAAAGTGCTATGAGGAATTGTTCGGATTAATCCCAACCGCCAAATTTCACGAACGCACATCGCGGCAAAACTCGATACCATCCACCCATCTGAATAATTGGCGGTCCACCACTGTATGTTTCACTGGAGTTTAATTCCGCGTACGATATCGCTGTGAATAGCTTACCGGCAATTTTTCCGGACCAATACGACTTAGGGACCTTCAAGAAAAGAGATTACTCCTTTTTAAAAAGAAGCCGGCAACGCACTTGCAATTATCCTGGTGTTTGCAATTGTTCATAGGCGGCGGTAGTCACTTTCCTTATGGGTGAGCCGTATGCTCGTTTGCCCCTCTCTATAAAAAAGAATGATACAACGCTGCTGTGTTTCGTATGGTTAGTGTAAAGAACCGGAAACCCTTTTTGGAAACGAGGAATTACATTTTAGTCCTCACGGGTGACAACGCATCTGCATTTTGATTGGTAATCAGTGATGAAATATCTGGGCCACTGCAAACCACTGTGCAGCTATATTGTATAGTTGTATAACACAATAGGTCTCAGCTCGACCGAGGAAGACCACGCCTCACAGAATACCAGCGTCAAATAGCAGCTTAATGCGGCTGTGTTTCGTATGTGAGTGTAGAACCGGATACCCTTTTTACTGGAAAGGAGGCATTCCATCTTGAGTCCTAAAGGCTGACAACGCATCTGCATTTTGATTCGCAAACGAGGATAGATGTAATGTTTATAGGCCCACATCAACCACTTACCATTAGGTGGACTGTGTGCTCGCTTGTCGCGCTTATCCCATAAAAATGCATGCCGTAAACCAACAAACCAAGTAACCCTAAATACTTTGGCAAATATTTAAAAGTAAAGGTCAAATTCTGCGTCTATACCTAATGAAATGAAAATAATAACCCAACGGGCAAAGGGTGGTAAAGATATTAGTAATCTTCTATTTGCAGAATTATCAATCTGTATATAAAAATAACAAGCAGACATACTCTAGAGATGATTTATGTGGAACAATATCGTCTAGCATGTCATACGGTTGTCATTTTGATGGGCATGAAATACGTGAATATTTACAATTCCTCGATAGTAACAAGAATACTCCGATTTTTTCAAGATCTTTGCAAGTTGCTTGTAAAACTCTTTCTAGAATATTTAATAAGTCCCTTTCTTTGGTATCTTTCCTCATCAGTGGAAAACGCCAGTATAACTCCAATATACAAATCTGGTAATATTGATGATGTACTAATAATTATAGACCAACTAGCTGTTACCCGCGGCTTCGCCCACATGGTCACTGGGAATGAACTATCCATGGCTTTTGAATTGAAAAAACTGAGTTTTATAGATTTGTCAGAGATGCAGCCATTAAAAGAAACTGAGTAAAATTGATTCGTCAGCCTATTTAAATGTTTTGAAACGCAGCGTATAGGAAAGCATGAAAATAGCCTGTTTATATCAAATGGAAATGGGATATTTTTAATTAAAGGAAACTGAGCATAATTATCCGTCAGGGATGAAGACTTTTGAAAAGAAACTGAGCTAAATTGATTCGTCAGAGATGCAGTTTTCTGAATTGAAAGGAAACTGAGCCAAATAAAGATCCGTCAGAGATGCAGCCTTTGAGTTGAAAGGAAACTGAGCTTAATAGGTCCGTCAGAGTGCAGCATTTGGAATTGAAAAGAAACTGAAATAAATAAAATTTGAATTGAAAGGGAAGATCTGTGGGAATTCTGATTAATTGATTATGGGAATTTTGGAAAAAACTAACTGAACACTATTTTAAGACGCTACACATACACAATGTTATATGTTTTTCCTTTCGGGGAAAGAATGTGAGATTCTGGGCATTTGACACGCAGAACATGCTACATACAGCTGACCATGAGAAGCACGGTTTTTCTAAGTTGACCCCGCTACCTGTAACGTTTGCCCTTATTAATTGTGTCATTGCAAAACTGACCTTAATAAAGGAACTGCAACACGAATTGAAAAGGAAGATCTGTGGAATTATAGGGATCCGTGGTATAATAACATTTTCACCTTTTCCTACGCCTGTCAAAATTGTAGCACCGATTATGTTCCATAAGATGTGTCACACGCAGCCTTGTCTCGTTACATAACCGAGAAGCATCAAATTTCGCATTAGCATGACTGGGACGCCTAATTTTAATTGAAGCACTCGTATGTGAGGGCACACCTGAAAACTCTAGAGAATTTAGAAACTCTACGGATATGAAGTGCTCTGTTCTGTGTCCATAATGCTGTATCTACTGACAAATACTCTGTTATTTCTCCTGCTACTTCGCAATATATCTGAATTTATTTTGTTAACACTCTCATTTTTGGTGCAAGAATCGCCCTTTCACATAACCATTTGTCTTCATGCATATTTGTTCGTTAAATCTGAATAAACGCTCGCAATTAATTCGGAATGACTCTGTACTAAATTACAAAATCTCTCGTCAATTTAAAGCAGCCTCAGCATCCGTTTCCAACCGCCCATCGCCAATTTTTAATAGTGTGTCAGCATAGTTTCCACATTGATATCATTATACAAATGCACTCTCTATATTCGTAGTTAAACTGAATTTTGTCACCTTGTTCCATAAAATAGATGACTTGAGGCATGCTTTAATTTCATCTGCAGGTGTGCCCTTTTGAATGACAGGTAAAGTTTGGCGAAATTCACCAGCCAATAAAACCACCATTCCTCCCATTACATCGGTATTGCTGCAAATCCTGGAGCGTTCGATTTAGTGCTTCTACAGCTTTTTATGCGACGTACTTTCGTCCCACACTAAAAGTTTGAATTGTCGTAGCATTATACCTCGTGCACTATTTTTGCTAAAGTTGCAGATCGGCGATTCTTCCTGGGCTAGATTTAGAGTTTAAAACAGAATGTAGTGCGGCCCTTAGCAGCGGCGCGGCATACCGGGAAACTGCTACAAAGCAATGTTTTTATCTTTCCGTACTTGCGCTAATAATAAATTTAACAAAAATGTTTAGTTCCTTCAGGGGTATCTAAAGAAAAGTGCACCATTTCCAGATTCAATTTGTCCTAATACTTTGTCAAAACTCGTTTTGTTCGGGAAGCAAGCAGGTACAAATTCGCTACTTGCTGCTGCAAAGCTGGTATATCGTAGTTTGTTTCACGTATAATTTCATCACTAGTTCATTTTCGGTTGTTCGCTGAGGGCTTATTTCCAAAGTCGCATAATTTTTTGCTACCATTGCCATTACTTTATCTTCAATTTTCCAAGTGCTTCATTATAAATGTGTTCATTGTATGTCATGTCGCGTGTGTCTGCTGCTAACCTTCGCAAAATATCTTCCGCCATGTACTCTTTATATTTGTCCCACAATTTATGTGCATTAGATAGCCTGCAAGATGATATGAGAGTTGCATAAAGATCCTAATTTTGGCTGGTGACTGGCAATGCACAGCTTCCTATGGTTTCATCAGTGATTATTTTCAAGTTAACAAATTTGAAAAGAAGGCTATTAGTGTTGTTTTGGCGGTGATGCATTCTCTTTCTTGAAATTTCTTTCGGTGAAATATACACTCTCCATTTTCTAAGTGCACAGCAAGGTGAGTAACTGTTGGGTGCCTTTCGTGTAAGGAAGCCAAGTAGACGCCACGCTGCCTCGTTACTGCTGACATAACGCCCTGCTTGAAAGGTCTGTACTTCATTAACGGGATTTGCTCACCTTCACTCCTGAGATTAAATGCTTGGTCGCTTCCTTTATTTATGTACTTACAGATATACTTGATTGCGCGGACAGAGCTACATGCTTCTATTAATGTGCATTAAACATTTACATAGAATGGGCGAATACGGAACAATCCAGCTGTTATCTAAGGTTTCGAACGCTACAGAGCGAGATTTGATTGTAACTTTCCTGCCACCATCTTGGGAGCTCTGCGTCTGTATAAAGGGTAGCCATTGCCATTTTGCACTGTTTCTTTTAATAGCTGTTTAGGAATTTCTTTGTACATTTTCCTTCTTTCATACATAGCGATATTGAATTTCGTGCTCCACATGGACCGTGAATCATATTTCGGACGATGGTATCATACAATTCTTTATCTTGCTCAGGATCCGGAATCTCGGCGCTATTATGTCGTCTATTTGGCTGGGCCGCAACTTCTCTTTAAGCCATATTAGAATGTGGGCATGCGGTAATCCTCTTTTTGCCATTCAATTGAATACATGAAGCACTGCACCTCTCCGAAAATTTTCCCTTTATTAATTACATAAAATTTTTGTACTTTTAATCTAAATACTCTAGCAACTAAATCGTGTCTGTCAGTACTTTTTGGCCCGGCATTAGCTCCTCGATTTATTTCTTTCCATGTGGGATTGCAAGTAAAAGTAACAAAAGATCAGGTCTTCCGTAAGTTCGTACATAGGAATGCGTCTTGTGTACTCATGTAGTGTGGGGACTGTTAACGAATGATGAGGCAGAGTTACCATTTTCCTAAATCTCTGGGGTTCACATTGGCGTCGCTAGAAACTGCATCTTGTAAATGTATATAATTCTCAACCCGCAGCTTTTTGATTTAAAGATATATAACGGAGACGTTCAACTTACCTTCACATCATGCAAAAAAATTGTTGAAATAATTGTCTACACGGGCTAAGAGGTTAAAATCATTTTCTCGCAACATCCTATGATACGCATAAAAATCCATACATGATACTTTTTGATCGGAGTGGCTCCTTTGTGACCGGTTAATGAGTGGAATTGGAAAATGATAACCTCTTGTCCTTTGCAATCAATGGGTATTGCAGGCGTCATAAAACTTGTGTGTATCGGCTACCCGTTGCAACATCATCACGTGCCTCGCAAGACAATGTCTCGTGAAGAAAATTGATCACCACTAATTACGGCTGCTATTTCGTTTTATCAAAGGTGCATTGAAGCGCCTTTCATGCTCTCGAGGGTCCGATCTGCGAATGACGACTTTATAATCCTCTTCAGGTAGGTTTTCTAAAGCAGTTTTAAATGTTTTGACTAAAATGTTACGTTCATAAAAGTCTTTGAATTTTGAACACTGTGTCTCTCGCTCCCTGGATAAATTGGCGATGACGGTCTACCTCAATTTCTTCGTCACCATAAAATATACTTGTAAAAATTTATGCTTTTCGTTTTCAGCTGGAAAAGTGAACCTATTCTATGATAAATTCCCTTACACGTAAATGTAGACGAAAATCCCGGCATTATTATTTCCCGGTCAACTCGAAGGACGTCATTTGAAAGCATGAGTTATATTTCCAGATCCTGTTTAAAAGCGCCGTGACTCATTAGCATCATATAAAGAAGTTTCCAAAGGTTCTTCTGGTTCCCCAAGTAACGGAAGAGACACTTTGCCATTGGAACAACATGCCTGCGGTCTCATCTTTCCATTTAAAGCTGCAAAATCGACACGCCTTGTCCATCAGTCCGATAACAACTAACCTGTGATTTTATAATCAATCAACGGATCATAATAGAAACAATTTAAGTATAGGTACCGTATGCACTATAAGTTGACGCGCGGCTCAACGGCGGAGTTAAGTACATGTCCAAACATTTCGTTACGCTTGTTTAAAAACTTAGTAACGACATCTAGCGGAATCAATTTAAACTAGGTATACGTTAGTTATAAGAACTCTCAAAAATATTTTCTTATAATTTTACCAATTTTTCTTATTATATACCGATTCATTCATAACCACATATAAGAACTGTATTCATTTCCGTTCAATAATATTACTAAGGCTTATTAATAAGGCTTAATAAGGTGTTTCTACCATTGTTAAGTAATAGTTAAGGGTGAAAGCGTGACAGGTGGTGATAGTATTCTGATGTACTTATAATCACGCTGTAACCCATTGCGGAGCAGAGCATCAACGGATTACTTAATATCGTCTGCGAGGTTATCGCCTATTCTGTGAATTACGATGCACCAAAACGTTTGAAGAAAAATCAGCTGGTGAATTTTATGTTTTTATCGCTCTCTTCCCGGTCCTGCATGGAAAATACAGATCCATACATTTTTTATCTTATTTTGGTAAAAGACATAATAATCCAGATATTCTGACCTTCTGTGTTCGTCCATCGTACCGTCGTCCGTCTTGTAGGATCACGGTGGCGCCACCTAGCTGAATTTAATTTTGCAATATATTCAATTTTCCCACAGGAATTATATGTTTTCCGCTGAAAAAAGTAGCCTATGTCACTTACAGCCACCGAACTATCCCCATACAAATAATCAGCAATCATGCCACGTCGGCATTGTGTTGCGACGTGAAAGAAGGACAAACTTATGCAACAATGATTCGATTTTCCCACGGGAATGAGATGTTTTCCGCGGAAAAAAGTAGCTTATGTCACTCTACAGCCACCGAACTATCCCCATACAAAAATCATGCCATGCCGACGCTCTGTTGCGACGTGAAAGAAGGACAAACAAACAAACAAACAAACAAACACACTTTCGCATTTAATAATAAGTATGGATTTCAGTGTTACCTGTTTGTGGAAAAAGTATTAGAGACACTAGTACATAACAATACTAAGTCACGTCAAGAATCAAATAAGTCATAATCAATATGGGTTTCCAAAAAATCAACAACTTCCAACCCTTAAGTTATATATTGGACATTTCTGATGCCATTGATAACGGAGAAGTTCAAGCTATATATACTGATTTTCATAAGGCATTCGATGTTATAAATCACGACATATTAATGCTTAAGCTGTAAGCAATGGGCATTCATGAAACATTGCTTAGATAGTGTGAATCATACTTGAGTAACCACTGACAACTAATTTCTATAAAGTGATTTAAGTCATTCTCTAGTGAAATCCTTTCTGGTGTTCCTCAAGGTTCTCACTTCGGTCCATTGTTTTTCTTGATCTTCATAAACGATATAAGTAAAATCCTCAATTCCAAATTCAAAATGTATGCAGACGACTTAAAAATTTATCGAACTATAAAAAGTGTCCATGATGTTATCGCCTTACAGCAAGATCTCGATAAAATTGATAGATGGTGTAAGGATAACCTCATGATATTAAATACACACAAAATATTAGTATATAAAACACTTATGAAAAAGAAGAGTTACACAGCTGAGTATTTCATTGGTAACAATGTCATAAAAAGTGTCTTGCTTGAGCTGAGATTTGGGGTTTTTGTAGATACTACTCCTTTTTTTCGACACCATTTTGATAACATTATCAAAAATCTTCAATCTCAGGCTATATATGTAGGTAAATGAATATTTTTAAAAATAGTGGACTAACCATAACTATTTACAATTCTGTCGTTAGAAGCCATTTGGGAGTACTGCAGTGTTGTTTTGGAATCCTGTTTATACCATCCACTCTGAGCGAATAGGCGCGTGCTCAAAACGTTTTTTATGATCATAGCTAAGGTCTTACAAACGTCGTCAAAAAAAAATGCCATATACTTTACTACTTACAACGATCGCCTAAAACATTTTAAAATGGTTCCGTTGCCAATGCATAACATAAAATTTTGATTTTCTTTTTGTATAAATTGATTAATGGTTCTACTGACTCACCAATAATCTTAGAGTGCATACAATTCTTAACGCCTCGTGCTAATAGTCGCCTTCATAATCGTAAACAATTTGTCTTCCACTTTGTAGAACGGTTCTCGGACAACATTCGCCATTACACCATGTGTGTTCATCCATAACATTGTTCGATCTGGTGGATGTTTTCAGGGGTTCAGTGGCTACAAAAAACAAATTATTACAGTATCTTTATTCAAGTATATAATTTAATTAAACCCTTAATTTAATTTGGTATTTAGTTTAGCATGAATATAACATAACTTTAAGTACCAAACTATATTGTTTATTACAGATACATTTTGTAAGCTGTGTCTACATATATATTTGAATACAATTTTTGAAATATTTGTTTTATACAAGACATAGCCACCTATCAATATTCAAATGTGTTGTTTTGTAGACCAAATAAAAGAAATTGTGTAAGGGATAAGTAATGAAAAAAAATCAAATAGAAATTAGAATGAAATTGGCATAATTTACATAATTGCCGCCTTGCGTTCCATTGTTGTTTTAAGCACTTCTTGCCCTCAAAACTAAGTTTATGCTTATTCAGACTTAGATATTATCCATTATCGACTATGGTGATAGATGTTATCTATGTGAGGTCTATCGCAAAATCTTCTGGATAAGTTAGGCGCCGTATAATCACGTTTCCCATTATCGATACAAGCCTAAATCGCTTTTCATTCGTCAAGTATGATTTCCAATTCTTCTCGCATTTTATTTGATTTTAAATGATCCAAATTCTTCCTCTTGTATAAGCATAACTTTTAGTACATTTTATTCATGGCCGAGAATTTTACACAAAATTTTTAAAATTCGTATTGTACGTAATATTAATTTATTTTTATTTCTCTTTTACTCCTGGAACACTTTACCCATTAGTATCAAGCAAATAGCTAAAGGACTATTTAATAGACTTATTAGAGCAAATTAAATAAAAAAACTCCATTTCATTGATTCGACTTTTTTCTCTCTCCTAAAATTATTTTTATGAACATACAGTTCATAAAATACCTTTATATTATTATGTGTGTAATGTATGTTCATTTATTCAATGCCATTTTGAGCATAACTTATAATAGTTGATTATCGCTTACCAAATTTTCCTCTTTGGCTAGTCGTCGTAAGTGCGACTGCTAATCATGAGGTCCCAGGTTCGAATCTCGGGTCAGAATAATATCAGTTATTGGGTTTTCTGTCAAGAAATTCTGAGTAGCAGCTCAAGTCAGGAAGTTGGTAGTGGTGGAAGTTCGTTATGCTATTGATCCTGCGCCTAAGCTCTCTCTAGTCGTATCAGATTGCCATCCGATCGTATTATGACAGTGGGGAATAGAGACTTCATCTGTGCTCTGTAATCCTGTCTTCACCAGATGGCTAGTTTCTTTTACGTCTGGCCCCTGTGGCTGAAATTCGGTCACATGGAGGATTATGAATTAGCTCTATTATTAATTATTAATTATTTTACTAATTATTTTTTTGCGTGATAAACTTAGAAACGAGGATATTCGAGTAGAACCAGAGTGACAGACATAGCCTAACGGTTAGTAAGCTGAAGTGGCAATGGGACGGTCATATAGCTAGAAGAACCGACAACCGATGCGGAAAAAGTTCTCGAGTAGTAGCCCCGGCACGGGAGGCGAAGTGTGGGCGACCTACTTGATGGAGTGATGACCTGGTAAGCCATGTAGACAATGGATGCAAGTGACTCAGGACCGAGCTTTGTGACATTCCTTGGGGGCCTATGTTCAACAGTGAACTTGTGAAGGCTGTAATGAATACCTGTGTCTTTCTATTTTGTAGTATTAAGAAGGAGAGAGAGATAAAGAAAGAAAGAGAGAGAGAGAGAAGAGAGCTACTTTAAAAAGTAAGTCATAATTTTTAAACTAATAATTTTTCCATAAATGTGTTTATATATTATATATATAACTTGTCTTGTACAGTATAAATTAACTCTGTTCCTTATTATTGTTATCGCCTGCCATAATTTTCTTTAAATTTACCAGGGTTGACCCGATGAGAATGCCACAATGACAATAAGTTCGCCCAGTGTACCCATAGATTAGTGTGTTTACAATCTCTACAATATATTATGTAGAGATTGTAAAACAAACGAAGTCCCTTCCCTTCGTCTGTGTACGCTTAGATCTTTAAACTACGCAACGGATTTTGAAGAAATTTCTTGTGTATGTTTGAGTAGGTCTCTAGATGGCTTATATTTACATACATTTGGCCCATTGGTGGCGCTGTTGTCGAGATCCCGAAATCACCAGTGCGAAGCCTATAGGTGTATCGCTTATAAAGAATAAATGAAAAAACACTGCTCATACGAGAACAGCATTATGATCTTTTGTGGGCTTGTATTCTGTGAAAGCGAGACCCTTCTCCGGTTGAACTAACCATTTATGCTGCATAATATACTTTTGCAACGTGAGTTAACTACGCTTAAATTAAGTTTTCAACGTGGCAGACCCATACTGCAGCTAAATTATAGTTGTAGCACGAATGGGTCGTCTCGGCCGGGAAAGGACCAGGCTATCACAGAATGCCAGCGTAAAATAAAAAGCTACTGCTGTGTATCGTAAGGTGAGTGTAGAGTACCGGAGACCCTTTTTATTGGTTACGAGACATTCCATTCCGTCCTCAATGGTGACAAAGCATCTGCATTTTGATTCGTCATTAAGGATAGAATGTAGATGTCTATGAGCCACAGTATCCACTTGCTATTGAAAAGTCTTCGGTTGAAACAATGGCTTAAGATTTTTAGAGGATCAACGTATTTATTTTTAATAAGACAGCATCGGTTTTATTACAAACGTGTTCTTAATAATTTCAGGCTTAAAGAAGTCTTTATCGCAGGCTACAGTTTTCACAAAATTTGACTTTTGCTGTCAAATTCACGAGTATACTATACATTTTAGTTTACATATTATTCTCAGGACTTCTTTATTGGTATAGAGATTGGTTTAAACCTGAGACTATTTATAAACTCATTTTTGTAATAAGACAGTATATGTTTTTTACTTGGCTATCATAATAATATACTCTTGTAAAATAATATGTTATAGAGTTGCTGTATGAAAATTGGTACCTTTAGAAAGTCATTAGTAGTATAAATATGGTTTAGAAAATCTTTCACGAATCTTTATGGAAATAAGTTTTTTTCAAAATATCAATATCAATCATTTTTTTTAATTGGTATAAATCTGAAAAAAATGCCGTTTACAACTACAAAATTAGAGACGATCTTTTATATTTTAAAATTTTAATTACAATTTTGATATATAAAAGATCACAATAGTTTTTCATGTAGGTAGAATCACTTAATATTTTTATTAAAAATTCCGATGGATCAAGGAAAGGTGAATAAATATCTAGTGACTGGAATAAATAAAAGTGCCATTGTACTCTCAGTCAGGATTCATTTCATTATTTCTATAGATTCCTAAAAGATACCGTTTTTTAGTCTAGTTCTAGTTGGAATGCTTCGTTTCCAGTATTAACTGTCTCCGGTTCTCTTAACTCACCATAAAATCATTATTCTGCTGCTTCACTATTCACATAATAATATTAGGAAATGAAATGAAATGAAATATTTATTTGCGTTTGTTAAGGTACACTAAAGATGGTGATAGTAATTATAATCCGCTTAATCAGCCATTATTAATGTTATGGTAGGTCAATGGTAGGTCTTGAAATACTTGTGGTATCTGTGGTAAATATTATTATATATGTAATACACATCCAATAGTAATTTTATGGAATCTCGCACTCTTAGGAATCATAGTGAAACCAACCTATTCTATTTCTGGTGCCTCGTTTGGCTGGTGTAAAATAATTCATATTGTTAAAAATTCTGTGCACAATCTAAATATCCGCTGGAGTTACAAAAAAAAAAAGTTCATCTTACTAATAATGCCATTTCCTTTCTATTTTAAGGTATAAGATATGAAATGAATGGGGAAGAAATAGACCGTGTGAGAAATGTTGGAATAACAACATCAATTAAATCTTTAGTATATATGGTAGTGGAATAAAGCAGCAGCTATATGGGTTGGAACGTAAACGGATTTCATGATCAAGACGATAGTCTGTGTCTTACTACCGTTAAACAAGTATTAGGCTTCATGAAGATTATAGAAAAATAATTATAAATTGTAAACAGGAACTAATACTTAGTAGAACTAGTGCCAATTTAAACAGTATTGTGTCTGAAAAAAGATGACTCTGTTAGAGTAAGTTTACAAAAGTGCAATGGCGTATGCCTCAAATCAAGGTATCTGACCAGCAAAAGCTTACTAATAAAACATTTAGAAAATAAAGCTGTTCAAATCACATTTAGAAATTGGGTTTCTATGAGATATTCATTGTCACCAAAGTCTACTAAACATACATGGTCTATCAAAACAACTTCACATTAGAGAAGCCGCGTTATGTTATATTTGGACTACAAACTAATGGAAAAAATAATAAAGTTAAAAACAATGCCATTTTCAATCAAAATTCGAATTTCGATCGACAAGTTCGTACCACACTCAATACTATACATAAATATTACATTTTATATTTCAAGAACCATACGTAGCGTTAAATATAATGAGATAAATTTTTTTGTAATCGAATCCAACTTCGGCTTTTCTAAGGCTATAAACTTCACATTTTCCGTGGAATTAATAAAAGGGCCTTAATATTTTCCTAGCATATCACTATGTTAACTTTAACGACAAGCACGAAACTAAATCTGTTTATGGATGTAAATTCTCTCTCAAACTGTCTCAAATTGTTACGTATGAATAAAACTAGTTTTACGGACTTTATCGCGTATATTAACTTATTTTATATTCCCGACGTTTCGGTGCTACAGCACCATGGTCACGAGACTAAGGTGATTGACTTGATGTCAGAGTTAACCAGGTACCTTCAGGTTTTAATTATTAGTTTTGGTCCGATCTACGCAGAATGAGCTTACTGTGTCTTGAAGTCTTGCAGTCGCATGCTTGGGTTTAGTTTAATTTAATTAATAACAGGATCCCAAGCAGGTGGTAACACCAACCTCTCTCTCTATTTAAATTAGGATGTTTTTAATATCAATAGCCTCGCGTATCATCCTTGGCAGGAATCGATGTTCTTTCGCGAAATTTGTGGTTTATCAAATCTAATGTAATGGCAGGGGCCGTCTAGGATATAATCACAAACTTCAGACTTCCCGGAACGTTGATGTTTCGACAGCTATGTGTTCTTTTACGCGGGTTTTGATAGATCGTTTTGTTTGCGCTATATATCAGAGACCATTCACAATCAAACATGCACACTCCTGCATCTTGTAGAGGGATATTGCACTTGACGGATGGTAGAACAGCTAATCTTCTTTGGCGACTTGAAGAATGTTCTAATAGAAGCTCGCTTCAAGATGTAACCAATCTTGTCTGTGACACCCTTTTTTTTTTGCGGATGGAAATCATCTAATGAGCGCTTGCTTTCGCTGTGGGTGGAGCGGAAGGGAGTGTCGAACTTTTACTGACTAAAACCATCCGTGTTCCTTCAGTGCCCTTACGTTCCGGAGCCGCGGTATCTCTTTCGAACAGCCCGCAGCCCCGGCGAGGCGTCGGCCTTGCAGGCCCCTTCACGCTGCTGACAGCTCTTTGAGGCGCGCGTGGAACAAAACGCGCCGTCGACACGGCCTGTCGTCGTTAGACGGACGGACGGCGAGCTACCATTGCTCGCCGTCCACGGAATCCACGCCTACGGTGGTCAGGGGCCACGACGTAGCCCCGACGCAGGGGCGTCTCCGCAGCGGCGGGAAGAAAGCTGTTGCTCTTTCCTTCTCGCTCCGCCACCTCCTTCGCTAGCATCACTGCTTCGCAGAAGGTGGTGACGGCATCCCATTCCGTCTCGCTCCGGACCATGGCTTCGACCAGGGCCGGACGCGAAAGATCACCACCGCCTATCGCCGCTACGAGTACACGGCGGTGCTCCGCAAAGCAGGGCACACCTCACGGTGTGCTCCACCGTATCCTCGGTCGATCCTCGCAGTGGGAGCACCCGGGCGTTTCCTCCCGCGATTCGGTGCAGGAACCTCCCGAACACACCGTGTCCGGTGAGGACCTGCGTCAGGCGGAAGGTGAGGACACCGTGGCGTCTCTCCACTCCTCAAAGAGGGTCTTATCGCCGCCTAGTGGCGTGCCCAGCACAGGGCTGCGACATCGCTCTCTCCATGTCGCCATGAGATCATGCCGGAAGTCTGTCCGCTGCGCGACGACTTGCCGCGGCAGCGGGTTTCCCCGGCATAGTGCCTCCGCGCGCCATTCGTGCAGGCGCGCGAGGACTATCGCCGCCTCAGATCCATGGCGGCAATCCAGCAAGGCTCGCCGCCTCGAGGGAGATCGTGCGGTAGCCGCAGAACCATCTTTACGGCAACCACCCTTTGGGGCGCGTTTGGGTGGTGGACGGCAAGCCGCGCCAAACCACGCGCCCACACCGGGGCCCCGTAAAGGCCATGGACCTCACGATCCCGTAGAGCCTCCGGCGAGCGTTTAGCCCCAGGTTCGGCAGGAGCCGCCTTAAGGCAGCCCAGGTCCGTTCCAGTTTGGGGCCAAACGTCGGAAGTGCTCAACGAAGTTCCATCGGCCGTCGAGGACGAGGTCCTGGTGCTTCAACGTCGACTCGACGCCGATGGATACCCTCCACCATCACTGGGATCCCCAGTGGTGGCCTGTTCGAGACCATGGAAGTGCATGGCCTCGGACTTGTATGAAACCACCTCGAGACCCAGTTGCCGGATCCTCTCAACGACTATCGCAGCCCGCGTGTCATGGTTTCCGCCGCCTCGTACGACCCCCTGTTGCCGGTACCAGCGTGTCGTCAGCGGCAGCAAACCCGCACGCCGACGCCGGCAGGAGGTCAGCGCACGCGCACCAGTCGTAACCGATGTTCCACAGGGCGGCCAGAAACCGAACCCTGTGGGACACCGCGACATCTCGCCGCTTGGTTCCACTCACCGTTTCGACCGGGGTAGAATGGCCCTCTCCGTCAGAATGGTCCCCGACTATACGACAGAGATAGGTCGGCACCGGTGATACCGAGTGCCTCTAATGCAGCTCAGGGCATGGGTTGAAGGCGTTGATGTCGATAGACACCGCCAATACAACCTGGCCACCATCCCCGTCGAGGCTCTCACGCGCATGATGGCGTCCACCGTAGAGCGCCTCTTGCGGAAACAAACTGGTGTTCCGCAAGATCGGCTACGTCCGCAAGGTGCTCGGCGAGGCGGTTTGCAATTACACTTTCAAGGCTTGCCCACCTCGTCGGAAGCACCACGAGCCGGTATGCGGACGGAGAGAGTCCGCAGGGCGCCCCGGCGCTGAATGGGGACCAGCTTCCCGTCTTCCAACAAGCGGAATTGGCCTCTCTCCAAGCATGCGCTTGAGCCCCTCCAGTCAGAGGCCAGGCCTCCGAGGCCAGAACCCAGGCTTTGCCAGGCAGCCATCGGGTCCTGGGGCGGTATTCCTGGCCTTGAGCCTGCGTACCCGCCACTCTCAGGTCTACAGTCCCTTCCGGGATGTCGTCGTCGTCGTCTGGTGGTCCGCTTCCGGCACCGCAGGTGGCGGACCATAAACGGGGCGGATGTTCCCCGCGCAGGAACAGGCGCACACCACATCCTCCTCGAGCTGAGGCCGGAGACTCTGCGTCAGCGGGGGCAGGTGCGGGTTTATCCGCACCATCTTGTAAGGCGCCCCACGGGTCTCTATTGAGAGTCTCCAGCATCTCCTCACGGGCCCGATCCCGGGCCTGGGACAACTCTCCCGGAGGCGGTCTTCGCCGCTCTGTATCCCTCGTACAGCTCCGCCTCAATGGCTGCCGCATTCGGTGAACAGATGCGGGAGCCTGCGATGCCTGGCGTACAGGTGCCGCGCGGCGGCACACGCCTCGCGCAGAGACGTCAGCTCGCGCGACCACCAATACACCTGACGCCGGGCACTTCCTGGCCGGACGCGGGGCACGCCACGTCACATATCTCGGACATGGCCTCCTGGAACCACCCTGCCTCATCATTGACGTCGGCAGGCCTGTCCGGTGATGACTCCCAGGCCTGCACGATCGAGGCTTCCAGGAGGAGCTCCCGGTCCAGCTGCTTCAGCGCCCAACGCGGACCACTCGGGCCTGTGGGACTGGCGCGCGCTCGAGGGCTGGGTGGAGACGTCAAACCGGATGTACCGGTGGTCGGAGTAGGTCTCACCCCTCCATGACCCGCCAGTCAATGGCACGCGGCGACAGAGCGGCTAGCGAACGAAATGTCCACCACCGACTCGCCCGCATCCGCACACACGTGACGGAACCCTGATTTAGGACGACCAGGCCTGTCTCCAGAGCCAGTCTTCACCATCCTACCCCGCACATCTGTACGACGAGAACCCAGCCAAGTTCTTGGCATTGAAGTCCCCGAGGACAAGTACGGGAAGGGGATAGCTTCCGACGACGACTGCTCTCAGCTCTGCAAGAGAGTTGTGAAACTCGGCGAGAGATCGGTTCGGGGAGAAGTACACCCCCACAATGACGAACTCCCCGAACCGTGCCGCCACGCACCCCTGACCCCTCCTGACACCTTCAAGGGTCGGGGTACCGGCGGCGGCTGAAGAAATGATGGCCACTGAGCCGTTAAGGTCCGCCACCCAGTCCTCCTAGGCCAGACAAAATACGGCTCAGCGACCACAGCGATAAATCGACCACTGCGCCATGCTCTGGAGCAACAGATCCTGAGCGCAGGCGCAGTGGTTGATATTCGCCTGGAGGAAGCTTAATGGGGCCGTTATAGGCATTCCATTTCAGCTTCTCCACGGGCGCCTCTCTGCGGGCGTCGGTGTCGCGGCGGCGGCGCGGCGCGACAGCGACAGCGGCGGCGGCGGCAGTCGCGACCGCGGCGGTGGCCACAGAGGCGGTGGCGGCGGAGGGCTCCCTCACCCGCGGCCTTGGCCTTGGCGGGTGGCACGCAGGCCCTGCTTCCGGCCCGGTGATCGGCTGGCCTGCCGGCCGCCGCACATGCATCACAGTGCGGCGTGACGCAGCAGGTCGCCGATATGTGTCCGGGCTGACAGCAGCGGAAGCAAAGGCCACTGCGGTCAACCTCCGAGGCGCATTTCACAGATACGTGGTGCCCACGAGACAGCGGTAGCATTCCTCAGAGGTCTGGGCCTCAGCAGCAACCTGCGCTGAGACCCAGCCCACCAGAAGCCTTCGGCCTCCACTATGGTTTTGGCTGCCGTAACAGGGCAGCACACCGTACGGCATGCATACCCTGTTGGTCCGGGCGTATGGCGCCTGACCTGATCTGGTCAGTAGTGCACCCCGGACCTGACGGCGACCACCAACTCCTCCGATACCGGGTCGTCCAGACCCGCGATGCGCAGGTCTGCGCGTCTGACGAGCCTGGACACTCCGAACCTCGTCCGCGTCCAGGGACGCTCTGGGCTTCGCAGCCAGAGCGTCCGCAGTCGCGCCACTGGATTCCCGAGGTTTTCCAGCATGCGGGCCCCGTCTGGGCTTTGAGCCAGGCCCCGGTGATCCCAGGCTCCCCGGATCCACCGCCTCTTTCGCCTTCGCGAGCAGATCGCGGTAGGTAACGCCCTTCTTTTCCGCGTCCGGCTGTGATGTAATCACTACGGCTGCGGTCTTCAGGGCGCGGGCCTAGCCCGCGATCTTGCGCTCCTGAACTGGCGCTGCCGCTCCTGCTCTTTGGCCTTTTGGCTGCCTTCTTCCCCTTATTTTGTCCCCGACCACCTGCCAGCCGGCTTCAGCCGCAGGAGGTGTGAGGGCTGCGAGGCAGTGGCGGCGGCGGCAGCTGGCACCGCTGGCGCTGGCACATTCGCCGCAGGCACTGGGGCTGGCAGCAGCCACCACCTGTGCTGCCGCTTTGCCCTTTTGCCTTCGCCTTGCCTCTCCTTCCGTTGCCGGCAGCGGAGCCAGTTCAGCCGGTACCGGTTTTGCCGGGCCGGCTTTCAGGGAGGAGGGCAACTGCAGCCCGAGACTGGCTGGACGGCCCCAGCTTGGATGCGGCAGCTGTGGCCGCCGCGTACGAGGACCGTTGCCGCCTCGCCGCCGTCTTATTTGCATGACGGATGGTAGACGGCTAATCTTCTTTGGCGACTTGAAGAATGTTCTAATGAAACTCTTCAAGATGTAGCCAATCTTGTCTGTGACACCCCTGACATATGGTATTACAGCGAGGCCCGCTCAACCGTGGACGGCTTCACTCGGTTACTGTGACGTGGCGGCGCGGGGCCGAAGCTGGTTTCATGCAGAACCTGCTTGACGTGCTGAAGCTTGGCAGCCAGGTGTTTGTGGCGTGGGCAAATCTTTGTTACAGATCCTCGTGCTCTCTGTAACAGATTTGCCCACAACTATGCTGAAGGATGATTCACCGTTTAAATATCGATTCGTATGGGCCTTTTTATATACAAAGTGTGACCTATGTGTTGTTGTTAGGATTTCGGATGACTAACACATCTAGGAAAGCTAAAAGTTATTTGCCTCTAACTCCATAGTAAATTAAATTTTAGAGTTTAGAATGTAAAGATGCAGTTACTTTGTCTGATGGTAAAATTTTGAAAGTATCGTCTACGTACCGCTTGTAGAACCTTGAAGCTACAGGTGCAGTAAGGCAGGGCTTGCTCCTCAAAGTCCTCCGTGAATACATCGGCGACAATGGGAGATACCGGTGAGCCCATCGCAACACCATCTACTTGCTTGTAAAACTTTTCCTTCCACAATAGATAACCAGATGTAAGGCAATGTCTGAGTAATGCATATTCTGCTGACATGTTGTTTTCCTCTAGTTTCCTAGTTACAATTAAGATGCAGCCTTCAGGTAGGCATGTAAATAGAGACTGAACATCAAAACTGAACATGATTTCATTGTCAGTAAGACATGGTCTTTTATCTCACAAAATTGTATGAATCCTTAGTGTGTGCTCTTGTGGGTCCTCTGAGTGGTGATAGTATGTTTGCTAAGTGTTGAGCCAATCTGTAAGTTGGCGAATCGACTCACTATTGAACGTAATGGAGCGTTCGGTTTGTGTATTTTGGTAACCCATACAACTTCGGTGGTTTGGCCACACAGGTATTATCGAGTTAACGCCTAGATTCAATTTCTCAGGTATTTCTTAATTAGATCGCTAGTTGTTTTAGCGTTTTAGTTGTAGGGTCTGTTTGACCTTTCTCTACGTATTTTCATCCGATAAAAGTTGTTGTATTTTAAATTGTAATCCAACGTATCCATCATAACCGTAGCATTACCTTTATCTGCGCGTAGAATCGTGAGATCTGGTCTGTTGCGTAAGTTTTTCAATACATTAAATTCGCCTTTGGGAGATTTAATTTCGGCGCTGAGCTTCGACGTAACATAGACGTAATGTCTTGACGTATGCCCCTAAATCTTCATTACCAATATTATTTTTATACAAACAATCCTCAACACTACAGATAATGTCTTCATACAGGTTTTTCATTTCGATTGCGTTCCGTTCTTACGTTGACATTGATGTCGGACATTTGATTTGGTTGTTAGTTTTGATATTTATCTTCTTATTTCTGCATTCATTGTATTTAGTTGTCTCACGTTTATCTCAAGTTTCCATACAATTCTTATAATCAAATGTCGATGGAACTGTCTTTAAATTACTGGACGATTTTTCTATGGTTTTATTTATGAAACATAGATCGGTACGTTTTGCTGAAACACTGTTATTAACAACATTTTGCTTGCCTGATTTAAGATCTTAGCGCTTCCTAAAATGTCCTTTTTGTCAGATATTTTGATTTACAGGTAGAATGAGATTATGGTCTCGGCATCTCTTCAAGAAATTTAAGGCTGTTAGATATCTTGCGCGCTTCGTCATGAGATGTTCTAATCAGCGAATTTTATTGCAATCACCAGTTCGTACTGGTTTATATAATGATATCTTACACTTACAGAACACTACACATTTAAATAAAACTAGTTTTACTGATTTTATCGCGTATATTATATTATACTTATTTTATATTCCCGAATGTTCGAAAGAACATCGATTCCTACTAAGGATGATACATGCAGTCTATTGAAATTAAAAACATCCTTATTTCAATAGATAGGAGGCTGAGTACTACCACCTGCTTGGGATCTTGTTATTAATAAAATTAAAACTAAACCCAACATAAATCATCCTTTTGTTGGATATTTTGACACAGGTAGGAATGAGATTATGGCCTCAGCATCTCTTCAAGAAATTTAAGGCTGTTAGATATCTTGCATTGGTCATGAGATCTTCTAATCAATTTATTTGCAATTACCAGTCTGTACTGGTTTACATAATGATTTCTTATACTTACGCGAACACTACAACATTTAAATAAAACTAGTTTTACTGATTTTATTACGTATATTATATTATACTTATTTTATACTCGTATTCCCGAATGTTCGAAAGAACATCGATTCCTCAAAGATGATACGCGAGTCTATTGAAATTAAAAACATCCTTATTTCAATAGAGAGGAAGGCTGGTATTACTACCTGCATGGGATCTGTCATTAATAAAATTAAGACTGAACCCAAGCATACCACTGCAAGACTTCAAGACACAGTGAGTTCATTCGGCGTAGATCGGACCAGAACTAATAATTAAAAATCTGAAGGTACTCAGGTTAACTCTGACATCGGAACGTCAATCACCTCAGTCCCCAGTGACCATGGAGCTATAAAGCACCGAAATGTCGGGAATATAAAATAAGTTAATATACGCGATAAAATCCGTAAAACTTGTTTTATTAAGTAATGTGTGTTGGAAATATTAGAAATCATTATGTTACGTATGATTTAACGCTTAGCTATAAAATCAGAAATAGATTTGAGAAATACCTCAACCTAAAATCGACAATGATTGTTTTAACAACAAACAAATCCGTTTAATCAACATGTGATTTATAATTATTGATATAGATATATATTGAATAGAAGATAGTATAATAGGCGCTATAATCGCTACAGTCAATCTTTTGAAATCTTATGCAAATATTTTTTAAATTTAACATACCGGGTGTTTGCTCCTGAAAACGAAGACAGACGATAGTACTAACGATACCTTTGATGATGGGTCAGAGAAAATCGATCGAGGAAAAAAATCATCTTTTCGCAACATTTTATTAGTTTATTCATCCATCATGTTAGTACAGCTTAAAACGATAATTTCATTAAAAAAAAACATGAAAATAGTTAAACATAAAACCAGCAGTGAAACTTAAAATAAAATGATCTGACAATAGGTTCAATATTCTCGCGGATGCCGAACTCTTATCTAGCTCGGTACGAAACAATGCATTAGGTATTACTACTCACTCTCTTCCCTTTCACACACGCCGCCCGGCAGACTCGTGTCGCCTCGCGCTGTGGAATGTACACATGTCAGCGTTGCAACATGTGCGGAATTCCCCAATTGCGGGAATTTACCCCCAATTTGAAATTCCACAACTTCAACACAAGTTGGGAATTTTATGGGGATTGGTATTATGCGGGAAAAATGTGGAAATTTTGAAAATCGATGGGGCCAAGTCAGAACCTTTTTCAAGAAATCTAAATACTTATCTTAACATTTAGTTAGGTTAGTTATGAATATCGAATGACTCTCTTTTTCTTGCATCTTCATTGCAAAATTTAATTTTCGGTTTTATTTAGGCAACTTTTGTGTATCATTTAATGCTGTTCATTTCATTATTTTTTATTTTAAAGATAAAAATTATTAGTTAAAATTAAATCTAATAAAATTAGTTGCAAATTCTTACATTTCTTAAAATAAAATTGAGGAATTTGTAGAATCTATTGAAGTTTTGTCCTTAAATTGGGAATCTGACATGAATTTTCGGAGAAATTGACATATTGGTGTTGTAACGCTGCATGTTGCTGAAATTTACCTACCGAACCGAACTAGAGGCGGCAATCACTATAAAACTTGCAAGTAATTTTTAATAGTTTTGACGTACCGCTTTTTAAATTTAAAATATTGGTCGGATTAAATACGGAAAGTCAATTAAAATATAGTAAAAAGAATTATTTTTAGATTAATTCTGATAGATTAATTAACTGTCGATCATAATTGCAATTGATTTTAACTATTAAATTATTCAGTACAATTTCATTTCTATTTTCTAGTACAAAATCAACGATAACGATGAAATAGTGTTTATAATTGTGTAGTGAGAACCCAATTAGGTACGTTAATTAATTTCAATATCATATTTGGTAAGAACTGCTTATTGTGTCAGGGTACAATTGATTGTGTAATAGTATTAAAAACGACAACCATAACATCTAAATTCCATATGAAGACTAGTGGTAGGGATAACTATACTTATAAATAAAATAAACGTTGGCGATGTCGTAACGGTTTAACGATATGTGATAATGCTCAAAGTGCTTACCGCAAGGACGTTACGCCGTACGAGGCATTTGTTTGCGGGATTGATTATTAATTTTAGTTTTGAGACAGTTCCGGAACTTTCTCAATAAACTTTGCGCGTGAGCGACAGTTCAATCGTTTTGTTTATTAAATTCTTGTTGATATTACTTGTTGTTATTATTCTTGTTGTTATCTTTTCTGTTTCTTGTTTTGTTTTAATAATGCCTAACGCGTAGGTACGTTTATAGTGCTCATTGATACGGCAACATGTTAATGTGCCTTGGAGAATCTCATAAGGCCACGGAGTTTCGATCGGTAAGCTGTTTCATACCAATTTTTTTTAAATAACTTAGTACTGAACTGATCTGAATAGGTACATAACTGAATACATCAGAATAATAAACATACCTACACGATGGATAAAGAGCATGACTCTATCCTTGTTAACATTTAATTTAACTAATTTTTTCATTAGCGGGGAATCGAACCAGATATTTGGTTTATTTAACCTGTAATTCAATTAAAGTGGCTAGGTGGAGACAAGCACAGTGGCAAAATAGTAGGTTAAGTAGATAAGTTAGGTATTTACACAAGTATAGTAAATTATTAGGTATTGTGGTACGATCGCTAGCTGCGGGCGCGCAATTCAGCGTCCGCGCGTACATTGACCCTAGTCAGCTGATTGTAATTCCACTGCTGGTTTTATGTTTAAGTATTTTCATGATTTTTAATAAATTATCGTTTCATTTAGCTGTACTAACATGATGGAGCGTGAATAAAGCTAATAAAATGTTGTGAAAAAGATGACTTTTTTCCTCAGGATTGATTTTCTTTCTGACCCATCATCAAAGGTTCAGAAAGAAGGTTTGGATCTATCAGTCTCCGTTTCGGAAGCGTTTCTACAAACAGCCTGTATATTTTATTTTTATGTTATAGATTAATATCTGGGATATATTTATAACAACATGGTGCAATGCAAAGATCCGTGATCTCAACAATACTCTAGATTTTATGACACAAAGCGAAAATTTCATTGATATTGACACAATTTTTGTGAAGTTGATTAAATTAAGCATTAAGTCAGTTTTGTTATGTAAATCCTACTTAAAATACAATATTGACTATAAACGATTTGGTAGATGTTAGCATGAAATTATAGCATACGCTAGCCGCATTACCAAGCTGCATTGCATGCATTATTCATAATCTTTGATCAAGTAATAACCCCTATATATCAGTGGTATCAGAATTTTAGTTATAGAGTTCTAAGAATTAAACACTGCGAACATGAGTTCCATAGGTTCTACTGCTCGATGCTTTAACTTCATACTGAATATTTAAATCCAAATAATGTTTACTATAAATACTTAGTCAAAGTCTTGACAAGGCCTATGCTCAGCAGAGAACTATTAAATTATGTGTCACACCACACGATATAGGTTAGTGGATATTCTTACACGCTACTACACGATGTCAAATTCCGAACACACAGGAAATCAATAAGAACGATGTCTGGGAGTACGGAGGACAAAGAAGAGCTTCCAGTCGATAGCACCAATACTTTTCCACAGTCCGTTGTACATTGTGTCATCTAGAGGGTCTGAACTAGAGCAATTGACAATTCTCGCTTATTGGGTATGATCTCATCCTGAGGTTAGTTCCACTCTTCAGCTTGCTGAACCCGGCACAGCCACTACAGGGCGATGACGTTTTCTCGCCAGCGGAGGTAAGGCGCGCCATCATACGCCTGCCCAACCGCAAAGCGCCGGGATGCGACGGTATCACCACCATGGCCATTAAGTAGCTGCCCAGAAGGGCAATACGGCATATTGAACTGGCCACTTCCCGACCATCTGGAAGCAGGGCAAGATCATCGTACTACCAAAGCCGGGGAAGGACAGGAGGCACCGGCTGCTACCGCCCCATAACGCTATTACCGCACATGGTGAAACTCTTTGAGAAACTCACCCTTCATAGAATACTGCCGCACGTTGCTCTTCGCGAGAACAATTCGGCTTCCGCAGAAACACCTCACCACAGCCTAACTGGCCGCGTGCTACACTATCTTGCGGCCGAACATAACCGCGGCCGCATTTGTGGGGTCCTTCTCGATATGGAAGGCCTTCGACAGAGTGTGGCACGCAGGGCTACTACAAATTAATAGAGCACACCACCTTGCCGCCAATGCTTGTGCGGCTAATAGCGTCGTTCCTGGAGGGCGGAGCTTCTACGTCAACATCGAAGAGGCTGTTTCGGTAGCACGACCGATCGAAGCGTGAGTGCCACAGGGCGGCTGCCTATCACCGCACCTGTACGCGGTCTACACAAACGACATCCACACACTGCAAGGCCTCATGGAGGTGGGAAGAAGATGTTGTCCTTGCTCTATATGCAGACGACAGTGCGTATTTCACGTCATCTCGTCGGGTAGAAATTGCGGCCAAAACTGCAGAGACTGCTGGACTTGTTACCTCAGTGGCTGGACAGATGGAGGATGGCGGTCAACGTCGGGAAGACCACCGCCTTCATGACCAGGCTGACGCTTATACCACCAACCTGCAACTCCGTGGGCGGGACTTGGGTTGGAAAAGGACTATTACCTACCTGGGATGCCAGATAGATCGCTCGCTGCGCGGCCCCGATGATCGATCACGTCGTGAGTCAGGCCAGAGTCGCGCGAGCAAAACTATACCCTATGCTGGCATCAAACTACCCTAAAACAAAAATCACCATCTACAAAACCTACGTCCGCTCACGGCTGACGCCGCAGCGCCAGCCTGGTACGCGTTGACCTCAGCCACTCAGCGTAAGAGGATGCAGGCCCAGCAGAATCTTGCACTTAGAGTGATCGTGGGAGCTGGCCGTTACGTCAGGAATGACATTATCACCAGAGACCTCAAGATCGAGTCAATTAATGATTTGTGGCCCGTACTGCGAGACGGTTGTTCGACCGCGCAGATAACGGGCCATATCCACCTACAAAATCTGGCACCTCTTCAAGCGCGCTCACCTGACGGGCGACGACTCCACGTAATTTCTATGCTCACCGCCCGGCGACGGGACACCGGGGACAGTGGAGTCCCGACGCCTGATCGGATGGCGTGTAATACGCAACACACCAACGTATAAGCTGCGCACAATCGCAGCACCAGAACCAGCGGAGCCGTTGCCCCCGCGATGACGCCCAGGTAGGGAAGGACACCTCGAGACCTGTAAAACCTCAAAGAGAAGAACCGCCACGGAAATTCGTTCAGGACCAGTTACCAGTTTTACAATTTAAATCAAGAGAGAAGACACTAGGAAAGTGATAGGAAAAGTAGTGAAAGTTTCAATGTTGCACTATTATGGGGAAATTACGAAGATAAAATTGATGTTTTATTTCCTATTGCACCTTCATAACGATTACAGTCCACTTCATCTGACGTCAAGACCGGGACCACTCCATAGGGACCCGTAATCTTAGTCGTCTAACCATTCTTTAAAAAGCGCGACAGACGTCCTTGATTGGCACTCCTTCTCAGGGGTCACGCCCACCTCGTTGTTCCCGAACCCAACGTGGTGTGATATCAGTTTCTTGGGGTTAAAGCTGCCGGATGGACGTCGTGGTGCCCTTTGAGTGCTGTACTCACAAACCCGCCTACTTTGTGTGGTGAGTATTATCAAGTCTTCCAAGTTACTTGTAGGCTACTTGGCTCATTTTTCAAAAGGCCTATATAGCTATAACAGCCAGTAGATATAGACTAGTAAATTTAAACAGACTGTTAAAGTTGAATAATGAGAATTTGGTAAATCTTGGAACAACGAGTACTTAGTCGAATGGCTTGTTGCATTAATTTTATTCAAGGTAGAAGCGAACAGCACACAGCGAGCGTTAACCGTCTGAGCCGTGGTAGCTCAGATGGTTAACGCTCGCTGTAAATTTCACAGTACGCAAGCAACCTGGGTTCAATCTCCGCCGGCACCAATGAAATTGTTAATTGCAATTTTAAGTGCTGATTTACCACGTGCTCGGCGGTGAAGGAAAACATCGTGAAAAAATAAAAAAATTCCTAAGATATGTGCAGTTCACCAACACGCATTGGGGCAGCGCGGCAGAATTTCCTTGTCCAAAACCCTCTCAGAAATGAGAGGAGGCCTGTACCAGCAGTGGGACGTATATAGACTGTAACTAATTAACTAACTAAGTTAGAAAGAAATGAACTTCAAAACTTATTTCATTAAAAACCTTATCCGAAAGAAATATAACTTGTTCTTGGCCTAAAATAAAAAATATTCCGCTTTTACAGTGCAGGCCGATTTTTTAAAATAATGAACAAACTTAAGTCTTTGCTTCTGCAGTTCATTAGGATAATTGTTCGTTGTAACAACAAAAGTATTTTCTGAGACTTTAAGATGCAAATTGCATTTCCTAAAGATTGTATTACCAATGTATACCTTTAGCTTTATTTTTCACTATTGCTTCTCTCGGAGCGAAAGCGGAAAGAAATTGCTGTATTATTAAATTATTAAAAATGTGATTCAGTCAGCTTAACTGGGAACAGTTCTACTGAGTCAATCCTATAAGTGTAAAACTTATTTAAGTGATTTTTCACATTTTTCTCAATTGATAAATTTTTCACTCTTAAAAAATACTATTTTGAAATAAATGATTTTAATGTTTTTTATTCTGATTTTTGGCTGAAAAATCGCGAGAAATCCTGAATGCTAAGAGAAATTAAGGAAAATTGAGGACAAAATTAATCCGTCAAGTTAGTCAACGCAAACTGTCAAGCCAGTCAGCGTAATGCAGTTAACTGTTCTGTAACTGTTCTTTAGCTTAATGTTCTAGAGTAAGAATTAGGATAGTCTTAGTTAGGCTCCCATGTACCGGACATGTAGTTTTAAGTAGTATTCATTAATGTATCGCAGATTATTAATCGTAAGTTTTAAATAATGTCTTTTAAAAATGTCCTTGTGCAATTGCGAATCTTGTCTAGTTTTTAAATATTTTCATCTTACTTCAATATTCCATTATAGTAAATAAAAGAATAGTAAATTTTATAGTATCGAACAAATGTTTTTTTTTTATACTTATTCATAAAAAGATCCGACTGAAAAGAGTAAACATTTCAATACATGTTGAATTGAGGTAGTTTCAGCCTATGTAAACGAAAGCTAATGAAAATAGAAGGACAAGTTGTTTGGACTTCATAAGGCTATTTTTGTTGGAGAAAAGGTACATTGAATTTTCTGTTATATCATCATAAATATTATATGAAATAAGAAAAGATTTTATGTGACAGCAGTACTTATTTTTTATCTAATATTATTAGTCAAATACAAAAAAATACGAATTTGAAATACACTTTGAACGACCTAATGAAATTGCTTGTAATAAATGTAATAACATAAATCTAAAATACACAGATCCATAAAAGAGAAACAGCATCACAAATGTAAGGCTCTTTTACTGCGATCGGTTATCCGACTGCCAGTGTAGTAATCATTGTAAATTATCCCTATTCGAGAAATACTTTTGTCAAACATTTAACTTTCAAAAAATCTTAAAGAGTGATGACAAACACATTTATGGACAATTTATAACAAATTTTAATCACAATTCATCATTTTTAAGTACATTTTTATGTTGCATAAGTCGAAAATAAACACAATTTTACTATAGTGAACAATTATTTTTAAGATTTTTATTAATTGTTTATAAAAATATTATGTGCAAAAATTTAGTTCACCACACTCTAGAATTAATTTTCCATTTGCCATTAAGAAACCAGCTTAACCTACAAATATTAAATAAAAAGATGAAAGCTTTGTCAGAGAGATAAGGTGTAGGTCTTTTAAAATCCTTTTAAAACTCTCATCATTTCGTTTTGTAAATATGTATGAATTTAACCGAACTTACAGTCCATCTGATAGTAAGTGGCTACTGTAGCTCATGGACATCTGCAACCGACTTCAAACAAAGAAGGCAAAAGTGCGTTGTCATCCGAGGTCAGCCCCAGGGTGACAACGCGGTGGAATGCCTCACAGGCTGTAGTTAAGTAACTATATTAATTAATTGAATGAATATTTAATTATAATTATCTTATATTATAATTATTTATTAAATTTAATATAGATATTAAATTATGGGTATATATATCAATTTTTTAGTGTTATATATTATAATTTTTAGTGGTATATACGCATTTAGTCTGAGGTTGGATTATTTAAGTTTGGATCATTACGACGAGCTTGATCAGTGATATGTTTCATTTGAAACAAGCGGAACTCGGATCAATTATTATGCGCAGCCTTTCTTTTATATATAAAATCAGTACCCGAACATAGTACTATAGCAGTATTACAATTTATCTCTTACGACTAATAAATAATTTTATTTTAAACAAAATATTATTTTCTATCCTATGAATGTATTCATTAACATTATTCTATCAAGGAAGACACTTTGTTCTTATATTGGGTTTTGTTGTTCTTGTTTCAGTTCCATGTAGCACCTAGCAAGTTACTAAATCTAAAACCAAATTATTTTTAATGTTATAATTGAAATGGTAAATTCATTATACAGTTATTAATATGATTGTTATATAAAAGTTCATGGAATTAGTTTTTACATGCTTTATATTAGCTTGACCTGTATGAATATATGTGTATGAATGTAATGAAATTCAGTAATTCAGCTTTCACCCACGTCCAAATGTCTGAATAAATTGAAATCTGCAGACATGTGTACCAAAAACTATACTGGAAAGTGCAGTATTAGGCGACCTCTACTCGATGGAGTGATAACCTGATGAAAAACGCAGGTAGTCGGTGGTTGCAGGTGGCTGCGGAACGTTTATTGTCCAATCTTTGGGAGGTCTATATTCAGCGGTGGAATTGTAATGGGCTGTAGTGATAGTGCTGAATAAGAACCGATGACAATACAATAATTTCACGAATAAGAATTAGTATTCTCACTTTATTTCAGCTCAGGTTCCATTCGTGTTGTTTTAGATTTTTTATACTATAATTATTTTAAATGTACGCAACATGAAACGTTTTAAAATCCGATCTATTTATTTTTATTCAGTTGCAGTATTTGTTTATTATATATAAAACGTTTTATTCCGTTTCTCCTTATTTTAAAATTTACATAAACTTTCTTACATTGAGTCATAAGTTTATTTTTTCTTCAGCTCTCTGAAAGTATACATTTCCGCAAATAAGCGTCGGTGACAAGTTGAAAGTATTTTATATATTTTAAGATAAATGAAAATTTATAGCCCATTGTGTTCAGTTTTATTATAATTTTTACTTTTTTATAACAGCTATAAGAATAGTACCTTTTTATATTTCGAAATCTTTATATTTTGAACTTATTAATCTTACTCATGATTCACATCAAAGAACGAACTTAAAAGCGGAATTTCTGCTGTTTTACATACTTTTATTTAAATATGGGTGACAAAAGAGCACTCGAATGATGACTAGATCATGATAAGTTTTTGCTGTGGCCCATTGATATATATTTATTTTATTATTATATTTAAAATAAAACTTATTTACTAATTTTAGAGGAATAATACCGAATTAGTGAGTTCTACGGCTTATAAGGCTTGTTAGTTTTTACTGTAAAGATCCATTTTCAAACCATTAAAATTTTAATGCATGCATATTATATATATTATATGCAAATAAGCTGGAACAAGTATTCATTAATGCCCATTTTAATGACAGTCACCACAATTTTACTCCTTTTTTTTTTGAATAAGACGATGCTTTTAAAGAACGTGACTCAACTTTTTCTAATACGGCTAGGAATTATTACATTTCTGCTATGTCACTAATCACCATAAGTTCATTTGAAACAATTAATTTTACTCGTATTCACAGCTTAGATTTAAAAATATACTTTTATAATACATTTGGTCTTTACCTATAAAATTGCGGGTTTGTTGAACTGGCCACTTTGTTTTGTAATAGCTCTATGGTTTGACTTGACAACAATTATGTTTAAGGCATATAATTCCTTTTCAAAATCACTTATTCATTTGTTTCTTTGGTTGTTGATTTTCTTCAGTATCACCCAAAGACTTATGGTATGGTATATATAAGTATTTGGTAAATATTTGGTATATATATTTGGTACATAAAATATTTGGTAAAACATGACATCGGTTACAGAACGCTGATGTTCATGTTATTTTTATTTCATTATTTTACCATATTATAAAAAGTTTTATTTTAAAACTTACGTTCCTTAATCCAGGATATATACTGGATGACTTTTTACCGTCTGGAAAAATATAGGATGTAACAGGTGCCATAACTATAAAAAAACGATTTTTTAAGTTAAGTTATGGCGCACTTACAGTCCACCTGATAGTAAGTGGATGCTGTGGTCCATAGACATATACATTTATCCTCAATTAATAATCAAAATGCAGATGCGTTGTCACCCCTAGGGACTGATATGAAATGCCTCGTTTCCAGTAAAAGGTCTCGGTTTCTCCTCATCATACGAAACACAGCAGCATTAAGCTGCTATTTTACTACTGGTATTATGTGAGGCGTGGTCCTACGGACAAGCCAACACATCCGTGCTGCAACCACAATATAGCTGCAGCATGGCTCTACCACGTAAAGATCACCAGACCTAACACCTCTAGACTTTTATTTGTGGGCCGAACTAAAACGATTAGTGTACACAGAAGAAGCAAAATTGTAAGTGAAAGTTTAACAAACAATTCCAAAGACGTGCTAGTTTATATTTAGAAACAAACAGTAGACATTTTGAACAATTCAGTTGTATGAACAAAATAGTTTAATCGTTTTACTTTTATATACATTCATGATTAGAAAAAATCAATCCAACTTGGATAAGCCGGGTTTTATACATTTTAACAGTGGGGCTATCCACTGTTAAAATGTAAAACTACTAATGATAAGTCTTTTTTGTTACTAACATATTTTATGGATCACTATTGTCCGATGAATAAATATTTTTATTCTTACTTTTTTTTATTTAAATATCATAATATTCTGATGATGATAATAACTTGTTTTAAATTTAATATTTTAATTTACAGCGTAATACCTATATATATTGCATATAAACGTGGTAGAACCATGCTGCAGCTATATAATTGCATAGTTGTAGCATGAATGGATCAACTCGACCAGGAAGGACCACGTTCTCATAAAATACCAGCGTAAAATAGCAGCTTAATTCTGCTGTGTTTCGTATGGTGAGTGTAAGAACCGGAGACCCACTGGAAAAGAGGCATTCCATCTTGGCTCGGCTGAAAACGCATCTGCATTTTGATTTACAAATGAGGATAGATGTAGATGTCTGTGGGCCACAGCAACCACTTACCATCAGGTGGACTGTATGCTCGCTTGTCACCCTTATCCTATAAAAAATATATCTTATATAGGATACTCGTAGTAAAATACAATACAAAATAGCAAACTACAATTAAAAGTAATACTCAATACGATAATATTTCCCAAGTTTCATTTTTTTTACTATAATTTTACAACAAACTACTACAATTACTACATATATAATTGGGTCTTATTTCATAAAACGCCATGTTTACAACTAAGTGCCCCATCTAGATTTAGCTGTAAAAAAACCATAAGAATTTCCACTTAGTACGGAATAGATATGGAAAGATATATATTTATGATAGATTAAAGTACGTATTAAATTCAGAGCCTGCGGTGCACCGCTCTTAATCCGAATCTTGATGCAATCTCTGAAGCCTTTAACGTAAAGTGTTCTGACCAACGCTGTTAATGTAAATTCTCATAGCAAATTGAAAATTAAAAGAAACCCGTAAAATTAAGTTTATCCTTTTTTAAATTCACTGTTTGTTACTAGCAAACTGGCCTTTGTGAAGAATGCGTCACTCTTTGTTAACTTCTCTCTTTGATAACTTGAAATATTTTGGTCATGGTAGCGGCGTAAGAAAATCTATCACCTTATTTTATTCCGAGGATGTCGTAAGAGGCGACTATGGAAAATGCCAGAAAGATCTAAAGGCTTCCGACAGGTGACAGTATAAACATCATGTTTACGCCAGACGTAAATACCCCGACCGGCGGCGGGGTGCAGCGTCAAAGTTGCGAGACATCTGGAACTACTACTTTCAATCCGCTTGCCAATCGTGGAGATTAAGACGAATCCTTTCCAAAACGGTAGAGGCACATCATATCCAGCTGGAATTTTTCTAGCTGACGAAGAAGATGAAAAAGAGTAATGACTACACTGGCTAAACAGTTTGTAAAGTAGTACCAATTATTTAAATGCTCTTAACCCACTACAATTGGCCTCCATCCATCCATTACAGCCTATAAAAGCCCACTGCTGAACATAGGCCTCTCCAATAGATTGCCTTTATTGCCACGCTTGGCAGGCGAGTTGGTAACCGCATTTTAGTAACATTGAGTTGTTATGGGGACGATATAGAGTGGTGTGTATTCTTACATCGCCATTAAACGGCTTTAGGTTCAGCATTCAGAGAGCTTAATTTTTTCATAAAACACGTCATCCACTTGCAATTTTGCCTGAGGTTTTGAATTCGTATGTTTTTTTTGTATATATAATATATATTACGCGATATCTTCGTCAATTTAAGATCGATTTAATGATTTTTTGAAATTAATTACGTTAAATAAACACTTATATATATGTATAGTGATCACATCATATAAATTTGGAGAAAAAATATTACCCCTAAAAAAAGGATTTAATTTTCAATATAACAATTTAGACAACATTATAGTTGTTACCTTGAGTTTGTGAAATTGCATAGTTAACTCAAAAGGGCCGTAGAACGTCAGTGATGAAAAATAAATTATTAAATCCGTATTTTTTGTACAAATATTATTGATATAAAAATAAATATTCCACAAAATGGGCAAGCCAGTCCGCCACATATATTATCTAATAAGATATAGAAAAATATTAAGATCAAAAATGTGGATACGTTATAAACCCAAAATTAAGATATGCCTCATTACCAGTAAAACCGGTCTATGGTTCTCTTCACTCACCATAAAAAACACAGCATCATTATACTGTTATTTTACGCTGTTATTCAGAGAGAGTATGGTTCTCCTCTCGTCAAGTGAATCTATGAGTATAAAACAAATGCAAGGTGTATGTAAAAATATTATAATACTTATTTAGCTAGAAATAAAAACTATTAAAACTGAGCTCGAAAAAAGGCAGTTAATTCAAAATTACAGACAGACACTTCAGTTTTATTTATACTTGTATGTATAGATATTCTACAGGTGGCGATAAAATCACATTAAAAGACTTATCTTACATAACGTTTTTTGAATATATACAACTAAAAAATATATAACAATTAACATTCTAGTCGCGGTAGCCTTTTTTTTCGTTTTTTGCCTAATTACCTATGAATGGGAAAGTGTAGGTAAATTATTACCTATGTCGATGCCGCGTGAGCAATGCGTACCTGCCGCACCGTTGCCGCTTTTACAGGTCACTTAAAGTCAGTAAACTAATATTATCAAGGTGATTTATTTCATATAAAAAGGGTTCTCGAGTGGCAGCCTCGTACCGGTAGACGAAATGTAGGGCGACCCCCCGCTATATGGGGTGACGACCTGGTAAGACATGCGGGAAGTCGATGGATGCAGGTGGCTCAGGACCGTGCTTTGGGGCATTCCTTGGGGGAGGCCTATGTTCAGCAGTGGACTTGTGGGGGGCTGTAATGATGATGATGATTTATTTCGTGTTAATTTTTACGCGATTTATTTTGTTTGAAAGATGCATTTTTTGTTTTCGTTAGAATTGTTTATTTTATTATTTTAACACTCATATATGAACTTGTATTTAACGTTGTGTTATTTAATGTGATAACCTAATCGCCACCCAGTATATTCAATCATAAATTAAAAACAGCCTATTTCTATTTATATTTACTTGACAATTACAAGTCACATAATATTAACGTTCGGTGCAAATTCATGCCGATTTATAGTATTTTACGTACGCCACGTTCGTAGAACAGCTAACGCGATACGTCCCCCTTATCTTGTCTAACATATTTTACAGTGCCACAGCGTATTACTAAATAATTTTACACATGTTGTTCTTCTTCTTTTAGAATAAACTGGTCCAGTCCATACCTACATCTATCTTCGATTAATAATCAAAATGCAATGTCGACCCTAAAGACTACGATGGAATGCCTCGTATCCAGTAAAAGGGGTCTCCAGTTCTCTACACTCACCATACGAAACACGGCAGTATTAAGCTACTATTTCACGCCGGTATTCTGTGAGAGCGTGGTCATAATATCGCTGCAGCATGGCTTTACCTACATTCCTAACTAACTATTGTTGTATATTATACCTATATACCTGTTATTCTATATAAAAAATGAAAAAGGACAGTGTAAAAACTTTTTATGTTACTATTACATTTTTATATCATTGTTCTTCCCTATAAGGCTGTAAAAATCCACTGCTGAATATGAGCCAATCCTGTTGTAGGAAGGTAATCGTTACGATTAGCAGGCGGATTGACCATAGCAGTACAAAACATCTCGTAGATTTGATGCTGATTGTTTTATGTTTAGCGTAATCGAAATGGTTATATATCTCCATCTTTCGGAAGCTACAAGATCTTTCTGTAATATCCCATATTCGACTCCTGCAATACCTATGGGACGAAAAGGGAATAGTAATTTATACCATTGATGACACCGATTTACACTATCAATGCCTTAGATTAATTCAGTTTTGCAAGCTTTGTTTAGATTTAATACTAAAATTTAGAAGTGAAAATGATAAAAATTACAATTTCTTAATGACCGCATTACTACTGCATTTATTCTAACCCATACTTCATCCACCACACCCCACTTTCACTACCATACATTAAGGTAGGGATTACCATAATATGTTAAATTATATTATATCCTACAAAAATGTGTAAATGGACCCATGTTTGGCACAAAGGACTTTCGGGATTATGATGAAAAGTTGGACAGGTGCCAAGCTCTAAAACTAAATCAAAAATCATAGTTATAGGAATGTACTACGTTCTTCAATTGATTAAAAAAAGATTTGAATATGGTTTTAACTTGGTTTCGGCGTCACTTGAAGTGTCCACAGCGCTCCATCTATCCTTTTTTGTCGATCTGAGGCTACAAACTACAAATTATTATCTAAGTAAACCTACTAATATGTAGTGATTTTTTGTATAACATAATATATTCTATGCAATCAAAATAATTGAAGTTATTTAAAAATCGTTTGAAATAAAATGCTGTTTGTCTTCAATAATTAGTACAATAATTCTGCAATTTGTATAATGCTTGAAATTATACCATATATTTTTAATTAAACTGCTTCCAGCACGTGTATAATTAATTGCACATTTGCAACTTACAAAATTACATAAACTAAAGACTACAACGTTACCACAATGTTCGTATGCAAATTGTTGTGATTTATACATTTACTGCTGCGAGGAGAACATGTGAGAAGTACATGCTGCAGTCGGAAACATAAATTCTAATGTACCTTGTTTTCACGCGAACGTAAGTTGATCTGCGTGTAAATAACAAAGTAATTTAATATAAATTAAAATTTTAATATTGTATAGTGTAATGGGGATCCATTAACATTACACTACACTGCCTACAAAAGTCCACTGCTGGACAAAAGCCTCATCGAGGATTTTGCCATA
Source organism: Parnassius orleans (assembly GCA_029286625.1). Taxonomy (NCBI): domain Eukaryota; kingdom Metazoa; phylum Arthropoda; class Insecta; order Lepidoptera; family Papilionidae; genus Parnassius; species Parnassius orleans. The sequence goes on along the minus strand of JAGSMP010000210.1, from coordinate 1,943,522 downwards.
GTTGTCTCGCTTGGCATACGCGTTGGCAACCGCAGTTTTTTTATTGAGTTGTTATTGGGAACTGTTACTGTTCCGATTTCCCTCTGTCACCTTTTACGACACCCACGGGACGATATGGGGTAGTGGATATTCTTACACCACCACGAAATAAAAATGTTATACAGGTGTCATATATAAAAGATAATGAAATGAAGACAATGATGATTTCTGCAAAAAGCTCTTACTCTGCATGGTGATGCGTGATTTAAAATTTGTATAAAGTGGACTGTAATAGGTAGTTGGAATTGGGTTTCCTTGAAATTTGTAACCGACACATATTACTGAAGGTACGCACCTGGAGAACGCCAGCAGGTTCTCTTCGTACTTGAGGTTGACACTCGCGTGGTACACTCCTAGTTTTCTTGCGCGATTTACACTTAATTGACACAATTCACGGCCGTGATTTTAAGTGTATAATAATTAAATAGATATATCGAGCGTGACACACTATGCTTCCGCGTGCGTGCGTGTTTTTACTTAGACTCCTCTTCTACCATTCAATTCAATTCAATTCAATTTATTTATCTCTTCACAAGTTACTGGCTGGTTAACAATAACGATGTACATAGTAAGGACCTAGCGTTGTGAGAGACTCGTGCCTATTATAGGTTTTATATTAAAAACCTGAGTTACAAGTCACCAGGCAGGATAGGTTACATATAGTACAAAGAATGATACAGAGAGGAAAAATAAAAGAGTTATAGAAAGTGACATTATAAGGAATTGCTGAATCCATTCAATGATGTGTGTGTGTGTGTGTGTGTGTGTGTGTGTGTGTGTGTGTGTGTGTATGTGTGTGTGTGTGTGTGTGTATGTGTGTATGTGTATGTGTGTGTGTATGTATGTATGTGTGTATATGTGTATATGTATATGTGTATATATATATGTATATATATATGTATATATGTATGTATATATATATGTGTGTGTGTATATATATATATATATATGTGTATGTGTATGTGTGTGTGTGTGTGTTTGTGTGTGTGTGTGTGTGTGTGTGTGTGTGTGTGTGTGTGTGTGTGTGTGTGTGTGTGTGTGTGTGTGTGTGTGTGTGTGTGTGTGTGTGTGTGTGTGTGTGTGTGTGAAAAATTAAACCCTAATCCGAGACAAAAATAGCTGTGGCGCCTGATGTGTGTTATGCTGCAAAAAACCATATCGACGAATGAGAAGTGTTCCTTGCCGTTATATTCTTGTGTTTCAGAAAAGGTTGGGCATTGTCATGTCGCAAAATTGTATTTCGGTTTTTACTCAATAGCAGGGACAATGAAAGCATTAAGTGTCGGAGTGTCACGCAGTTCCAAACAAACGCAAGCCATTCATGAGTTTTGAATGGCATACTACTCCATTCAAACTACTCTATATAAAACTTAAGACCTATGAAATCATATTTTCTATTGTGGGATCGGACCAATAGATACAACTGTCTCGTTACAATATCTCTTTATTACCCTCCTTAACCTAGTGTAGATGTATTTATTACACTATACTGGGAGGAGGAAGCCACATACCACTACACCTCCCCGATACTTAAAAAAAGAAATGTCTTGTATTTACTTTTTTTTACATTTTATGTTGTTGATTCTTATAACAAAATGATTTCTGATTACATTTACATTACATTGTACTAAATACTTGTCATCTAATGCTGTTATCAAGAATATGAACATAAAATGAAATATTTAAATATAATATTATATCAACCCTGAATCTTATAACATAATAATACATTTATAATAATAATTATAATAATTAAATTTATTTCAGACCCACATATAGTCCATAATTATGTTAGTAAATTAGCTTAACCTATGTTAGTCTTAAATTAATACACGTACAATTTTCACAACAATTACAAAATTATTTTTGGCACCCCATGACACCAGGCTCATGCAAGTGGATACGCATCCAGTGTCCTAGGATGGGACAATCAACTCTATCGGATATTGCCCTCAGAATGCCATTAGAGCTCCCACGAACCCTGCGCATCAGGGATGCTATTCTCTTTCGAATTATGGCATGAAAACCGTCCATACCGTATGCTGTAAACATCCCTGAAGCGCTACAATACCGCGGAAGACCCATCAGCATCCTGAAGGCATTATTATATTGTACCCGAAGGGCATTGTAGGCTCTCTGCGTGTACTTAACCCATAGACTGCGTGTAAAATGACTGGCAAAAGCTTTGAAAAGTGTTATCTTAACTTCTTCTGTAACGCGTGCAAAGCTACGGGACAGCATGTTACAGCGAACCGCCAACGCCCTTCTTTCTCTTTCTATGTCCGCATCATCAGTCAGATCCTCAGTTAAAACGTGACCAAGATACTTAAATTGATACACTCTATTTAACTGTACGTTCCTTAATTTAACAGGTGGAATCGTTTCAATTTTGATCCAGCTCGAAATAACAACACTTCACTTTTTACATTATAAATGAGACCGTGAGTCTCAGCATAAATATCACAAATATTAAGTAATGTCCTCAATGCATTAATCGATGGGCTCAGCAACACCATGTCGTCTGCATAGCTTATGCTGTTAACGAAATGCCCATCAATTGAGCAGCCGACACCAGCGTTGCTGAGCTCAACGATTAACTGGTTAATGTACAGGTTGAAGAGCGCTGGTGAAGTTAGGCCACCCTGTCTCACCCGCACTCCAACCTGTACTCGTTGGACAGTGCATCTGTCCATCTGACCTGATTTATTTGATGGCCATACCAGTATTTAAATATTTCAATCAACTCGCTTGGTAAGGCCACTTCACGCAGCTTCTTCCACAGAATATCATAATTAACTAGGTCAAATGCCTTGACAGATCGAGGAAGGCAGCGTAAATTGGTGTTTTCCTATTGGTATAGTACCTAACAGTATGCTTGAGTGTTAATATTGCACTCTCAGTGGAGACTCTTTTTAAATCCGAACTGAGCATCATGTAATTTTAGATATCCACTGAGATGCCGCTCAAGCAGACTGTCAAGCACCTTAGCCATGATAGTAGCTAATGAGATGGGCCTATAGTTCTCTTTGTCAGATATATCCCCGGTTTTATTTTTTACTATAGGCACAACAATAGTTCTCATCAGCTGCTCAGGAAGATAGGAATGTCTCATGCAAAGGTGTAGAAGGTAGCTAGAAGCCCGGAGATGAGGCCCCATGCAGAAGATGCTCAATGCTGAGGCCATCGTGGCCCGGCGATTTACCCCTAGTCATGTTTTTAATTACGTCGAAAACTTCATTCGGCGTAAAGCTAATTGGCTCGCCCGTGCCCGTCTGGCCGTCCTCAACATCTGAGACTATCCGCGACGATATGTTCGGTGATATTACTTTAAAATGCTTTTGAAATAAGTTTGCTATCTCTCCTGGCTCATTCACTCCCTCAATACTCACAGGGATACTCGGCTTAGGATTCACCTTTTTTGTTTGTTTCCAAAAATTTTTAAAGTCTTTGTTTTTATGCTTTTCAACTAACATGTCCATTTTAATTTGATGTTCATTATTTTGACAAAATTTTAATTTCTGTTTAAATAACTTTCTTGATTCATACATTTCTTTATACAATTTACCACTAATAGGTTTTCCATGCCACACCCAATTTATAAATTTTGCCTAGCATCCCGGTGAGCATCCTAACATGTTTATTCCAGCCAACAATACGAACGCCCTTCCGACACTTTCCTTATTATAACTAAATATAGCGGCCTCTGACAATGATGCAACAATTTTATTATACATTACATCTATGGATTTTTATGATCAAGGTTATAACACATTCTATTACAGCAAGGAATAAGAGTATAGTCATTTAAAGTATTAATATCTCTTAAATTTTTATACAAAGATCATGGTATGTTGCAATTTGACCTTCATCTCTATGTCCCCAAACTACCTTGTTTATGCTTAACCTATTTTGCGTTTCGAATTTAGGTCTGACCATCGATAGGTCACACTGTATCTCCAGTGGGAAGTGATCCGACCAATAAATGTCGTAGTGTATATCCACACCGACCACCACACTCCAGGCGGCGTTGGTGACGACACAATGATCAGCCAACGCCTGCTACCGTGCGCCTCACTTATAAAAGTATAGGTATCTGAGTTTTCACCTAATTTTGACATATCAGCACACAACCAATTTTGATCGAAACAAAAGCTAATTAATTCCTTACCGAAACGTTCTCCAGGATGTGCGTTAAAGTCCCCTAAGATAAAAACGGATTCTACATTTTGATTTTCAACAATCGCCGCAATTTCACTCAAACAGTCACTAAATTCTAACAAATTTTCAGAACAATCCGTTGGCATATAAACACTAAATATAAGCAAAGAGCTGTTCCCTATATTAACTTTAATTGCTACGATACGCTCACTTTTGCACAAATAACGGAGACTGATCTAAAGACACTCTTTCGCCATAAAAGAGCAACTCCACCGTACGGTCGACCGTATAGGATTCCTGCCGATGTATCTATTGCAGACTTACCGAAGAAACCAAAATCCTGATTTATATTGCCGAGACTCGGTATTTCGTGAGGGAGTAGCCAGGTCTCCTGTAATGCTATAATATCGGCCGTTTTACATAGTGACTTAACACATTCTATGGATCTTTTCAACGACTTACAGTTAAAGCTCAAAAACTTGGCAGGCACTCCATTCAACCGGCTGCCCATTTTTTAAACTATTTTTTTTTTTTTTTTTTTTTTTTTTACCTTTTATTTGTCGCTTTCATGCCTTGGAGCGTTATCATTTCTTTTGTAGAAAGTTACAAATCTTCGAAACGACACACCTTGAGGCCATATATTTTCGTCCATAAAAACGGACAACTTATGTTTCGGAATAAGGAACTTATAGGCTTCGTATTCCTTTTTCTGCCTCATGTTCACTCTCTCCAAAGCAACTTCCACGCTTGTCTTGCTCATAATATATTTACTTATATCTTCGACAGAGGCATTTTTGTCAACATTATAAATGTAAAACGGAATTTTAACATCCGCCGCCTTGAAACCGCAATCCAACTTTAGATCTGCTTTTCCTTTTTTCGCCATAAAACGGTTTCGCAGCCGTCTTCTTTGCAAAAGAATCCATTCGTCCTTTGGTGCTTCTGGTTTCCATTGACCACCCTCGCGCACCACATCGGAAAACCTTTTACGTCCCGAGCTCATTGTGGTTTCATGTTTTTTATTCGCACTGTTTTCGTTAATCGGCATAGGCCCGGAGTGCATAGGCGCAGGCGCAGCGGTGTTAGCACATTTGGCTACATTCGTCGAAACCACGGTGAGGGCCTCCACTTGCGCCCCGCTGTTCACTGGAGAACTCGCCTTGCAGCAATGTTTAGTTAGTGGTGCGACCGAGACAGGAATATCGCGTGAGAATGGGACAGGTACGTCCTTATCACCGCGAACCAGTTCATTGACCTCGCCTATTGCGGTTGTTGATCCGCTGTGTATATGCGTTAAACCAATTGGGCCGCTATCTACATTCAAACTGTTGTTTAGTAAATACCCGCGTCTTCTATTGTTTATATTTTCATTAATTTCTAAAAACGGAACTCTTTCTTCCAACATTTCTAAAGTCACATACTTCTCTTTTATAATATTCATGTCATTTTTCAAAGTTATAATATCCTTTAGCAGCCTTGTCACGTCTACGTGATCAAAAGTAACCGGCGGTAATTTTTGTAGGTCTTTTGCAACGAATATGGGCATTTTTTCTGGGTCCGTTCTTTTAATTATACTAATAATATCTTCGATATCACGCTGCATCTTTCCTTCTTTCTTGCGCGTAATCTTTCGGCTCGAAGTGGTAATAGATTCAAAAAGTAAATTTTTCGCTTGTACCACCTCCTCACTCGAAAACGAAGTAGCACACAGACGTATAATGCTTTCTTCATCCATAACATCAGCCTTGTTTTGAATGAAGGCCAATAACTCAGAAATCACAATATTGCAATTATTACATTTCACTGTATTAGAGGCCATTGCCCCGCCCTCGATTATTAGCGATCGCTTTGTTCTACGTTCGAACACACGCGCGCGCTGACGCAGACTATGATATTTAATATTGAACATTAAAATAAAATACAATGTTAGACATGGATAAGTGGTAAGATAAAATAGTTAAAAATATAAAATTGATTTTATATAAAAGATTATAACCTCATGATCATGATCAGATTATACATATTATTAAGTCAGTCCAGGATACGCATGCGATTTTATTTCGTTTACCTTTTTTTTTTTGTTTTGTACGTCATTAACCTGTCGTATTTTGGTACTAACCAACGTTACAACAACACGTTAGCACGAACTTATCACATATCATATCATACCATATATTAAAAAATTATTTTCTCCCCAGATTTATTACATAAACTATAGTTCCTCGTTTAATCTATACTTCTCCTTTTTTTTTGAATCCCCAGTTTTATATTTTCACGGGTCTACAGCCGTGTAATTATTTTATTTATTTATTTATTTTTATATATGGAGCGCTCGGATCACTCCCACATTTAAAAAATTTTCTTTAATTCTTGGTTAACCCTTTATAATTATTATTTCTTATATTTATTTATTAGCGTTACACTAACCTTCACGCAGACATCTCGCGTACAGTATGATCAAGTATACTCGTATATATCGTTTTGCATTTAACTTGACATCATATTATATTATGTACTTTTATCCCATCAAAACCTTGATGTTTACGAAAAGTTCTCATTGACTTTTAGAATTTACATAATACTCGGTTTGCACCGACTATCACTGAAATAACTAATTATCTACCAGATCTTGTGCTTTACCTATTAACATTCCAACATTTTTCATTGAAATAAGTTAATATTTGAATTTACTCTAACCACTGTGTATAAAACACTCACTGAATTTATTTTTATCAGTCAAATCTCTCAATAAATTATACAATTGCCATTCAACACAAAACTTCAAGTATCTCTTAACCCGTCTTATCACATTAGTGAAATAAAAGAAAAAACTTACCAAGGAATTGTTACAAGTGCTAGAAATAGGCTATATGATCTACCTAGATGATCATATAATATTAAAATATTCGAATCAAAATGCAAAACTGATCTACATTTTCTTAAAAGATCTCGACCGATGATACCATTCGCCATAATTGGTAACGAATTAAAAATATAAAACTTGTGCTCAATTAGATCGCTTGTGTTCTTACAGCGCGAGCGATTCATGTTTATTATGAATGCCGTTTCCATATACGCTTCTGGAATCTTTTGCTGTATGAGATTCAGTATTAAGTTTAACAAAACAATCTGTTATTAAAACTATTTGAAAATATTTTTAATACAATGATTCAAGATACTATTTTTTTTTTTACACTTTGTATTATTTTATAAATAACTGTGTAAACGTCTACTAATGTACCGATATACTTTATTTGAGTATAATATAATATGATATTTTATTTATAAGTGAAATGTTTGCTTAAAATTTTATTTTATTTGAAGTTTTCCACTAATGAATATGTTAAGTTGGTGATTAACGATACATAAACTCAATCCGCATTTAATCGCATCCGAATAACCTTAAAAAATTAATCGGTTATTAGGTTTTCCAAATTCTCAGCTGATTAGGCTTCTTTTATGTGGATATGCTAATCTCCGATAATTTTCCTTACCTATATCACAACTTTTACCCACGTATTATTTCTTTCAATAGTTTCATTTATAATTACGTATTCTGTAACTTAGCTATATATTTTTTTTTCACGTCTTTTACAAATTTATATCATATAAGTATATAAGTAGTCTCTTATATCATTTGGGTACATCATTTGCTGTCAGAGAATGAGGCTCACAATGAATTAATTAATTGTAAACTTAGGAGTTTCAAAATCGTTATAAAGAAATTATTTTCATGTACTACATAAATAAGTTAAATATTAAAACTATTTTCCTGGAAAATAATGGATTATAAAATTAAAAGCTTATGATTTTAAAGTACAATCAATATAAAAGCGAAAAAAAATTACATTTCATATTAAGACTAACAGAACAAAGAGAGAAGAAGCATTGTTATCATTATCATTAATATTGCAACAGCTAGATCAAAATACAAGTTGCAAATCCCAGCCGCGTAAGCGATTTGTGACACTATTATTTTAAATTCCAAAGTACGTTTATGGGAACGTTTGCGATTTCATCGTATGACATAGGCACCTAATTTCAACAAAACTTACAAATTATTTTATTATGAATATACTTAACATGTATCTGAAAATTATAGTATTAAACACTTTTTATTAATGTAGTTAAGATTATTACATTGCATTGTTATAGTACTATTACACATTATCAAGTATTTATAATAGGTATATGTTATTTGTCATTAATAGTCGAAACGCATTATTACCTTTTTAAGATTTCATGTCTTCTAAGTGTAGTATGTTTATCTTATTTGAAACATAAATAAAAATAGGCTATTACACAAATATAAGTTTGTATAGCAAATATATGTTGTATTTGTTGTTATAAGTATTTTAAGTATATATAATATAATTTTTTGGAATAAAAGAAAAAAAACTATTACACTATGAAACTTATAATAATAGCGATCCGATACTGTTTCGACGTGATTTTAATAAGCAATATATAAACCAAATTTAGTTCAAAATTTTACAAATTTTACATAAACAAATAATTTTATGTTTTCTTTGTTTACTAATAAAAAATTTAGGGTAGAGTTATTGAAATTATGAAACAATTATGTAAATTGATATAAAATATATCTTAGCGATGTATATTTATTAGATTTTTTTTTTGTGTGGTTGTTTTAGATTTGGGCGAGGATCCCTTATTACTCATTTTAATTGTTGACATGCCCTGCATTAATTATTTTCATACTAATACTACTCTCATTTCCTTTGATTTCGATTGTCAGGCCTTTTTTTTCATAATTGTTGTACGTACTTTTTTTTTTTTATTTATGACCTTAGCTAGCTTTATTAATTTGATATCGGAATCAGGTTTTAATTCACTTTATTTATATTTAACTTCATGATATATATATCACATGGTACTTTATACATATGGGCCCCCATTTACTGGTATTATATTACATTTTCATTACATTCCTTTCATTTTATTGGTGCATAAACTTTTTATACTATATCAAGGTAATAGTGTGCCTTGGGTTGTGCGCACAACCTTGAGGTCTACGTTTAAGTCATTTTAAAGGACTCAACAATTGTCACTGAGAAAACTAAGTTCACACTATGATCCAATGAAGGATGTGACCTCTATGTACCATTATCAAGGGTAACAAATTTAAGACTTCTCTGGTCCCCAACAGTACTAATATGAGTAACTCTTTCACATCACTTGTACTGAAGGTATTGTTCCCTAGTACCCGTTATCTCCGATTTTATCATCCAATCATGGAAACATACCCTCGAGGACTATATGCTATACCAGTGATGGACGTTGTTCCATATCTCTCAATTATTTGTTTATCAAAGTCATCTTTTTTTATCTTTTATTCTCTTCTTAAATCTTTATTTCCTTCTTTATCTTTTTAGTACATGTTGTTGTCTACTTGACTGTATCGGTAACTTTTATATACTTTCATGCTCCACTTCCATATAATAACATAATCTCCACTCATAATGGATTCAATACCAGTAGTTTAAGCATCATCAAATATTTGGGTGATCAGTCCAATATTGACGAAACTTAGCAATTCAATCATTCGTATTCACACTTTTGAACATCCCTTCTCTCACTCCTCACACCTTTTAAATATATACTTTTTAATATTGTACAAATATAAAATAATATATTTGCCAGTCAATTTTTATGTCCTTGCTTTGTTAAAACATTATTATTAAGACCTATTTTAATTATTATATTCCTTATTACATAAAAATGATAGTTTTAATTTTTCTAACTGACACAGAAGTTACATCGCTTATAGTTATATTACTTATATCGAAAAATGTATAAGCTTTAATAATACATTTAATTTACATATAAAAAAGTAGGATTGCTAGAACTATGATATTTAAGAAATCGTATATCTACAAAAAAACCGGTAATCACTATTTCATTACAGCTAACAAGTTTGTATAAACAAAACATTAATATATTTAAATATTGAAAAGAACAATTTAGATTTTTAAGTAGGTAATATTAATATTTTAAGTAATTATTGTAAGTAATATTAACTATAAGATTATTTATTAAAGGTTATATAATATATATTTATATATAATAATAAAGTTACTTTAAGCTTTCCATACCTTTAGAAAAGAAGAAAATGATTATAACTTATAATAATTACGATTTTTTTATAAAACTTTTCAAATTGTATTCATTTAAAAATACTATAAAAAATTGGGTTAAATTTAAAAATATATTTGTTTTAACACGAACCTGTTCATCGTAAAATGTATGTTTTTAGAAAACAATATCTACTAAAAATATTATAAATTGTTAAAATCTGACAAATATTTTCTAGTTACTTGTAAATACCGTACATTTAATATTTAATGCGTTACTTTTTATTTAATATAGTCTAAAACATAATAAAATAATTAAATATAATGTATAAAAAATAACGCTGATGCAATGTTACCTCTAATATATCTTCTTTTTCTTTTCGGTTCACTTTTCATATTTTACTGGACAAAGCTCGCTGAAATACAATTTTTTTAAAATTAATCTGTTGTTTCTTGAATTTTGTTCTTCGGTCATTATATTAAAAAAATCCACATTTTATTTTCCTCATTCTTCGTTAGTTGTCTTCATAGATATATTTTAAATTTTCAGTCAGCTTCTATAAAATTCTTATTGTGTTATTGTGGCCTCTTCTTGAATTCATATTTATTTATTTTCCGTCACGTCCGGTATTACGTCGATTCCGTTATAATATTACTTTATTGTCAATCATTTTACTCATGTTTTCATTATTTAATTTAGTAATATTTATTCCCACCTTTTAATTTTAAATAGGCCCGGCGGTGCGCTTGCATTGTCGCAGCGCACCGCCTAGCAGGGTCGCCATGTGAGGATCGGACCAATAGATACAACTGTCTCGTTACAATATCTCTTTACTCCTCCTTAACCTAGGTGTAGATGTATTTATTACACTATACTGGGAGGAGGAAGCCACATACCACTACACTATTTTGTCTTTTACTAGGTAAATCCAAATGTAGAAAGGTTAAAGGTTTTTACGTGGTAGAGCCATGCAGCAGCTATATTACTGGTATATTTGTAGCACGAATGGGTCGGTTCGACCAGGGAAGGACCACGCTCTCACATAATACCAGTGTAAAATAGCAGCTTAACGCTGCTGTGTTTCGTATGGTGAGTGTAGAGAACCAGATACCCTTTTTACTTACTTTACGAGGCATTCCATCGTAGTCCTCACGGGTGACAACTTATCTCCATTTTGATTCGTAATCGAGGATAGATGTAGATGTCTATTGGCAACACAGCAACCACTTATCATCAGGTGGACTGTGTGCTCGTTTGTCACTCTTATGCTATAAAAAAAAGGTTATTGTATAAAGTTATGATTTTAATGTGTATAAAATTCTATATACTTTAACAAAGCTTTTTATTAATTTTCTCAATTTACTCATACTAAACAACGCCAGACTTAATGCGCTATGTCATTTTCTACCAGCCAATCGGAAAATTATTAGGAAAATTATACACTGCAGTGGACTAAAGCGAAAAACTTATAATAGACATACACATAAATATTTATACATCTATACTTATACATAAAATTTAAACACCGGTCTGTTATATCGAAATAAATGTCTTTTAAAGAGCTGAATGGGTTATTTGCTTGCCATTAAGACATGAATAACCATTTTTTAAAGTTTTGTCTGTCTGTCTGCCTGACATCTGTCTGTCTATCTGTCTCTGTGCCTTTCCAGCCTAATCTTCGGAATGGCTGAACCGATTGTAATAAAACTTCACGAATAGAAAGAGAGCAATGCCAAAAGTGATCTAGGCTGTATTTTATCCGAAACGCTTGGAGATATTTTTCTTGAAAAATCGAAAAGTTTATAAAATAAATGGTCTGAATAATGATAATGATATTCATATTCAAATAATTATATTCACATATCTAAATAACGCCATATTAATAAATCCTACCCAAGCAAAATCGGGTCGAGTAACTAGTAATACATAAAACATACACACATACCTACAAATTATGTGTTTATAATCTTATGTAATATATGAAGTAAGTATGTAATATAAGAATCGTTAAGCTAACAGCCTAAATACGTCACTTATTTGCGCAGGTTATGGAGGAGCAGTTGTTCCGCCGCGCTGCTTCGGTTCCTGTTGGTGGACTTGTCCATGTCCACGAAATATTTCTCCGACATGCGAGTTTACTCAAGACGGTTTCTTTACCGAAACCTTTTTGATCAAGCTTTACCTTTCAAACTAGTAATTAAAATCAAATGTAACTAAAAATCTCTGTGCTGACAGGGATTGAACTGGGTTCTTATACAATTTAAGGCTAACGCCATGCCCTTGTCTAAACGCCGCTTATAAGCGAAAAGTAAACTGACTTATTTTATATTTGTTTACTATTTTTCGTTATATTAAAAAAAATGTATTTTCGGTCTTCATATCAGAATTATCTCAACAAATACATGCTTTCTCTTTAATGATATTTCTTAAAACCAATGTACGGGCTACGAGTACGTATCACTTTGAAGTTATCTAAGGAACACAAAATGAATAACCCTTTTTGGGGTAATGGGATAAATTTTTATTGTTATTTTAAATAGTATTCGGGTTTCTAGAAATAAACGACCAGCTTCTACACGTCAAATAACAAAAATATCTGATATACATAAGTTTTAGTAAGAATATTTCTTATTATTAAAAAAAAAAAGAATATTCGTTAAAAACATTACAAGTAAAAGCCTAATTATGACAGTTTACTGGCAAGACTAAACTGACAGATCATCAAATGCCTGCAAAGAGACCACAACTTCAATTCGTATTGAACAGTTCGTATTAAAGAACCGATTGTGGCGGCACCAAAGTTCAAAGTTTTGGCCATATATCTTTCTGCTGGAAAAACCCAACTGTCTAAGTTGGAGACCAACTGTAGCAGCGTCATTTTAGTGCGAGCTGATATTTTGAGTGAGATTGATTGAAATTGTGCTCGCAGTAAATTTCAAAGAACGTGACCAATCCAAATTCGATGCTTGAAATCAATATTATTAATTGCAATTGTTGATTAAAAATGTGCTCGGTGATGAAGGTAAACAAGAGAACCAGTATCTCTGACAAATATTTCGAGATTATATGTGAATTCTGCCTACACCCATTGGAGTAGCGCAGCAAGATAGAATAACTGAGAATAGCAGAAGAAGAGTAGTAGCTTATAGCCAGCTCCATTACCTTCTCAGAAAAGTTTGTTGACCGAAAACTTAATATTTTGTTGTTAATAATATATAAATGAAAAACAAGTCAGTTAAATTACCCACAAACATTCATAATGCATTTGAATTATAGAACTCACACTTATTCTGATTATGTTACATGCTGCAAAAATCATAAAGTAACGTCCTAAGAAAATAGACGTACGTTAGATATGATGTTTTTGTTTAATATAGCCAATGGCTACCTAGATTCCCCAGTTTTACTATCTGCAATAAATGTTAACGTACCCAAGAAGCGTACAAGACACACCCCATTATTCGCTCCGAACGCTCAAAATTCTAACTACGCAAGAAACTCACCATTGACTCATATTTGGTCAATATAAAATAAAAAATTCTCGAACCTAGATATATTTTACATGTCCAATGATAAGAAGTTCTCAAGTTTCTACAGTAAATAACTTATATATTCGCATACCTATTATTTTTACATTAAAGTATATCTTATCTTTTCATAATACGTTGTTTATTTTTGATATATTATAAACAATATGTATGTAGAAGCATTTATTCATATTTACACACACACACACACACACACACACACACACACACACACACACACACACACACACACACACACACACACACACACACACACACACACACACACACACACAACACACATGCGCACTATACCTGCACACCTGCCCTTGTTCCGACGGCGGTTAGATAACTCATCTCTGTCACGACGTTTTCTCATACATAAATATCTCATACATAAATATCTTGTAGGCTCACTAAAACCAAAGTGGTAGTTAGGATTAAATAGGCAAATAGAAGTAATTTTTATTTTTTATCCATAAAACTACGCAGAGATTAAATCGTCGTTCTTTAGCATTTGTTTTAAATCTTAATAAAGGGTCGATCTTTTAAATCCGATGCTGACAGGAGGGTCAAATGCGCAGGGCCGAGAAATTTTCAACGGTGATTGTGCTCCTCAATAGAAATGTATGGAATTTGGCTACAGCAGTAACGAATAAATATGCTACCATTTTGGTCTCTTCCTCGACTTCCAATTATAATTTTATAAAACTTGTCGGATAAACAAAATTTCTATGTTTTCCCCAAAATCCGAATACTGAGTTTCTTTCAAAAATTGACAATCAAAAATATGTATTTAAAACTTCTATTACGATTTCTTTCGATTTGTCAATGGTACGAGACACCTGATCTGCAGTCACCAATCGATTTGTCAAGCGTGGCGACCACAGCAAGTTTTTCTCACAGTAGTAATAGTGATTCATACCCAGTAGTGAACAGCTACGGGCTGAAAACTTCAATAAAATAAAAATAATAAAAACGAAATTAAAAATACGGTCACCGTGGGCAACACACCATTTCTACGTTGGTGATTATATGATATAATATAGCGATTTTAAAACAAAAATACTAAGTAGTATTGTGACCCCTACGCTACATAGCTAACATTTTCTGTAATCACAAAAATATTCTCTACTTATTATCGTGATAAAATAATTCTTTCAAAGATTTAGTTTCGACAATTAGTTTTTGTACAATATATTTTTCCCCCCTCAAACGAGTACGCGACTCAACTGGCGGTAACTGTTGAATATTATAGCACTATCCTTCATATGCCGCGGATTTGAATGCTATGCGGCTTTAATAATATTTTAAGTTGCCGACATTGGCCTAGTCAGTCAGAAGACAACAAAGAAAATAGGTATTATACTTCGGAAATTCACAATTGGAGGAAAATAAATTTTCATGACATCTAACAGAGGTATATCTTTTGTAATTTATGGTACTACGAAATAGTTTGTTCTACTGTTATAGCTAAAAGCATCGTAAATTATCTCCTTTATGTTTCTTTGTTTTACTGTGAGTAGATCATTATAGGTAGTGCTTTGTGTTTTCACACATGTGCTGGTATCATTTGTATTTTCACACAATGTATACTATATGTTGGACAGTTAATAAATATCTAGATTCATAAGACCTTTCCGCATCATTTTGAAATTAAAACATATTTGTAAAAAGTATCATCATCATAATCATTACAGCCTACAAGTTACCAAGTCAAAAGATTCCCACAAAGTCCTCGTTACGTATTTTATCACGCGGATTTTTTTCCAGCAATATCTATTTTCAATCTGAAGTTGTGATGGACAACGTTTCATAAAGTATATATTTTAATAAATTCATGGCAACTTATCTATCACAGTAAAATGTAACATCACAAAGAAAACTACAAAACCTATATCTATCACCAAGTAGCAGTGCACCATTGCTGTGATGATTTATTTTTAAAGGAGAAGAGAACTAGTACTCTATACATTTGTAATGCACATTCTCAACAAAAATATTTTTACTAAATTTGTCATTAATATTCGGCCAATAAAATTACATTAAAAATTATATTCTCTTATTCATAATTATTATATTTACATAATGTTACTAAATCTATAATATATATGATGACAACACCATAGTTTAGAAGAAATACTCTACTGTCTCTAAAGCCTTATAGCCTCCCTAAAGCCGCGATTTGTAATTCCAGTACGAAATGAAAATTATTTTGATACATTTTGTAGATTGATTTAAACCCTGGACGTATTGTGAAACACCCATTTCACACTCAAGTCTCCATTCAATCGTATTTATAAATGATCCAGTTGACACTCGAAAGCAGGAACAAGCGAGCACCTATAAATTTGCTCACGGTCGTACCATGTATTTCTTACAATTGATATATATTGTGTGTATGGAAACTGTAAAATATTACTAACATTTCTCACGTTGTTTAGTAAATGATACACGGAAAGATTTTAAGGGAATAAATCATTATTTTCAGTAACAGTACAAGGCACCGAGTCACATAAGCGTTGCATGAACTGAACGACTCCGCATTTACAAATTTTACAAAAACCAACCTCCCTACTCCATGTAGTAGCGTTTGCCGCACCCCGGGCTGCTCACTTTGCCCGACGGAAATTCTCCCCTTTTCTACTGACGGTCAAAAGTGTAACTAATATGTATTAAAGGTAGATTAAGTCACTGGCCCGTTGGTCTAGTTGTCAGGTATTGGTTTTGCGGGTGTTACATCCCGTGCCTCGGAAAGCACGTAACGCAGTTCCAGTTGCATTGTGTTGGATTGCCGCACATTGGACTATGAGATTATGAGAATAGAGAGTGCACCTGTGATTGCGCACACACTAGTGCACTATAATCAACTCTTGCACAGATGGCCAGTCTCCGTTGAGACTGGCTGCCATGCTGTTCGGTCTGGAGAATATTATTAATAAAAATTATTTAGTTAAACTATTTGTTAAATTGTTTAGCTAAACTAGTGTGATAAAACTACATCATGGTTATTCCCTACCAAGTAAGGTAAGTCATAAATATAAAGTATTACTCGAACTACTAATCGAGTACTACTACTACGAGTACTATCACTACTAGTCGAGGATAGATGTAGGTGTCTATAAGCCACAGTATCCACTTCTATCATCTTTGGCAACTTTACAACTTGTAATCGTGTGATGGCTTCTAATAATAAAAAAAAATTCAAACGAATTTGAATAATTTGATAGCTTAATCATTTAAAATTAAAAAAATTGTACAACCGACTTCAATATATATTATAAAGGATAACTCAAGAACTATTGGTCAGACCTTGATCAAATTTCTGACCAATAGTTACTACATGAGAAGCACCAGCTTTCAAATAAAAAAAGAATCATCGAAATCGGTTCACACAGAACAAAGTTATGAGGTAACACACACAAAAAAAAGAAGAAAAAACATACAGTCGAATTGAGTACCTCCTCCTTTTTGAAGTCGGTAAAAAAAGGTATGAATTTACTTCAACTATTATACGATCGGGTTAAGTTTGAAATAGAATAAAATATATATATATATATATATAAATATATATATATATATATACTTACTATTTTACTACTAGTTATACTTAACTAAACTTGATACTTGCTCAGACCAAGAAAGGAAGAAAGGCTTCAAGTGAAACCGAAACCATGCTCAACTTTTTGACACGCATTCACCCACACATCTTCCTTCTTTCTTTCTTTGTAAGCCCGTAAAAGTGTGCACATATGTATACTTGAAGTAGTATTAATTTTACAAGTATTGAATAAAGTTAGTTGGCGAAACTTTGCAATCACGTTGGGTATATCTAGCATGATAATAATTTTCTTATCATTTGTGAATTTGAGAGTGAGGTTTAGCATTTTTACCAAATAATTTTGTTGACGACACTGGCTCGCGTGTGGCACGTGTGGGCTTGCGGCTGTATTAATGTACATTTACTGATTGTAACATGCGTGTGTGAGTGAGGAATATTTTTTTTATATGCTTATTTAATTTTCACTAAGTATTACCTGGGTACAGGTTCTCCAACTAACGAAATACAAGATGACGGATGGAATTCATAATTAGAGATAGGCAGTTGAACTAAGTGGCGCAAATATGAGTCTCTGAGAGATGACTACATATTTGTGCCATTTGCTGTAGAGACAATCGGTCCGTGGGGTCCACGTGCGGTGAAGTTCCTAAAGGAACTCCATCGGCGACTGGTCGTTGCTGCTGGTGATAAGAGGGCTGGTTCTTTTCTCGCTCAACAGCTAAGTATAGCCATTCAGCGGGGAAACGCAGCCAGCGTTCTTGGCACGATACCACGGGGAGTAGGACTGTCTCTTAGATTTTTACATGTCGAGTATCGAGGGCCAACTAGCTCTGAAAGTAAGCAATTATTGTAGAATTTTACTAAAGGAATCTCCATTTTTTCTTCCAGAACTGGTCGTCTCTTTTTATGAATTCGTATTTTATTTTACCGTCGCCAGTCTACATGGCAAATACACACATGTTTTGACCAGTAATTGGCCCTGAATTTGGAACTACCATCTGCTTTTTGTGTGGACTATGAAACGTCAGATTTATACACCCAAAAGTCAATTTTATTTTGTTTGGCATTCGTATGAAGAAAAAGTATTATAAATTGGATGATTTTTTAAAAGACAAGAATTGGTGGACATAATTATAATAATTATTCACTTAGACTTTTTCACTTAAGTAAATATTTTATAATATTAAATTATAGATATTATATTGTTGGAAGAAGAAATAGTTTACTTGTGAGTTTTTTGCCGCTTCTTCTCACTAGGTCTCAGTAGTCAGTAGGACTGTAGGGACTTGTTGAAGTGTGACTTAAGAGAGTAATTTTAATTTAAAAGAAAATGAGTTTTTTTCACATTGCTATAATTATAATATATTATGAAATTATTCTTCTTTAACAATATTAGACGGTGTAAAGACTAAGAACTCATGGAACGATATTTGCCTTAGCCCGCACGGATGGAGAAACTGCGTTATTATTCTAAAACTCACGAGGAAGCAGCTTTTTAAGGTTTCTTGCCTGTTACGGAAACGTTTGCCTGTAACGTCCGCAAACTTAGCGGGAGATGAGCGCAGTGCAGGCGGGTGCGAGGCAGCTTATTAGCGATAAATCGATAACTAGTAAAGGCTACGCCACCACGCATCCGTGTCTCCGGCGATTCACGACCTTAGAGCGCGCTATTATATAAACAACGGCACGGGCCTCAGACATAAATATCGTCGTTTAATTTACTATAGTCATATACCTATATTTATTATATTTTACACATGTCGCGGTCCTGCTACCGCGACGGGCGCGGGTGATTATCGCTCCATGAAATCCTAAAGTTTTACAATAGCTTGCCAATTCGTTTGACACTGGAAATCTGCTTATACTACCGATGTTTACAGATAATAAAAAAATATTCTTACATTAAAATCCCAGCATAATATTAAAATCACTATTACCAGATGTAAGTAATACCAATTAGGATGTAATTTTTTGTAAACATTACGGAAAAATCCCCTAAAATTAAAATAAAATAACTAAATTACTTGGACAAAAATAGACCAAACCACAAAACTGACGTAAAGCATTATCAAAATATAAATAAAAGCATTAATATAAATAAACCTCGGCGTCCCCCTGCAATACTCGATCCCTTTCAGAAACGAACAAGCTATTACGAAAATTGTCCTTATTATAATCAAAACGAGTTAATCATTGCCTCACTAGTTTAGATGGAATTTCTGCGATATATTTACATATGAACTTAATATTTTTTCTACAAGACGGTTTTTTTAATTACGTCATGTTAAGTAATGATATTTATCGCCGTATAATATTTTTTTCTCTTATTTTTCTCGGTTCGGCTTAATATACGTGATACGTATGTGTGAATTATTTTTTAAATAGCATGAATAAATATAATTAATCAAACTTGCCTTTAAGAAAAATTTCTACTCATTTATACACTACGAAATTTTTCTGCAGAGATTTGTCTACAGCGGGTTATCAACAAAAATAATATATTTCTAAAAATATAATGTATATAATGTGTAAAAAATTACAAACTGTTTTGTAGTCTCATTAAAAGTAAATAAAAAATCCGTCGTTCTAACTAAATCCTTTTTTCTGCTATTTTTGTCGTAAATGTAATGTAAACCAAAACTTTAACACGATAATTTCTGTACATTGAATATTTTTATAATTTTAATAAATAATGTTTACACAATCATAGTTATCACATTTGGCATGCAAATTTTTAAAAAGTTACAAAATATAATAAATAAATAATGAATGAAATTATTAAAATACTAATAATATTTGTCCAATTCCAATCTTAATTACTTAGTTCAATAAATTTTTAATCTTGGCAAAGTAAAAATAATAATCGATAAATTATGTAATTATAATAATATGATAAACTCGGATACTATGTATACAATGTCAAATTAGTTTTGTAAAATAGGTTTCATTTATTTTAATTTTTTATTTTATTTATTAGATATATTTGCTTAAAACATGGACAGATAAGGATTGTACAATTTTTAAAGCACTACATGTTTTGCTATGTGATTGTAAATAGCATGCAAATTTACATAAATAGCACAGACAAATGAAATTTTTCTAATCAAAACACAGAACAATTAGACTAAAACAAATAAAATCATAAATAAATAAAGATAGTTCATTCATTAAAAAAATATTAATTACATTTAACAAATAGGTCTCTGATGTCATAAAATTGATTTTCATTGAGATAAGTCAATATTTTTTTTCTAAATAAACTATTATTATGCGATTTGATGTCATTTGGTATTTTATTATAAATTTGAATACACGTTTATAATAAAATACCAAATGACATCAAATCGCATAATAATATACATGGTTAAACAGCTTTTACTATATTTATTGATATTTTCAATTAAAACATCTTATGAATGCTAATATTTAATTATGTAACTAAAACAATGCATGTTAATTCCAAGTACCTTCTTTTTAAGATGTAATGTTTAGAAAAAAAAAGATGGAGGATAAATATTTATAGCATGTAATTTACTCATGTATAAGTTTGTGTTTAATAATTTTATTATTTAAGTATTATTACTGTGTAGCTATGTTCCACATCCATAATTAGTAAGTAAACCTGTACGAAGGAAGTAATTTGCTAAAGAAGAGGAAGAGTGAATTTATTTGGAAGAAAAATATTTATTCACATTCAGAGTGTTGATGGTAATTAGAATTCACAAATTTGCAAATTAATTTACTTATTTTTAATTGCTCATCAGAATCTGAATCTGAATCAGAATATTTATTGCCAATAAGCTGTGTATGTACAATTTGCGGGTGACATTGCTTTTGAATGTTAGACAGTTTACCCATATCGGGTATGCAATAATTAAGAAATAAATACTTTATATAAATTAATGTTTGGTATTAAAATATTCATTTAAATTATTAAAAAAAACATTATATATTAACCACTTCTTGAGGTGTATTTTAAATCTAGGTAACCATAGCTTTTATATGAGGTGGCAGAAACCTGTGCAAAAAGTACTCTTATAATACATGTAAATACTAATTTTAGGTGTACATAAATTGTTCTTATATTGACTACTGATTAATTATTCTTTTTGATAAAAATTGGAATTTCTAAAATGTAAATATTAGTAAGAGTGATATAGCCTTTTTCTTTGAATACATTTCTTAGTTTCATCTGAGTACATATTATAAATGATCCGCAGACATCACTTTTGCAGAATAAATGTTGACTGCACGTTTGTAGAATTACCCCAGAAAATAATGCCGTACACTAATAGAGGGTATACCTGGCCGAAATACGCAGCCCTTTATACATCAACGGAAGTGTTTCTGCTAATATGGATAATGTGCAACTGTAGTTAGATATTTTTTTGTTTATTTTTTCAATGTGAGATTTCCAGTTTAAATGACAGTCTATGGTAACTCCAAGAAAGTTTATGTTATCAACTATTTCTATTTGGGTGTCTTTATCTGCAATATTTAAATTTAAAGATTTGGTTTTGTATTTTCTGAATTGAATAATTTTAGTTTTTGTTAGATTTACGTTTAAATTAATTTTATTAAGCCATTCAACTGCTATTCTTAAGGTTTTATTTATGTTATTTTCATTCATTTGAGTATCGGGTATAAAGATAGTTACATCATCAGCAATCATAACACATCTATTGTCAGTGACATTTGGCAAGTCATTCACATAAATTAAGAATAATAGAGGGCCCAAAATACTTCCTTGTGGCAAGCCTCGTGTCTTTTAACTGGCTTAGACTGTATTTCTTCCAAAATTTTACCGATTTTGTCAAATTTTTCAATAGTTTGCTCTCTATCTTTTAAATAGCTTTCTAATAGTTTTAATGCCAAACCACGTATACCTAATTTGTCAAGTTTATTCAATAGTACATCGTATATGACACAGTCAAATGCCCTTGACATATCTAAAAAACAAACATACACAAGAAGTTTTATTATTTAAAGATTCCCAAATTTCCTTGAGTATTTCATACATTGCAAGTGTAGTGGATTTATTTTTCTGAAATCCAAATTGACTTTTATTTATTATACTATATTTGTTGAAAAACTCTATGAGCCTATTGTAGATGATTATTTTTAAATATTTTTGAGAAGTTAGATACAAGAGCTATGGGCCTACAGTCTTTGATATTACATTTTGAACCATTTTTTTTGCTGTTTTTAATTCATCTGGAAAAGTACCAGTTTCTATTATTAAGTTAACTAAATAAACAAGAGGCTCACTAATATACTCTATGGATTTTTTCAGCTTACGCGCAAGGTTCTTTTTAAAGAATTTTTTACGATTTTATAATTTTCAACATTTAAAACATGATACTTTTATCAAATTGCTAAACCCGGCTACGATTTAAAACCAGGACTCACGGCGTACCTAGCAGACAGGCACGCCAATCATAAGGCCACGCGAATATTGTCAAAACATTTACCATATAAAGCGTAAACAAAACATTTACGTGTTAAAGCCATGCTGCAGCTATATTATGGTTGTAGCACGAATGGGTCGTCTCGACCGGGGAGGGACCACGCTCTCTCAGAATACCAGCGTAAAATAGCAGTTCAATACTGCTGTGTTTCGTATGGTGAGTGTAGAGAATCGAAGGCCCTTTCTACTGTAAACGAGGCATTCCATCTTAATCCTCAAGGGTGGCAACGCATCTGCATTTTGATTCGTAATCGAGGATAGATGTAAATGTCTATGGCCTACAGCATCCACTTACCATCAGTTGAACTGTGTGCTAGTTGGTCACCCTTATTCTATAAATAAGTTCTAAGTACATAATTTATAACTAATTTACTTTAAAATTAATAATAATAGGGTACAATAGTATGAGAGACAAGGCTTCGCTCGTCACGGCACTTTTACGCGACTAAGCGCATCTGTCGCGCAACTTCTAAGGGAACTCGCGCGATCGCGGCACGTGTGATTAAATTGACGATTTCACTAAAGTTTTGTATGAGAGCTATATATAAAACTTACGTCGTTGAAATTGTTATGAAATAAACTAACAAATTACATACGAATCAGGACAGTTTTATTTTGTAATATATTGTCAATTCTATTTTGAAATTATAGTAAGTAATTACAATTAAGTAAGTAAATGACATAAGTTGTTTTATAATTATAACGACTTATGTACTTCATTGTACATAAGTCGTTATAATTATAAAATCAAACCTTTAATTGATAAATATTTTATTTTATTTACTTAAAGATACAATATTTAACATAAATCTATTAAAATAACACACCTCCATACATTTTTTTCACCCCACAAGCTCTACATGCCTTATTTAAGCGACCCGAGCGACGGACAAAAAATAAGGTACATTTATTACACACAATATAATCAAGGTCAAAGAAAATTAAAAAGGTGAAAGAAATTAAATGCTTGATACGTATGTAGTTATATTTCTAAATAATGTTACTAACAACACTTTGCTATCACTAGTGTATTTATTATTCATAAAAAGTGGAAATATACGGACATTTGCTAAGATGTGGCTAGCGATATTTGATGAAATATTTTTTTCTGTCCAAAATCTCTATTAAAAACAATCTATGAATTAAAAACTGTTTATACTTACCCATCCATGATGTTAAATAGAGTTTAGAGACTAATAAAAAATTTATCACAGCTAGCACTGATTAACACAATCACAACAAAATTCACGAATATACAAATGCAAGCGATGTCAATCCTTGTCATTTCTCCTACATATTGTTCGAAAGTGAGCAGTATAATATTTCAATAACAACTGCAAATTCCCAAGTTACAGAACTACAACTCGAGGCTAACGATGTTTCATTGTTTGTGGAATCTTGTATTTAGTTAAACAAGCACGGAGTTTATGTTGTTAAATGGACTTTGTAGAAACTTACAAAAATTGTATATTTGAGTACTAACATTATACAATAAGCCGTGGAGTGGCGGTGTAAGAGAATTCCACTATTTACTTTACTACACCTTATTATCCCGTGGATGTCGGGGACAGAGGGAAATTGAAACAAGAGATGGGCAGCAGCGTCTTTCTGATGATAAATCAATAATAAAATGCTGAGTTTGCCAATCCACCTGCCAAGCGTGGCAAATATCCAACGTAAGATGCAATTTATGGGCTGTCGCGGATGGATGGTTGGATATACAAAATTATACATTTACATGTTCATCACGAAAAAAACATAATAAAATAAACAAATACAGAGGATTTATTAAAAATAAAAGGCGCACAACAATTTCTTCTCTGTTTTCAAAGATGGCTACAGAAAGACAGATCTTTGTTTAATATTAGTTGCAGAGGTACATGGCGTATAGTAGCTAATTTGTTGCTGTAATATTATGAAAACTATTACTAATTATTTAAAAGTCGGTAATATATATTCTATAAGTGTGTAACTATTCGTGAACGATTCAATTATTAAAACAATTGATGTTGCTAGACTTTTCATAAAGTTTTATATTTTTCTGAATCATTTTTTTATAGAACTAGCGATCCGCCCAGGCTTTGCACGGGCGATTTCTGGATCTCGACAACAGCGTCACCTACCGGTTTCAATTCTGAATCTTATCCATCCAGGGACCCATTCAAACACATACAAAAGTTTTCATCAAAATCGGTCTAGCCGTTTTTGAGATTTAGCGAGACTAAAGGAGAGCAATTTATTTTTATATATAGAACTAGCTGTTCCCCGCGACTTCGCCCGCATGTAATTTAGGGTTATAATCATGTTGCGCGGAACCCAAATTATTTTTCTAAAATATAAGTAGCCTAAGTTACTCCTTATAACATCAGCTATCTGCCAGTGAAAGTCCCGTCGAAATCAGTCCAGCTATTTCGGAGATTAGCCGGAACAAACAGATAGACAGACAGACAGACAAAATTTTAAAAAATTGTGTTTTGTTTTATAAGTACCGTATATACTTTCATATGCATTTAGTGAAAAGCTGTTATTTTGACAATACAAATAGACACTTCAATGTGTAGATTGTATAAATAAGCATGACAAACGAGTAGTCATCTATATCTATCTTCGATTAAGTATTAAAATTCCGAATGTGTTATCACCCCTGAGGTCTAAGCTGGAAGGCCTCGTAAAAAGGTTTCCGGCTCTCCACACTAACCATACGAAACATGGTAGCATTAAACCGCTATTTGCACGGTGGTAATCTGTGAGAGCGTGGTCGTTCCCCTGTTGAGCCGAAACATTCGTGCTTCAGCCATAAATTAGCTGCAGTGTGGCTCTACTAAACATACCACAAAAAATTATCCTTTCAGTAATATTCAAAAATAAATCTGGTTTTCGACGGCGTTATACTTTTACATTTATATTTACATTATATTTTTTACGTGGTAGAGCCACGCTGCAGCTATATTATGGTTCGGCTCGACCGGCTCGACCGGGGTAGGATCACGCTCTCACAGAATACCAGAGTAAAATAGCAGATTAATGCTGTGTGTTTCGTATGGTGAGTGTAGAGAACCGGAGACCCATCTCAGTCCTCAGGGCTGACAACGAATTTGCAATTTGATTTTTAATTAATGATAAATATAGATGTCTATGGGCCACATTTTTATTGGGCATACATTTTAAGTGGACTGTGTGCTCGCTTGTCACCCTTATTATATATTTAAAAAAAACATTTAAAACTGTAGCTCTACTAATATCAAAGAAAATTCATTAAATCGCGTAGAACGCCGTAACTCAGTGTGTATTCAATAGATTGGATAAAATATTATTTATTTATTTGAAAGCCTCAGGGATTTAGTACTTGCTTAAAATTTTATAGCACATGATTAACCCAAGTCTGATTTCTGGCATCAGCACAGCTAAAATGATGTGTTGATGGCCAAGTGCATAACGCTGAAATGAATAACATCGAGAGAAAACTATTCATATCTGAGAAATAAAGTAAAATTCATGGGCATGTAATGTTGATTAACAGATATTGGAACAAATAAGATAATTCTTTTTGTACCATCACCTTCTCAATAATGAGTTCTTCTTTCTGTTTTACTTTTTATGGCTTATTTTGTTAGGACATTGAATTAAAATATTTAATCTCTATCAAAACTCCTCCAATATACCAAAAGGCATAGAAACTGATTTTCGTAAAGCCTAAAACTATAGAATGCCTAAGCCTTATCTTTGAAACTATACAACTAAATAAACGTGAATTATAATTAAAGTAATTTCAAGAGTTATCTACAGGTATCGCTTTTGAAAAATATACACGATCCCGAACAGAAAGACTTATTTCTCCAAATAACCCCACAGGTCCAGGTCCCAAAGTTGAATTTCAACTAATAATGCAGAAATTTTCGCCGCGGCGCGTTCTACTTTATGCAAAAACGCTAAATTTTTAACGTTAAACATGTTTAAACAATAAAGGAAATAGGGTGTTGCAATGAAGCATCATCTCATTCGACCTTACAGTTCGTTTCGACAATGTGACACTCCAGTGTGAATAGTGTTCTGTGTTGACACTTCAGTTAACGTCACTTTATCGATGAGGAAAGTGCTACTTGAATTCCCCAAAGACGTAATACCACGAGTTTGTGGTGTTTTATGTAAAATATGTTTCAAAAAGATCTTTTGTTTTGTTCTATGACGTAATATTTTACATAACATTGGTATCATGCAATAAACTTATCTTATTTGATAAAATAATATTCACATTGTCACGTTATTGATACAAAAAAATTATTATTTCATGGAATATTTTTTCAAGATTTTTTCTACTAATATTTGTTTATACGAATATTCTATATAAATGCCTTTCTCAGTTCATGTTATTTTCGTTTGTCTGGTTTTTGTGATAAGTATTATAGTTTTTGCGCTGATTAATAAAGTTTTAACATTATATTTTTTATTTTATTTATTTATTTAATCTTTTTTACATCTACCTTATACTAAGGGATATAAAGGGCGGACTTAATGCCTTGTGGCATTCTCTACCAGTCAACCCTGGATGATTTGAGAAGCTGTGGCGGGTGCAAAAATCACTCCATAAATTAATAAATAAGTAAAAAGATTATATCTAACAACAAAATGCAAATAAAAAAATATTTTTAAAATATACAAACTTAATATCTACTTTGTAATAAAGAAAGAATGAATAGTAAATATATAAACGGATACTTATATATACAAAATCTTTAAATAAATATAAAAATAAAATAACATGATGCATATTAAAATACATATTATACAAAATATCAATTACAAAGCGAAAGAGAGAGAAAAACAAAAGTCGGATAAATCAATTCTTGTTAAAGAATTCTCGAACTAGTCTTATAAAATAATGTTTGTTACTGGTTTTTTTTATATGAACAGGCAGGGCATTCCAGAGCAGTATGGACTGCACAGTAAAAGAGGAATTAAAGAAACCACTCTTATGTGGTGGAATACGAATTTTAAGACTATTTTGGGGACGGGGAACTCTATCATGAGTAGAATATTGGTACTGAAAGTTATCCTTAAGATAAGAAGGAGAAATTGGGTCATTTAAAATTGAATATAGTACTTGTAAAATTCGGGAGCTACGCCTTTGACGAATAGAAAGCCATTTAAGCTTAGAACGGTACTGGGAAACATGGTCATACTTACGTAAGCCGAAAATGAACCTAATGCAATTGTTAAGAAGGCGCTCCAACTTATCGAGAAGATATTGAGATAGATCTGGGTAACACACATCCACATAATCAATAATGGGTAATATCAAAGTCTGGATAAGTAAAAGTTTAGTTTTAAAAGGCATAAAGTTTTTGAGACGGCAAAGAGAACGTAAGGTGGCAGTAACTTTACGGCTTATTTCAGCAACTTGAACTCCCCAGCTTAAGGTATGGTCCATATGTAAGCGAAGATTTTTTAGAGATTTACAAAATGGCAGCAACGTTCCATTGTAAAATACGGAACAAGATCATCGTTATTAATCTTGGCTAATATTCTGCTACTACCTATAACCATTACTTTACATTTGGATGGGTTAACCGAAACACCATGTCTGTACGACCAATCTCTTATGGCATCAAGGTTGTGGTTGATTTTGTTAATATTATCATTAAGATCATTAACACTAGATTGCACATAGAGCTGAAGATCATCTGCTTACAGATGGTACGAACAGTTGAGAACTGAAGTGATAGAATTAATAAATAGAGAAAACATTATAGGAGAAAGTATTCCGCCTTGCGGCACGCCTGTTTCAATGTCAGCCCATGTTGAGGACTCTTGTCCTAATCGAACTGATTGCTGGCGGCCGCGAAGATAGGATGAAAACCATTCTAAAGCTGGGATTGAGAATTTAAGATTAGCTAGGAAGGCTATAAGGATATCGTGGTCGACTGTGTTAAAAGCATTTGAAAATCAACAAGCACTACCACTGTAGCTTCTGCTCATCCATTCCCATTCGAATGTCATCTGTGACTTTTATCAAGGCAGTGGTAGTACTGTGACCTGCGCGAAAGCCTGACTGATATTTATTCAGCAGGTAATGTTTGGTTATGAACATAGAGATTTGCTTGTGATCACAGGCTTCCAGATCTTTAGATAGGTATGGCAAAATTGAAATTGGTCGAAAATGGGTAGGTAATGAGGGATTAGGTATTTTAGGAAGTGGTCGCACAAAAGCTTTTTCCACTGAGTAGGATATTGGCCTGAGTCAAGGGAATAGTTTACGATATGTGTGATTGCAGGTAAAAGACACTCAAGGATCATGGATATCATAACCTTACTAACCTCATCGCAACCCACAGCCTTGGATTTAATAGCTAATACTGATTTCTGAATCTCATCCACAGTCACAGGTAAAAAGTGAAAAAAAGGAATAGGAGGAGAAGGCATGGATTGAATGGAAACTATTGTTGTAGAACGAACTGTGGGATCAAAAGGAGAAGTAGCGATAAAATGATGATTTATTTCATCCAGAGTGATTGATGGACCATGATCAGATGTAACGGCCTTACTAATACCTAATGTTTTCAGAAATCTCCAAACATCGGCGGTCGAAGAATTTGTAATATTACTATGGATATTATGGCGTTTAGCATTTCGTACCATCTGATTGCATCTGTTTCTTAGCATTTTGTAGCAATCCCAGCTCTCCTGATTACGATGCTTCTTAAATTTCACAAATGCTCGATCTCGCCTGGTCATTGCCACCTTTACGGCCCTAGTCATCCACGGGGCTGGTGGACGCTTTACTCTTACTTGATGTTTAGGAGCATGTTTGTTATACAGACTAAGAACTATATTATTAAGTATGGAGACTTTGTCGTCAATAGAAGTTGATTTAAAAACAGAGGTTAAGTCCATACGATATGCGTCACTTTTAAGTTTATCAGAATCCATTTTAGCGAAATTACGAATATATAATACTGCGGGATTGTGCTTAGGAGAAACAAGCTTATATGATATATAAGTAAGGTCATGTCGTGAAAAAGCAGAAGCCGATAGTTGTCCGTGCTTAATAACATAATCAGGAGAAGCCGTGATAATATGATCAATCCATGAGTCATCAGTGTCAAAGTTGTGGTGAGTTGCCTCTAAGGGGAGAATGTGGAGATCGACTAACACTATGACTGACCGAAATTTTTGAGAACGAGAAGAATTTCTCAACAAATCAGTATTGAAATCACCCATTATTATGCAGTGCGTGTACTCAGATGAAATGGTAGAGAGAGCGCTTTCAAAAGCGTTGAAAAAGTTAATAGCAGGTGGACAGTATACTACCCCAAGAATTGCCCTTACACCTTTGATAACGATTTACAGAAACAGAAACTCCAATGAGGCAGAATAAGGAGATGGTGAAGCTAAAATTATTTTATAAGGAATATTATACTTGTTAAGACAAAATGAATAAAACCAATTTTCATTCATCATTCATTACAGTCTATCAAAGTCTACCGCTGAATATAAGTCTCCCCCATAGATTGTCTAATATTTACCATAGTTTCTGTACTTGGCATGCGGGTTAGCAGTCACAGTTTTTTATTATTTTGAGCTGTTATCTCGAAGTTTCTGCTATCCATCTCCTGTTTAAGTTTCCCTCTATCGCCTATTATCGTAAAAGTCACGGGATGATATGGCGCAGTGGATTATCTTACGCCGCCACTAAACGGCAACCAAATAATCAATATTACTACTTCACAACATAATTAGTTACAAAAATTATCCCAGCATTATTTTTGTGATAATGGTTAGTGCGGTCCAAAGATACTTAGTTTAGCTACTCTAAAAGCAATTTTAATATTAATAAGGAATAGTTAAAAATGACATTATTTAAAAAAAATATTTATTTATTTATTTCAGGCAGAGCCCATATTAGTTTTTAACAAATTAAAATACATTAAAAAAAAATTTTTTTATAGGATAGGGTGACAAACGAGCACATAGTCCACCTGATGGTAAGTGGTTGCTGTAGCCCATAGACATCTACATTTATCCTCAATAAAGAATCAAAATGCAGATGCGTCGTCACCCGTGAGGACTAAGATGGAATGCCTCTTTTCCAGTAAAATGGGTTTCCGGTTCTCTACACTCACCATACGAAACACGGCAGTGTCAAGCTGCCATTTTACGCTCGTATTCTGTGAGAGCGTGGTCCTTCCCCGGTCGAGCCGACCCATTCGTGCTACAACTATACTACTAATATAGCTGCAGCATGGCTCTACCACGTACAAAACTATAAAAACAACAGAAAAATTCCAACAATTGTGAGACCCTTATCCTATAAAAAAGGATAGATCTACACAACAACATATACACTTTTATGCTGCTGTGTGGACCCACACCCACGCTTATAGAAGTGGGAAGTCCCACCGATCATACAATAACCCAAGGACTGTTGGTACTGGTGGTACTGTTCCGCAAACGGGTCAGAGCAGCGGTACACCGCCTCCTATCTATCGCAGCGAAGCCGTCAATACGGCTCTCAGCGAACATGCCTGAGGCACTGCATTGCCATGGCAGCCTCAACAGTACCCTCAAGGCATTGTTGTATTGGACACATAGATTGCTACCTGCTCGCTGGGTATAGCTAACCCACAGGCTGCAACAGTAGAACGATTGACGAAAAGCTTTAAAAAGCATTACTTTAACCTGCCTACTACAACGCGCAACCTGCGAGCCAGCATATTACAACGAACCGCCAACGATCTACTCTCCCTCTCCATGTCTATATTGTCTTTCATATCAACTGTAACCTAGTGGGCCAGGTACTTATAACTCACAACCCGCTTCAAAGATTTCCCACACAATGAAATAAGTACATTGTAGTTAATTGAATCCCAATTGCAAAACTTAAAAGTTTTGCAATTGGTATTTTTTTAACCATACACAAATTAATAATAACACCCTCCAGCTAAATTTATTTACATGCTTAGTGTAGATTACATCACACCTTGGCAATAGATTATAGACAATAGGAGAGTCACCAACATAGCCCAACGGATCATTAAGCTGAAGTGGCAATGAGCCAGTCATACAGCTCAACGAACCGACAACCGATGCCCATAAGAGTTCTAAAGTGGCAGTTTCGGCAAGATTCCTATGGTGAAAGTAGTGAACCGGAATCGAAGCATTCCATCTTAGTCCCCAGGAGTGAAAATACGTCAGCATACGAGTATTGATTCTTAATCGATGACAGATGTAGATGTCTATGGTCCACAGCATCCTCTTACTGTTCTATAAAAGAAACCGTCGAACTTTAGGAGACAAAAGATTTTGTTAACTCATATAGAAAAGATAATTTCTGAAATAATCGCTCACGGTGGTATGGGCTACCAAGTAATTGCACAAAACAATAAGATTGTTCTTTTGACTTTGTTCCTCGAGGATCTGATAAAAATGAAATCAACTACATCATTTCCGTCATACAAAATGATAATTGATGAAGACATAACATTCCGCATCACCGTTTAACCTATTTTAGGATGCAAAACTGTTGTCCACTCGTCGATAAGAGATAATTTTTAAAAGCATTAAGTGCGGTAACAAGTGCCACCAGGCAATTACGCAAAATATTAAGTAATATATATGTCGGCGCGTCTTTAAAATACCGGTTGAATCAAGTGAGCGAGAGATTGCGCCACTCTAGCGGAGCGTCATATCGATGGTACTGAGGTGAAATTGAGGGTATATCGAGAAACCTCCACTCGTTTGTGCAGTATAAAGTTCACTGTATGCGCCGTGCGCGATCACATTCCGCTTGCACCACCGTTCTCGAGCGGTCGTGTAAGTTGTCCGCGCTCTCGTCCCCGTACGTTGAGTGCCTCTCGCTCTCGCGCCTCCGCTATCCTGCTCACGCTGTGCAGCGCAGTCGCCTCGGTGAGTTCGCTTGCCTTTCACTTACCGTTCTTGCCCCCATGCCCCCTGGCAGGGAGGTTTGACCGCTCATTGTTTTTGTTTTGTTATTTTTCTGTTATTTTTTTTTTCTGTTTTTGTTAATTGTTATTATTATTGTATCACTGTTTCTTGTTTCTTGGAACATCTATTGTTCTTTTCAGAAAAAGCCCCTGTTCTTTTAAGAACAGGATCCCCCCCTTACTGTCTTAGAATAGAACGTCGCCCCCAACATGTCCACCCTAGACGCCACCCAAATCAGGGCCGTTCTAATGAAATGATGAAAATTCCCAACATCGACGAGACGGCTTTCACCGCAATTCTCGCCGTTCTTGCCCCTCAGGCATGTACCTCCCCAGCCCCCGCCGACCGATCCGCCCGAGTCCCACGAATCCGACTCTATGGAGTGTTCCGACACCGCGTCCATAAATTCGTCCTCCCGGAAGAGGACCGCCACCAACACAAACTCTTCGTCCAGCAGCTGCTCCTTGGACTCCGATGGGACAGTAACGAATGAAACCCCCTTCACATTAGTGAAATCAAAGCGCGGCCCGAAATCTGGCACGCCAAAAATTGCCCCTGCCGCCACCCCTACCTCCGCAGCCCCCGTCGCTGCACTCACCCCCGCAGCTCCCACTGCTGCCTCCACCTCCGCAGCCCCCGCCGCTGCCGTAGTCCCCTTACAGCCACTTAACCTCCCCCCGCCTTCTAAGCCAGCATCTCGCTGCGCCCTCACCCTCGCCAAAAAACAGGTCCCGCCCCCTGTCTTCCTCAGAGACAAGGCGCAATTTACCCGCCTATCCAAAACCTGCTACAACGCAGGTATTAAATATGAACAAGCCACCAACCTCAGGGAGGCTATTAAAATCATCCCAGAGTCGATAGAAGACTATCGCCGTATCACCAGGCTCTTCACAGCCGAGCGTGTGTCCTACCACACGTACGCTCTCCCAGAAGAGCGTAAGATTAGGGCCGTCATCCGGGGAGTTCCATTCAAACTCTCCAACGAAGACATCCTGGAGGACCTTAAGTCTCAGGGCTACCCAGTGAGGCTGTCTTCCGGCAGGTACGCACCGTGTGCGGCCTGTCGCGAGTGAGGGTCGAGCCCCCCCATAGGCGCGGTTATCCGGCACAGTGCCACCGCTGCCAACTTTATGGGCATGCGGCAGCCAGCTGCTCAGCCCCCCCCCCCCAGGTGCGTTAAGTGCCTAGACCCTCACCACTCGAAAGAGTGCCCTCGGCCCACTGATGCCGAAGTCACCCAGCCAACTACAGGGGATGCCCTCGCGCTCCTCGTTCCCGTCTCACCAGAGCTCCACCGCCGGTTAATGACAATACATTCCCGGCACCTCCATCTACAATGCCTCATCAGGGCTCTTCCCAGCCCCTTCAGGGCCCCTATCGGCCCCCTCAGGGTCCCCCTAGGCCCCTTATGGGCCCCATCCGGCCCCCTCCGGGCTTTTCTCAGCCCACGCAGCCACCAATTCTCCTCTGGGGCCCTAAAAAGGCCGACCCCCCGCGGATATCCTCCGCCCCACAACAGACACAGCCCTCAATGGTTGATGACCTGAATACGGTGTATGCCGCTATTCGGAGCATCGACATTGGGGAGATTGCAATACTAGCCCGCAAACTGCGCGCTGCTCAGTCCCCTCAGGACCGTCTCCTTGCTCCTACTGAGCATTACAATCTTCTGTGTTCGTTGTAAGTTAAGTTAAATTAACTTAGATTAACACTATGACAGAACACTCCACTATCCCAAAGTCTCACGGACGTATTAAGCCTAAGGGCTTATCGCTTGTTTCTTTCAATACTCGCGGTTTGCGAAATAACCTCCCCGAGCTTAAGCTCTTTCTTCGAGATCGCGAAGCCGACCTCCTCCTCCTCCAGGAGACCCACCTCAGACCTCAGAACCTCAAAGGCTTCTCCATCAAAAAGTATTATCTTCTTCGTAACGACAGACCTGACCGCAAAGGCGGCGGTACTGCCATTTACTACAAGAAGATACTACATTGCTCCCACATCCCCACTCCGCCGCTTACCAATATGGAAGCCACGGTATGCAGGCTGGC
Source organism: Parnassius orleans (assembly GCA_029286625.1). Taxonomy (NCBI): domain Eukaryota; kingdom Metazoa; phylum Arthropoda; class Insecta; order Lepidoptera; family Papilionidae; genus Parnassius; species Parnassius orleans. The sequence continues at coordinate 1,908,686 of JAGSMP010000210.1, read as the reverse complement.
CTTGACTGGACATCAATCCATCGTCATAGCCTCCTGCTATATCCCTAGTGGAACTCTCCCCCTCAAAAAAAGATTTTGAGGCCATCCTTGCATTAGGCAACTCAGTCATTATGTTTGGAGATTTTAACTCCAAGCATACTGATTGGACTTGTCTTACTACTACTCTTAGTGGCAAGAAAATGCTTGATATCACGCAGTCTCTCGACCTTACCTCCCCCCGACAACACCGACACTCTCCTGACGTACTAGATTTTGCAATAATAAAAGAAGTCTCTCTCAACCTCAGGTCAATCGAGACCCTTGACGATCTTGGATCAGACCACCGCCCTGTCTCCCTCATACTTGGCCATCAGCCACCTCCCTCAACCCCCTCCACGAAAACCTTCACTAACTGGAAGGACTTCAAGACATCCTTAGCCACAGCTTTGGACTCTCCGGACTCCCCCATCCCCCTTTCTTCGGACTTTTTCAACAGTACCGAAAGAATCGACACCGCGGTCGATTCTCTCTCCACCCTTATAAAATCCTTCCTTAAGGAGAATGAAAGGGTTGCTAATAATAACGGTCTTCCCTTACATATTAGCAACCTAATGAAAACCAAGAGAGCTGCTCTCCGGAGAGCAGCACTCTATCCAACCCCTGAATATTGACGATGAATATGACGTACGGCCAATCGTCTTCAACGAGAAGTCCGTTCACACCTTTCCGAACTTCGAGACCACGAAAAGAGTAATCTCTTCTTCTTTTATGGAGAATATCTCTCCCTCTCATACAGCGTACTATCAGATGGCAAGAGCCCTCCGCATAGACGCTATCACTCATACTCCCCCTCTCTCTCGCTCCGACGGTACTATTGCCTTCGAGGACGAGGGAAAAGCTGAGTACTTAGCAACAGCATCGCTGCTAAATGCTCTCCCAGCTCTCAACCCACAGACCCCTCCCACATCCAGACAGTGGAGGATGAGCTCCGCCGCCGGAACTCACCCCCCACAGCCTCTGACCCTATCACTGTATCCAATCATGAGATCTCATCCCTCATCAAAGGACTGAAGCCCAAAAAGGCTCCGGGCGTGGATGGCATCTCCAACCAAGCCCTTAAACATTTTCCTGAGCAGGTGTTAACCCTTTTAGCTATTATCTTCAACGCCTGCTTCAACCTTAGTTACTTTCCCACCACGTGGAAAGAGGCAACTGTCATTGGTATCCCCAAGCCAGGAAAACCTCACAACCTCCCCTCCAATTATCGTCCCACCAGCCTCCTCAAAGCCATGTGCAAACTATTTGAACGAGTCACTCGCATGAGGCGACATCTGTTTCCCACAGACGGTGACCCTCTTGTCATCCCTCACCAATTTGGTTTCCGAGCGAAACACTCTTGTCCCCAACAAGTTCACCGTATTGTGGAATATATCCTCAGCGGTTCTTATCCTCGCCGTCATAAGACCATCGCGGTCTTCTTCGACATAGCGAAAGCATCTGATAGAGTCTGGCACGAAGGCCTTATCTACAAACTATACAAAATAGGTCTCCCTGATCGTCTTGTTCGTCTCGTGGCCTCCTTGAAGGACCGTACCTTTCGTTTCAGACACGAAGGCACTCTCTCTTCTTCGCGTCAAATCAAAGCCGGTGTCCCTCAGGGCTCAGTTCTTGCCCCTCTTCTTTACATCGTGTACACCAACGACATTCCCATCCCGTCGAATGGTGTTCAGCTCTCCCTCTTCGCAGATGACACTGCCCTTTATTATAAAGGTACCTCGCTAACCTTTATACGGAACAAGATGCAAAAGTCAGTTAATGACTTAGGAGCTTGGTTCCAAAAATGGCGTATCGAAGTGAACCCGGAGAAGAGCTCCGCCGTTCACTTCGAACATAAACGACGCCGCCCCACTACCACTCCGCCAATCCGTATGCTAGGGACCCCTGTCCCCTGGCACACGTCCGCCAAATACTTAGGTGTCAACCTTGACACGAGGCTCACTTTCGAGCCTCATGTTAAGAGAGTAACACGAAACGAGCGATTTTATCTGGGTAGGTTCAACAGTATGTTGGGCCAACACAGTAAAATGTCCCTCCGCAACAAGCGGACCCTTTATAAGGTTTGTATACGACCCGTAATGTCTTACGCGGCCCCCATTTTTGCTCACGCTAAGCCTAAAACCCTGAACAAACTTCAAGTTGTTCAAAACTATTTTTGTCATCGGGCTACGAACGCACCCTGGTACGTCCGTAATGCCGACCTCCGTCGAGACTTAGAGCTCCCCACAATCCTTTGAGAACTTCTTCAAAGCCTCAGAGTCTTACTCTAATCACCTTATTCGTGAGGCAGCTTCCTATGCAGCCCCACTTCCCTCTCGCAGACCGAGAAACTCTCTCTCGGACCCCGCAAACCAGCTTTCGGCCGACCTGGACTGCCTCTTGGCGGTCCAGGCCGAGCCTTCTTCTAATGTATAACATGCCTTAATTAGGCGCAACTCTCAGCGGTTACTCGCCGAAGGGATAAGACGGCGCAGACGGCGAGTCGCATCAAATTTCGGCGGAAAGGCCACTATGGCTAAAGCCGTTCCCAGGTGGTGTTTAGTGGGTAGGCACTTCTTCAAAGTGAGTCCCACATAACCACGCAGCCGGCTGCGTGATATGCTAGGAGCATTCACCACCTCCCTCCCCCGCTTCCGGAGGGTGCCTTTGCATTGGGCGCAAAAAAAAACGTGCGCGAAAGATTTCGCTTAAATCATTCTACGAGTGAAGTCATTCTACGAGTGCAAAAATAGTGTCGTGGTTCTATCCGTTGTGGCGGTTCTTCTTGTGCAGACAAGGAGAATGGTGTTGCTGAGAGGCTACCCTATGTTACGTTGATATGGGTGGTGTTAGTGTTGTTTTGCATACTTTGGTGTTATCATGTAATTACTTCCCTCACGTTACACCAGTGTGTAATTGTGGCGGGGACGTGTTACGGTGTGGCCGAACTGTAATTGCTCCGTACTGAATGTATGCGTTACACTGTCTTATTATTGATAATGATTAATTACGTAAGCAAGAAAGCAAGTTGAACATCCGCTCTCACACATTTACTATTTTTAAGAATTAATGCTATCCTGATGTATTTCCGAGATATATTATATTAAGTACAAAATATTAAGTAATAAATAATATTCCGCATAGGCACCCCCTTTCTAAATTTATTAATGACAAATGAATATAAAGCTATATTTGGTCATTTATCTGGATATGAAAATGACAAAGACTTAATAACTCACCCGCGCTAATTACCGCGACAATTTAGGACAATTCGCATTTCGACAAGCAGTTGTTACAACGTGTAATTCTTTATTCTTCATTACAAATCTTCGCAAGTCCATCATTAAACATAGGCCTCCTCCAAGAAATGCTATGTCGGTTACTCTGGTTCTACTACGAATGTCCCCATTTTTAAGTCTATTACGTAGAGAAACTCCGAGCATAGCCTTCTCCATAATTCGCTGAGTGAGTTTCCTCATACGGCCACAAGTGAAGGACCACGTCTCAGATTCATATATCATTTTGAGGTACACGTGACGAGAAGATGTGTCGTTATCTCCCGAACCCTGCCCAGCCGAGATGAATCCGCCGATTGACCTCTCAGTCGAATTTGGATTTAACTAGTTGGAATTTGTCCTAGCTAAAAATACTCGCCGGCGAATTCGAGTGTAGTGCTCCCAATAACTACCGGCATAGGTGTGATATGGACGTAACACATAACATTTGTTTTGTTCACGTTTATTTTAAGATCTATCTGTTGGGAGACACTATTGAGGTCAAGTATAAGTATAGTGCTGAAGTCTCCCAGGGATTCTGTCATAAGGATTATACTGTCGGTAAATCGAAAGTGAGTGATGTATTCATTATTGATGTAAATACCGTATTCTTTCCAGTACATTAGCTTTAAAACGTCTTGCAATGCAGAAGTGGTGAGCTTTGGTGACATAACGTCACCCTGTCTTACACCTCTCTGCAGTTGAATAGGTTTCGTACTCTGGTTCTCTACTCGGATAGTCATCATAGCCTTACAAATACTTCAGCAATTCAATACACCAATAGTCAACTTGGCACCGCTGAAGGTCACTGCAGCACTCCCCAAATTTCGACGGAATCAAAGACTTTTTCATAGTCTACATACGCAAGACAAAAAGGCAGATTGTACTCTACAGTCTTATATACAATTTGCCGAAGGGTATTTACGTAGTATATGGTACTAAAGACTTTTCAGAAACCAGCTTGTCAGGGAGGCTGGAAGTCATCAAGTCTGCGAGCGAAACGATTTATAATGACTCTTGAAAACAGCACGTAGACGCGGCTCAGATGGGAAGTCGGTTTGTAATTCTTCAAAAGTGCGTTGCCACCTTCCTTGAAGAAAAAAATCACTGCACTTTTGCCTTTCGCCTCCGGAGTCCAATTCAGTCCTCCACCATGGAGGACTGAATTGGAGAGCTTCTGAAGGACTTTACCGATTTTCCACCAGCTATTAGAAGCTTCGCTGTTTTCCATCCTCGCCAGGGGCCTTGCCTTTTTAAGGTGCTGGAGAGCCATTCTAATCTCGCTCAGACTGAGGTCCAGAATATCATCGGAATAGTAATAGGATTTGATCTTGGATCGTTACTCATATTGCTTGTGGCTCCAACGATGACGTGTATAGCTGACGTAGAACCTTTCAATCTTACTTGAAATCTCAGGTGTCCCGGAAACGTTCTTTAACTTCAACATTTGGTTCTTTCTGGCTGGCAGATCTCTGGCAAGGGCATGAAAGAACTGGTTCCGAGCACTGCTTCTGAGCTGTATTGATGTTGCGTAAGTTTCGCCGCATACATTTGAGGATCTGCCTTCATGGATAATAACAATTCGTAATGCAATAGTTGCCAAGCTTGATAGTTTTCTAACCGCAGTTTTCATTGTACTCGTAATTTGCTGTTGTCAGAAAGATGCTTGTGCCCATCTCCTGGTTCATTACCCATTGACACCCATGGGACGATATTGGATAGTGAATATTCTTACACCACCACCACACAGTCCACGACGACCTCGTGTACAATGTAAATGTGTATAATGTAAACCACAGTTCTAACTCAAGTGGTAGTAGAAGTACATATAAATTTATAATTTTAAGGTGTGATTTATTTATAATAATCGATCAAGTACATGAATGACCCCAACACCGAGCATTCCATACAATAATATATTAGGTCCTTACTTAAGAAATTAGCGTTTTGTCGTACTGACCACTTTGATCTGAAATATCTCCTCTTTGGTCAAGAATTAAAAAATCAAATTTATATATTCATTTAGCTGGTACATTTGAGTTTTAAAAACAGTACAGTAATTCATTTGTTTTTTCCTCATTATTTTTTTCTTCGGTGTCGCTTATCACCGCACAATGGAAAACATGAAATATCGGTATATTTAGGAGTACGAGTACTACCGTGGCACCAGTGCTGCAGAAACAGCTCGAAGGATTAATGATGTGTACGGCGCTGGTGTCGCAAAAGAAAGCACGGTACGTTTTTGGTTTCAACGTTTTCGTTCTGGAAATTTCGACCTTCAGAACCAACCCCGTGGACGGCTGAAGACTAAAGTGGAAAATGAAGAATTAAAGGCTATTGTGGAAGCGGATCCATCACAAAGCACTTCAGAGATAGCTGCAGGCTTCGGAGTAAGTGATAAAACTGCATTAATCCACTTAAAGCAAATCGGGAAAGTAAAAAACTTGAACGATAGGTACCTGGTAACCATGAATTGAGTAAATCGAACTTGCAAACACGACTCTGACTGCTGAGTTTCTTTGCTCAACCGACACAATAATGAAGGGATTTTAAATCGAATCATTACTTGTGATGAAAAGTCGATAATGTTTGATAATCGGAAGCGCTCGTCGCAATGGCTGAACCCTGGAGACCCAGCCAAATCTTGCCCTAAACGAAAATTGAGTCAGAAAAAGTTACTTGGGAGTGTTTGGTAGACTAGCGCCGGTGTCTTTCACTACAGCTTTCTAAAATCTGGCCAAACGATTACGGTAGATATCTATTATCAACAACTGCAAACCATGAAGGAAGAACTAGCTGCTAAACAACCGAGATTGGTCAATCGCTCTAGGCCACTGCTGCTTCGCGACAACGCAAGACCACACACTGCTAAACAAACAACCACTAAGTTAGATGAGCTACAATTGGAATGTCTGCGACATCCACCGTACTCCCCGGACCTTGCTCTAACAGATTACCATTTTTCCGGAATTTGGACAACTTCTTACAAGGAAAAAAATTCAACTGCGATGCGGCAGTCCAAACCGCCTTCAAAGAGTTTATTGATTCTCGCCCCCATGGTTTTTTTATTAAAGGGATCAATGAAATATCTATGAGATGGCAAAAGTGCTTAGATAACAACGGTGCATACTTTGATTAATTAAATATATTTTACAAAAAAAATTACTTTATATTCATCCCATACAAAACGCCAATTTCATATGTAAAGACCTAATATTAAAAAAAATAGTAACGTTGATACGTACTAATAAAATAAGAGAACAAAAACTGAGGAAAGGGTTACGAATATAATAATAAAAAATATAAACATAATAAAAACATACAATCTGTTCACTTGTTATGTTCTGTGTTTGGCGGAATTTTCTTCTTCAGCAAATATTATTAAACATAAAATATTAAACGTTGTTAAAAGCGTTATCGTAGCAATTTCCTATAAATAAGCCACGTTTGGAACGTTGTGCAAAAGAAAACTTTTTTATAAGTTATTAAATGAAAACTAGAAATTAAAAAGTAATTTATGCATACTAAGCATCATTCACTTTGACAGCCGATCACGACCCTGGGTCGTGACGCTCAGTTATGCTCCGTACGCCGATCACGACCCTGGGTCGTGACGCTCAGTTATGCTCCGTACGCCGATCACGACCTCAGCGCGTCATCGGAACTTCTTGATTTTATTCCAAAAATTAAAGGAATTTTCCACATTCTTTAGCTACACACACATACGATTAATTTACGTATGGAGGTGCGGTGGGGTGCAAAGGGAGGGATTGCAAGGAGTGCGTCGAGCCGCCCGGAGCGCAATCGCGGGCACGCAAAAAGACCAGCACGTGTCATATTATTCCCTTCACAGGAAGTCCATGAAATGATGGGAGATGTTCTTCTATTAAATGGCTAGAGCAACGCTGAACGCGTACATAATTTATAATAAATCAAGAACGCAGGCACGGAGACCAAAATTTTTGCAGTTTCTAAACACTCTCCTATAGGATATACGGTCTGTTGGAGCTGATAGTGCTGCTGGACCATCTCATGGTCCACATCCCACTGCGAAGTCTACTGAGTTGGTGGGTATGCGAATACCGCCGACAACATCACAAAAGTCACACGATTCTGCATTGTTTGGGCGGACAATATAAAAAAACAGACAGGCAAACGGGGAAGTGAGGAAACTTCGTTTTATTGTCCAGCATGTATTGTTCCAGTCTGCCACTATCCCTGCTTTGAAAGGATTTCAAGGTGTAGGACTGAAAAAAAACACGTAATCCCGGACTTATATTTATGTAAGAGTTTTTTTTTTGGGGAAAATGGGTATTATTGTTTTGGTTTTTTTTAATAAAATAGAAATTAATTTACTTTGTTTTTTTTTATTATAAAAATAAATTAGTTATTCTAGCATAGACAAAAAGAAGCAAATGTATTACTTTTTTAGTTCTTTTTAAATAAAACTTATAAAAATGCCGTAAATGGCCGGCGTAAAGGGGAATGCGCGCAACAAAATGCTTGGCTGTCAAAGTGTTAAATTAAGAGGATAGTGACAACAACAATATTTCAATAATTTGGAACAGCATCATTACATCCTATTCCAAGTCCACTGCTTAACATAGGCCTCCCCCAAGCAATCCCGCAAAGTCCTTAATTACATAAAGTGAAAAATATTTTATAAATTAAATAAAAATATACTTCACTACACGAGTCTCCGAAGTAAAAGTGTGCATAGTTGAAAATTGCACGTTTATATGCATTTGAAACGACGTCAAATTTCACGTTAAGCTTGATATAAAATTTCACGTCGAGCAAATACCAAAATGAAATACGATATACTGATGTATAAAGCTGAAACGGTTTTGACGGAATTATTTAAAATATTCTGTCTTTAAAAACCACAAAATGAAAAAACATTTTTACACCTACTTGGCTTAAAACGAATTATAATAAAAATAGCTTAGAACCGTTTCAGTTTTATCTGGAGAAATATAAAAAAATTTGAGGGCTTTACAATTCAGCCAAAACGGAGGGGAGTGAAGCAAATGTATTCAAGTCCTCTCAAAATCTTGAGAAGATGATGTCTAGTAGTGGGCTTTTACGGGTAGTTGAAGAAGGAGGATCGGAAATGAAGTCGTTAATGTTGTTATTTTGAGTATTTCGGTAGTAAGAATCAAACAACCATGTATATATAAAAACAAATCATGAGCATCATCATTACAGTCCATAGCAAGTCTGCATCTGAATTTAAAACACAGACTTTCCGCACTGATTTTCATAAATTTTTAATAATGTCCCTTATTAAAAATATTTTGTTGGTAATTCATGCACTCTCTCAAAATAATTGCAATTTCATCATCCATTTGTCTGCACTTAAGTAAATAGTTCTAGCATTCAGTTATACTAGCTTAAGTGTTAATGGTCACTTCAGTACGAAGCGTGACGTCATTACCTTAAGGGTAAGAATCGAAGCTGAAATTTTACTATAAGGCTATAAAAGTATTATATAAAATATATAGTTAAATGTTCAGTACTTTGTAAATAAATGTATATCATCTTTCTCATGAATATTAATCTTAATTGATATTTATTTCTTTACACTTCTTGTTTAAACCTTAACAAAACGGTTACAAAGGGCGAATTTAGGGTGTGGTGAGATAACGTGGAAGGTGTATTTTATGTAAATTAAATTTGTTCATTCAATTCGTTACCATTTATTTATCCACCCATTACAGCCTATAAAAGGCCTCTATTGAACATAGGCCTCCCTCATAGATTGCCTCATCATCAATTGCCATGCTTGGCAAGCGGGTTAGCAACCGCAGTGTTTTATTATTTTAATTTGTTATCAAAAAGCCGCTTATGCCCATCTCCTGTTTAATTTTACCTCTGTCGCCTCTTACGACACCCTCGGGACTCGTTACCAGTTCATAGGAAAAGAACTTTATTGATAACGGACCGAGGTTGCGGCTCAGAACACTCATCTTAAATTTTATAATAGATAGTCAGACAAGAAATAATCGTACATAAAATAGAAGAGAAACAAAATATAGTTTAAAAATATATTTTACAACTTAGAACATGTCTGCGGTAAATCGTGACTTGAGGAACTACTTATCTAAGAAATATAGCGAATTTTTAATAAATGAGAAGCATATCAACTTTTTTTTGGGGTATAGTGTCGGGTTTCTTTGCTCATTTCCCTGATTGAGCAAAAGTCTTTGCCTAGTAGTGGGATACTTACACCTTCAAAAGTGTAAGACGAAAAAGTTTAAAAATATTTAAATGTTTATACCACACTATGGTAACACCTCCTAGTAGATTGATATTGTAAGATAACTATGACGTATGCCTCCTACGACACCTACGGGTCGATATGGGGTAGTGGATATTCCTACACCGCCAATACACGGCCCAAAATAAAAATAAAATTTTGACTGCCACGTTGGTCTAGTGGTCGTAAGCGCGACTGCTTATGGTGAAGTCCCGGGTTCAAATCCCGGATCAGGTCAAAATCAGTTATTGGGTTTTTCTGTCAAAAAATTCTCAGTCGCAGCCCGGAGTCAGGGAGTTGGCGGTGTTTCACCCTCGTGTCTCGGAATGCATGTAAATCCGTTGGTACTGCGCCTGATCTCTCTCCGGTCGTGACGAATTACCGTCCCATTGGACTATAAGAGTGAGGGAATAGAGCGTGCACCTGTGCTTGTGCATATACTCATACGCTATAACTGACTGCATGTCTCCGGGCTTCTAGCTACTTTCTACACCCTTCGTGTTAGACACTCCTATCTCCTGAGCAGTTGATGAGAACTATAAGAGATATCTCCAACAAAGCGAACTATAGACTCATCTCATTAGCTGCTATTACGGCTAAGGTACTTGATAGTCTGCTTGAGCGGCATCTCAGTGGATATCTAAAATTACTTGATGCTTAGTTCTGATTTAAAAAGAGCTTCTCCACTGAGAGTGCAATATTAACACTCAAGCATACTTTAGGTACTATACCAAAAGGAAAGTGCCAATTTACGCTGCTCTCCTTGATTTCTCAAAGACATTTAACCTGGTTAGTTGTGATATTCTGTGGAAGAAGTTGCGTGACGTGGCCTTACCAAAAAGTAAATTATTGGTGTTTCACGCTGCATCAAAAATTAATAAAATTAAATTAATAAAAGGAGTTAAGATTACGCTGTTCAAAGCCTTTTGCCAGTCATTTTACACGTGCAGTCTATGGGTTAAGTATACGCGGTTAAGTATAGGCGCAATTCCCCGCGGATACAATATAATAATGCCTTCAGGGTGCTGATGAGACTTCCGCGATATTGGATGTTCACAGCGTATGGTACGGATGGCTTTCACAGAAATAAATTGTTATTATGTGATATTATAATCCTTGTCCAATGTCTCCGTTAAGACTAGCCGCCGTGAACGAAATTCGTTCTGGAGGTTAATATTATTATTATAATTAATTGATTAACTTTTTATTTATCTCTTAATTATATTATTTATCTTTTATAAAACATGAAACTATATCGTACATGAAATGCTTAGAAAATAATTGGGTGCGTTTTCTTCCCCTTAACACTTAATACAGCTGCGAGAACTTAAGCGTGACGTGAATTAATAACGACGGCACGGTTCTAGGTAATCTTTAAATTTAATCCATACTTAATAAAACATTAGTTTTATATAGCACCATTTCGCGATTAAAGCCAATTTTGTTCTTAAAAGTAACAATACACCATTTTATAATATATTTATGAGAAACTAGTCCTTATTATATATATATCAATGAAGGTAAGACTGCTGATTGATATAAATTGTGTGGTTTATGACAAGCCAGTAAATTAAATAAATGAAAAATGAGAAGATTATATTGTAATTAAAGCGTATCGCAAGATAAGTGTACTTCCAAAGAAAGTGTTACTCTAAACTGTAATCACCATCATCGTTACAGTTCTTTTCACAAGTCCACTGCTGAACATAGACCTCTCCCAAGGAATGGCACAAAGCACAGTCCTGGGCAACTTGCATCTATCAAATTCCTGCTCCTCTTACCAGGCTACTCCATCTAGTGCGGGGCAGCCCTGCCGCCGCTTACCGGTACGTGGGTGTCACAATTTTTCTTCACCATCGGTCGTCGGTTCTTCGAGCAATATGGTCGGCCCATTGCCACTTAACTTACTGATCCTTTGAGCTATGTTGGTTATTCTGATATCCTGACTCAATATATGTAAATATAGACTGAGTCTTTTATAACTACTCTGTTGCATGGTTGTTGGAAAGTTATAGTATAATAATTCATGTGGAGTTTTATATATATTATAATATTGTAAGTAGGTATTTTTGTTCATTTCTTATAAGCCAGTGCTTTATACAATCTTATCTGATGAAGATAAAGCACAATGAATTAGCTTAGCTAAAGCATATTCATTCTTGTCTTGAAGACACCCACGTTGTTATCGGGTAGAAATTTAGACGCTGACAAATTATTCTGCTCTTTGCAGTACGCATAACGAACGACGAAGTAAACAACTTAGTATTAATATGTGGTATGTTGACAATATCGGGGCGCAGACTTATCGAGCGTATACGCCCCATGTTATAAGGAGGGGGAAGGAGGGGATATAAATCCATGTAGATAATTCCTGCTTTCTCACTCTGTCGTCACTGTACTCTGCAATTTAGCAGTCAATTATTGAACAAAAGCTATAATGCAGTTTCATACGTGACCACCCAACCGGATCTGTAACAAACACTTTCTGTTTCTTGCACACATTTTAACTTCCGACCGGTTTTTAAACCCAAGACCCACGACGTAGCTGCCTGGAACGCTGACCACTAAACCCCGTCGTTAGTTGTCGATAATCGATATATACTGATTAAATTGAAACTACTTTAGTCGTTTCTGAAGTATAATATCGGTATGAGAAATACCATTGTTAGACGGTTGATATCATCTTTTACGATAGCCAATCATGTTCGAAACCAGAGCGACATCAACCGCTGATATTGCTTTAAGTGTTATTAGTTTCATCTTACAGATCTGCTGCGCTGGTTACTTTTTAACACAGTAAAGATCTACATAGTTTTTTTTTAAATTAAAGTAATGAAATGGATACTGTAAATAATTTATCCACATAATTGCTACTGAAGTCGGGGCTTTAATTCTTTGCTTGGCTTTTGTACTATGTTTCAGCAATAACTACACTTAATTATTTTACTCTTTTAAGTGGTCTAAGGAATATGACAAGTTTAAGGTAACAAATACAATGTCGTCCAAATAGTTACATTAAAATCTTTATCCCCTATTTTCCACTCTCAAGGATAGAATTTTTTCTTGAAATTTATATTGTACCACCTCTGAAGCCTAACCTTATCTAAATTAACCTAACCCCTAAAACTAAGCGGTGTCCGAGAAACCAGTAAACAAACATAAAAAAAAGAAAACGTGTTAAATATAGAAACTTCTCGTTTCAACTCGATTAATAAAGGAAAGTAAAAGCCCAGACACGTAATATTATATCCCACTATAGAACAATGGCTTCCGTTTGCTTCCATTTCAATGCGTGATGACGGACTTTACATGTCCCCGAAATATTTTTGATTTCTTAGACAGTGTCTTTACTGTGTTTCCTAAATAGCGTACAAGTGGTAAATCAGCACTTAAAATTGTAATTTACCATTTCTAGTCCCTCAGTTTGCGCGTTTACTATGAAGGTTATCATTTATTCCTCAAGCTACCGGCCTACCTAGTCACAGTTATAATTTAACAGTTATTTCTAAGTTTCATTATCACCACAGCCCATCAAAAGCCACTGCTTATAATAGGCCCCCGCATAAATTACCTCATAGGGAGATATCTACCACAGTTGCCACAATTGGCAGGTTGGCAACCGCAGATTTTTTATTATTATTGAGTTGTTATCAGGAAGAACCTGCCCATCTTTTATTTCCGTTTCTTTCTGTTGTCTCTTAAGACAAACACGGGGTGATATTACAAGGGTTAAGTTCATAATTTATAAATACGTATTAGATACGTTTATTAGTAATATTAGTGTTTTCGCTAACCATAAAGATTTTCAGGAGCATAGTATTAAGTTTGCTTTGCACAAATGAAAAGATCTGCCTTGTCTGTGAAGACAAAGCTACGAATGAAATACTTTGCCCACATTTTCACACGTCAAGTTGTCTTGTCTGAAGAATGTATCTCACTCATATTACCTGTTTTCCTTTGTTTCATTTCTCTGTCCTCGAACAGTTTCGAGCTGGAAATGGCTGCTTCCCGCCGCGAGTCTGTGTATTTTCTATCTTATTTTAATAACATTTGACGTGTAGTGGCGTAGAAGAATTTCCAACTCCATATCATTCTGTGAGTGTCCTAAGAGGCGGCATATGGAAACTGAAACAGAAGATGTACAGCAGCTTCTTTCTGGTAAAAACTCAATAATAATAATGAAAACCGCGGTTGCTAACACGCCTGCTAAATGTAAATATGGTAAATATTAGGCAATTGTGGCAAATATCCCTATGAATTAATAGAAGAGGCCTATGTTTAGCAGTGGACTCCTAATGGGCTGTAATGAATAAATGATGAATTAATAAATAATGTATTAATTAAATAGCCAAAAGGGATCCAAATTTTATGCTGGCTTGAATAATAAGTTGAAAAAACTTCTTAATACCCTCACGTCGGATGGATTTGCATACCGACTGCCTAGCTTTCAGATGCCACCCACAAGTTAACCTTTGCCCGACATCTATAATACGTCAAGCACTGAACCTATAAAATGATAATACACTATCGCGGGGCTATATTTCCTTTTATTCATTTTCTAATATAACATAATCATATTAATTTGTTAATTTTATTATGATTAAAAAAACTAAAATTATACAAGCAGAATGAGTTCACTGTATCTTAGAGTCTTGCAATGATATGCATGGGTTTGGATTTAATTTTTATTAGGACTCCAATCAGGGGTATTTTTTAATATCAGTAGCCTCACGAATCATCCTTGGTATAAATCGCTGTTCCTTTGACTTGTGGTCTATCGAATCTGAAGTAATGTCGAGGACTCTCAAGAATATGATCGCAGATCACAGGAAGTCTACAGTCAGATAAAATCCGTACAATAGGTCGTTTTATTCAATTATTCATACCATTAGAATCTAAAAACCATCGGTGATATTCAATTATTGTTCGGTCCTGGTATTGCCTCCAGGCTGAACTCACTCCAAAAACTGCAGTAACGATTGAAAATTATTATTCGATAAATTAACGTATTCTCGTCAAATCAACAAACTAATACAAGAGTGAACAACAAAAATATTATATTATCATTTATTCGATTAGCAAGAGAAGATGTAAGAGTAAAGTAAAGTTACAGTGCCCAGCATTGGGACGTAGTATATGGGCATACGTGCCAATGCTAAGCAAAAGTCCACTTTCATTTCTAAACATGTTATATAGAAATTAAGTCAAAGTTTATAGAAAGTAAGTTTCGCAGGCTTCACATGCCTTCGAAATATTTTCATTCATCCATTCCATTCATTACAGCCTATTAAATTCCACTGCTGAACACAGGCCTCCCCCATAGCTTACCTCGTAGGGGGGATTTTACCATAGCTGCCGTGATTGGCTCCCACAGTCAACTCTTACGACACCCACTGGACAATATGGGGTAGTGGATATTTTGTCACCGTCACTACATTACATTCCTCAGACATACAGATTTTCTTACGATGTTTTCCTTCTCGAACTCGGGTTGTTCGCATGCTGTAAAATTTACAGCGAGCGCTTAGCAACTGCCATTTGAAAACGGAGCAATACAGAATTATACGCGAGCAAACCCTAAAACGCTTTTATTTCGGATTTAAGGTGGTGTCAGATACTTGTAAATGCAAATAGTTGCATACTAAAATAAATATTCTGCGTTGGAGCAACTTTTTTGTGAGACCCGACGTCCGACAAGTGGAAATCCCCGATATGTGTAGATTTCGGACGGGTCCTTTTGGCGCTTACTGATAATATTGACACATACATATGCTACTCTCAATTTTGTAATAAATTATTAGGTCCTTACATATGAAATTAGCGTTTTGTCGTACTGACCATTTTGATCTGAAATATCTCCTCTTTGGTTAAGAATTCCAAATTCAAATTTATAAATTCATTTAGCTGGTACATTTGAGTTTTGAAAACAGTCATTCATTTGTTTTTTTCTCATTATTTTGTTCTTTGGCGTTGCTTATTACCGCACAATGGAAACATTAAATATCGGTATATTTACGAGTACGAGTTCTACCGTGGCACCAGTGCTACAGAAACAGCTCGAAGGACTAACGATGTGTACGGCGTTGGGATTGCAAAAGAAAGCACGGTACGTTTTTGGTTTCAACGTTTTCGTTCTGGAAATTTCGACCTTCAGAACCAACCCCATAGACGGCCGGAGACCAAAGTGGAAAATGAAGAATTAAAGGCTATTGTGGAAGCGGATCCATCACAAAGCACTTCAGAGATAGCTGCAGGCTTCGGGGTAAGTGATAAAACTGTATTAATCCACTTGAAGTAAATCGGGAAAGTAAAAAAACTTGAACGATGTGTACCTCATGAATTGAGTGAATCGAACTTGCAAGCACGCGTCGACTGCTGTGTTACTTTGCTCAACCGACACAATAATGAAGGGATTTTAAATCGAATCATTACTTGTGATGAAAAGTCGATACTCTATGATAATCGGAAGCGCTCGTCGCAATGGCTGAACCCTGGAGACCCAGCCAAATCCTGCCCTAAACGAAAATTGAGTCAGAAAAAGTTACTTATGAGTGTTTGGTGGACTAGCGCCGGTGTCGTTTACTACAGCTTTCTAAAATCTGGCCAAACGATTACGGCAGATATCTATTGTCAGCAACTGCAACCCATGAAGGAAGAACTAGCTGCTAAACAACCGAGATTGGTCAATCGCTTTAGGCTACTGCTACTTCACGACAACGCAAGACCACACACTGCACAACAAACAACCACTAAGTTAGACGAGCTACAATTGGAATGTCTGCAACATCCACCGTACTCCCCGTACCTTGCTCCAACAGATTACCATTTTTTCCGGAATTTGGACAACTTCTTACAAGGAAAAAAATTCAACTCCGATGCGGCAGTCCAAACCGCCTTCAAAGAGTTTATTGATTCTCGCCCCCATGGGTTTTTTAGTAAAGGGATCAATGAAATATCTATGAGATGGCAAAAGTGCTTAGATAACAACGGTGCATACTTTGATTAATTAAATATATTTTACAAAAAAAAATTACTATATTCATCCCGTACAAAACGCCAATTTCATATGTAAGGACCTAATATAAATATAGAGTAACCGACATAGCCCAATGGATTAGTAAGCTGAAGTGGAAATGAGCCGGCCATATAGCTCGAAGAACCGACAACCGATGGGGAAGAAAGGTTCTCGAGTGACAGTCCCGTACCGGTAGACGAAGTGTAGGGGTCCCCCCATTAGATGGAGTGACGAACTGGTAAGACATGCAGGATGTCGACGGACGGAGGACTATGTTCAGCAGTGGACTTGTGAAGGAAGGGCTGTAATGATTATGACGATGATGAAATTATGAAAATATAGTTTGTGATACTAATATTTGCTTTTTACTGCGGCTAAAATAATGTTGCAGTGCGGTTTTAAAATCCAGAAGTTGTTGAAGTTTCGTGAAATAGTGTTATTTATTCGCAAGGAATAGCGTGTTTACTTTAACACGAAGCAATACTAAATTAGGAAACTAGCAATGGCCGTTCCATTAGGTAGAGGCAAAATTATTAAGGGGTAGATTTACCTATAAAGTTGGCATACATATGTATATCTGATTCAATAATAACATAATATTCCATTACATCCATACACCTACTACTGCCTATAAGAGTCCATTGCTGAAAATAGGTCTCCCCCATGGATTGTCACATAGGAGGGATATAGCCATATTGGCAAAATCCCTGCTAATTACCACGCTTAACCGGTGGGTTGGCAACCACAGTTTTTTTATAATTTTGAGTCGTCACCAAGAAAATGTTACTGCTGCTTATATCTTGTTTTCGTTTCCACATTCGCCTTTTACGACACCCACGGGATCATGTGGGTTAGTGGTTATTAAAAACGGTAAATATAACATTTCAATTATTTATTATAAGATACTTAATATCATAATATCCGCAATATCTTTACAGTAGATAATTCCAACATCATCAAGGACCTTTTTATAGTATAAGCGTAACAAACGAGCACAAAGTCCACCTATGATGGTAAGTGGATACTATAATCCATAAAATCTAAATTTATCCTCCATTAAAATCAAAATGTAGATGTGTTGTCACCCCTGAGGACTTAGATGGAATGCCTTGTAACCAGTAAAAAGGGTCTCCGGTTCTTTACATCCACCATACGAAACACAGTTGCATCAAGCTGCTATTTCACGCTCAGAATGTAAGAGTGCGCTCCGTCCCCGGTGGAGCCGACCCATTCGTGCTACAACCATAATATAACTGCAGCATGGCTCTAGAACGTATATATTTTTTTTAATTTTTGTTAAATTAATGTACAACAAAGTCCATAACGACATGTTTTTTGGAAATTTTAATTTTTTATAGGATAAGGGTGACAAACGAGCACACACTCCACCTGATGATAAATAGTTGCTGTGGCTCATAGACATCTATATCTATCCTCGATCACGAATCAAAATGAAGATGCGCTGTCACCCGTGAGGACCAAGATGGAATGCCTCGTTTCCAGTAAAAAGGGTATCCGGTTCTCTACACTCACCATACGAAACACAACAGCGTGAAGCTGCTATTTTACGCTGGTATTCTGTGAGAGCGTAGTCCTTCCCGGGTCGACCCGGCTCGAGCCGACCCATTCGTGCTACAGCTATACTACTAATTAGCTGCAGCAAGGCTCTACCACGTATAGGAAATCTTAAAATACTTCGATAAGCATTTAAAACTATTATTTAAATCGTGCTATCTTCGCCTTAAAACTTCGTATGTAGGACGAGATAAAAACGTGTCGCTACAAAGGCGCTGTCCGGCGAGTTAAATTTAAACGTACAGATTAGAGAACAATAGCAAGAGCTTTTTTACAGATTTATTATCAGTTTGTCATATCTCTTGTGATATTATTACTAACTATACCAAAGTTTTAAAATATTGAATAAATAAAATTATATAAATAAAATTTTGATTTTATTTAATGTTCTCAATTACTAACCTAATCTAAGTCATACTAACTACTTATGGATCTTTGACATGTGAAATAAAGAATTATTATTATTATTATTATATTATTATAAAACACGTAAGTATTCAAATGCAACGATTTGTCAAAGTTTCAAAGTAATCGGTGAAGAACTTTCAGAAATTAAGGATTTTGAATAAACGAACATTTATATAAATTTTAACTACCTAAGAATATAGTGTTATATAATTGGATGGAATATTATATTAGATAGTTCTCAAATTTTACTATGAAATATTTTATATGATATTTACAATTAATTTCTTAATAAATACAATATTAAAAAATATAATAAAAAAAACTAAAACTAATAACTTAATTATCATACAGTAATACTCCCCTTGGTATCGTGCCAAGAACGCTGGCTGCGTTTTTTCGCTAAATGGCTATTAGCTTTTGAGCGAGAAAAGAACCAGCCCTCTTATCACCAGCAGCAACGAACAGTCGCGGATAGGGTTCCATTAGGATCTTCACCGCACGTAGACCCCACGGACCGACAGTTTCTACAGCACAAATATGTAGTCATCTCTCAGAGACTCATATTCGCTCCATTTACTCAGTTCATCTGCCTCTGCCGCCCTGGCTCTAAACGAGGTACCCCTGAGATGTGAGGCAGCCAAAGTGTCTACGCATTATAATTGTTTTTAAAGAGAATGTGAAGCTATAATTTTATTATTAATCAATATTTCAAAAGTTCAAAACAATTCAGTTTCTTTTTCTTTTCTTTTTAATTACTTTTTTAATTATTTATAAGCAATATTCATACTTGTCCCATACTGTATGCCTAAGGTCTCAAACCTCATCATTCATATCATCATTTTAAGCGTGACTCGAAAGTAGTTTAACAAAGACACGGAAAAGTACTACTCTTTTATTGTTACATAAAATAATTTCGATGAATATTCTTCTTGAGCTATAAATTAAATTGAGATCAATAGCATCTAAATATCTGAAAATAATAAAAAGCGCATGAATGCCACTTACGTTTGCGGGTTGAAGTGGAAGTAGACGAAGACTTTTTCCTATATAACTTTGATTTTCTAACTTACAAGTTAACTTAACTACTGTGACAATGTGAGGTCACAGGAATACTAGATAATCTTTAACAATTAAACCTTGGTTTTTATACTATGTTGAATTTTCTTAAGTCACGTAAGTGAATTGAGTCACGTCTTTAAAGACGGGCTGTTATTTGCTTAGCAGGCGGTGCTGTATGGCAGGTATCTTCCTGATGGCATGCAAGGTCCCGGTAGGCATATGTAACTCCTCCACCCTCAGCGCGGCGACTAGGCGCCGGGACGTCCACACTCGTATAATATTTGAAGGTTTTTCTTGGGTTTTATTTGGTTTTCTTCTTAGTATGTATCGTCGAGTTAATATTACAACAGTCAGTATGATAATTGTAGCAGCCATTACTGTATAAAAAGGAATAGTTGTGTGATACAGTGGATCCACTCGTGTATTATCTATCTGTACCTGGGCTTGTAATGCTTTGGAGTGCGGAGTTAGCTCCCCTCAACTCTTCAACCTGTACGTCAACGGTCTGATCGTTGAGATCAGTGATGCCGGTGTCGGCTGCTCAATCGACGGTCATTTTGTTAATAATATAAGCTATCCCGACGACATGGTTTTGCTGAGCCCATCGATCAGGGCCCTCAATACGCTAGTAGGCATCTGTGAAAGGTACGCGGCGGCTCATGGTCTCAGATATAATCCTACAAAGAGTGAACTACTCGTTTTTAAGGGTGGAAATAAAAAACCTAAGTCTGTTCCTTATGTTAGTTTTGGAGAAGTTACACTGAGTAGATTCACCAAATTCAGATATCTGGGACACTGGGTTGCCTAGGATTTCTCTGACGATTATGATGTTGAACGAGAACATAGAGCGTTGGCAGTGAGGTGCAATATGCTTGCCCGCAGGTTTGCTAGGTGTACGAATGAAGTTAAGATATCATTATTCAAAGCTTACTGTCAGACATTCTACACCTGCAGTCTGTGGACAAAGTGTACTCGCTGAACTCTCAATGCGCTGCGTATTCAATACAACAATGGATTCAGGATGTCGTTGGGGCTGCAACGCTTTTGCAGCGCATCACGTATGTTTGCCGAGGCACGCGTGGACAGGTTTGCAACAATATTACGCAAAAGAATAGCCTCCCTGATGCGTCGCGTGCGAGACAGCACTAACAGCCTCCTGGCTTCCATATATGGAAGGCAAGATTGCCTTGTGATAAGGCACTGGAATACAGTGCATATGGGTTTCAGGCCCAATATGTTTAATAATAAATGATAATTTTGGTAATGTATAATAATTTGTATTCTGTAAATTTACTAACCCCTAGTTTTAAAGTGTACTAACAAAGTGGGTGTAATTACCTGAATAATAAATAAATAAATAAATAAATAAATAAATAAATATGATGTAATATGGGGCTTTTTCCTGGAGATTATGAAGTCCTTGCACGTTTCTGGTGGTAAAATTAAGATGAATTGTCGGAATTCGTTCTCTCTGAGATCTGGTATCTTTGTTAGCTTGAAAAAAAAGTTAAGGTTAAAGTTACAGCCTATAATATACGTCCCACTGCTGAGCACAGGCCTCCTCTCATTTTTGAGAGGGTTTTAGGGAAGGATATGACCGCCGCGCCGCCCCAATGCGTGTTGGCGAACTTCATATGTCTTCGTAATATTTTTTTTCTTAATTCTGAGACATGCAGGTTTCCTCACGATGTTTCCCTTCATACTCGTGGTAAATCAGCACTTAAAATTGCAATTAACAATTTCATTGGTGCCGGCGGGGATCGAACCCGTGTTGCTCGCGTACTGTGAAACTTACAGCGAGCACTAACCATTTGAGCTACCACGGCTCTCAGCCGGAGTTAGCTTGAGAGGATGCAACTTAATTTCATCGTTACTGTTTACAAGTGTAAATTTTTCTGATTTCAATTGACAACCAGCTGGAATGGTAATGAGGTAACTTCCCTGTAGTGAGGTACAGTCCTATCGGTTGCAGATCAGCTGAATTCTGGTCTGGTAGGCAAAGGAGAGTACATACTTATTTAACATCCAGTTTCTCCATCGCTTCTCATTAGGGTGATTGTTGTAAACTGGCATGACTGTTGGAGGTTTGTTCGATTATCAATCCAAGTATGCAGTCGGGTTTGGTACGGGGTTCACGCGTAACTGCCTTCTCGCATAGATACCAAGTGCTGATCATCGGGCATTCTGCCTCTATATATAAGGGATATTATAGGATTATCTGAGGCCCGAAGAGAGGAAGACACGGTAATTCTCGAATCAGGCAACTTGTTCTATCACGGAGGGCGAGCATCTGTCCCAAGGAGCTGTCGGATTTATCGTCCATAAGTCTCTCGTTAACAACGTAGTAAAGATTGTGTGTCGACGAGGGTTGCGTACTTTATACTCAGAATCACAAAACGGTATTCGTTGAAGGTCAAACAGGTTTACGCACCAACCTCAGCACATCCCGTTGAGGAGGTGGAGGAAATATATGAGGATATCTCTAAAGCCATGCATTCCTCCAAAACCCAGTATAGGGTGTTAATGGGAGACTTCAACGCAAAACTAAGCACAAGAGAGAACGGCAAGCTGTAGTAGGGCAAGTTTCCCTATTATGTAATAGGGTTGCCCTATTATATCTAATAAGGCAACGGAACCCAAGGGGCCAACAGCTGGCCAACTTCATGAAGAAAGAGGAACTCTTTATGATGAACTCTTTCTTCAGAGGAAGTGGACCTGGTCAAGCCCCGACGGTTCGATAAAAAATAAGATTGACTTCATTATGACGACTCGACGGCAACTGTTCAGTGATGTCTCAGTGATCGCGAGGGTAAAACTGGTAGCGATCACCGAATGGTTAGAGACACACTGCACTTAAACGTTAAGTTAGAGAGGTGTCTTCTAATGAAGTCAACGCTCCGTCCCCCTCATGCTCTAATCCAAAACCCCAAAACCTTTTAGCACGAGTTACAATACAGTTTTCAGTGCCTAGAAGATTGCAATACAGGGGAAGATATGAATGACAAGCTCGTGGAAACTGTCCATGCGGTCGGAGCTAAGTTCTGCAAGACGCGCCGCAGAAGACCACAAAAATTGTCCGATCACACTCTTAATCCCATGGCTAATAGACGGGAAATGAAGCTACAGTCTTCAGCAGATTTGTCAGCATGCAGGCAAATGAAAAGACAGATCTCCAAATGCATACGGCGGGACTTACGCAACTTTAATACTGCTCGTATTGAAGAAGCGATCGAGTGGAACCAGGGCTCCAAAGTCTTTGCCAGAGATCTGTCTACCAGGAAGAGCCAATTGTCGAAGCTGCAGACCGAATGTGGCAGCATCGTTTCCGGGACACCTGAAATTTTGAGTGGGATTCAGAGGTTCTATGGGCAGCAGCACATGTCATTGTTGGAGCCACACGCAAGTGTGAGTAGCGATCCAAGAGCAAGCCTTATCCGACACTATTCAGATGATATCCTGGACGTCAGTCTGAGCGAGATTAGAATGACTCTCCAGCACCTTAAAAACGGCAAGTCCCCGGGCGAGGATGGAATTACAGCGGTGCATTATGCGGCATATGTAACTTGCCTATTACTCCGTCCGCATATTATTGAATTTGTGTATCACATATCTCTTTTTATGCCTTGTTAAGAAATGCTACTCCTATAGTTCCAAGTTCGCATTAAACTCACGATATATGGTGAGCAATGCCGCAGTTATTAATCAATTTGGCGTTTTGCTGAACTAAGTTACATGTAACGTTACGGCTCATTCATCTCCTCGGACTGGCTCAGATGTTCAAAACCACGTTTCTTGGATACTGTTCAAAGTAATTTTGTATGTAAAGTATCATATATTATAATTCCTTTTACCTTTTTGTTGTGTAGTTATTATTGATTAATTTCTTTGTTTATACTTGGACTTTACCTATGAAATAGTATTAATACATTAAATATTTAATGAAAATATCGTACATTATTGTCGGCATTGTCGGCCCACTTTTAAACGATACAGAAACCGGGAATACATGAATTTTCATCGCTTCTTCGGAGTTGAAATTTTCCTTATGTTTTGTAAAACATTATTCAAAGTCTCCGTTATGTATTTTTTTCTTTTTGGTTTGTATTGGTAATAAAGTTATAGTGAATTTGTCACTGCAATTTAAAATTGCTTTGTAACAATGTTTTTATGTGCTCAGGTTTAATAATAATGAGCCGAGACATTTATATTAAGACAAGGCTGTATGGTTCTTTCAGGAAACTTCAACAGACCATGTTTGTCATCCTTGTTGGCTGAGACTCCGAACCCGAGGCAGAGCCAGGGCCAAAGCCTCAACCCCTAGAACCTCAAAGCTCTCCAAATACCGACCAGCAAGCTGACGAAGTACCTAGGGTGATTAGTTTACCGCAGTATAGACGAGCGGCTAACACTGCAGCACATTGTGTTTTTTCTGGTTGCCAGAATAGAGATTTGCACAGGATTTCTGACCCCCTAAGACCAACAACTCTTAGCAAACATAAATATTACTTGCCTATAAATGCTCGTATTTATGTAGAACATACATTTAGCACTGATTGGGATATTTTGTTCAATTTTCCAAATAGTTTTAGAACATTTACGGCTGAACAACTGGAACATGCATTTTCTTTTATAAATGCTTATAACACATTTCTCGATTTCTCGAGTATGGAAAGTGTTGAGAGAATCGATGAACATTTGTTTCATTATTGGCTCGGAATGAATAAACAGCAATTTGAACTTTGACTGTATGAAATGCCGCGTCTTATAGAAACAAATAGAGGCATTTTGGGTTTACTCAGAAGACCGGTTATCCCATTTATTAATGGTTCCAAGACGAACATTAGAGAGATTAATGGATAAGGTTAGAGAAATATTCGTACAGGATTTTGTGCCTAGAAATCTGGGACTTCAACACATATCCCGTGAACAATTGTTGCAACATAATTTAATGATTCCAAATGCAATTTATAATCAAAATTATCAAAATACGATAATTATATGTGATGGGACATACATTCATATACACAAAAGTTCCAATTATATGTTCCAAAAGGACACGTATTCCTTACATAAGTACAAAAATTTGTTAAAACCATTTTTGCTGGTGACACCTGATGGCTACCTGATGGTTTTTCCCCGCTCCAAAAAAATATTTTCATAAAATATTTTTCATTTGCGTATAAAAGTGGTCGATGAGCCCGAATCATAATGAATGAAGGCATATCATAAATTACTTTATTTTAAGGAAGGTTTTTAAAAAATCTTTTTGTAAAAATCCAGTACACAAAAAACATAATTAATGCTAAGGAATTCAGACAAAGTGAATGGAATATGCAAGAGCAGACGAGATAAAATTTTCCCTTCGAAATATATTGTTTGTATGTTTAAATTGAAAATTATTAAAAAAAAGGCTGTTGGGTAAAAGCACTTTACCTTTTCTTCTAACTAATGCTCACAGTCTTTTATAATTTATGTTATCATGGAGTACGTGCTTCCACAACAAAGGTTAAAAGCGTTTTGAATTATTTTAAAAACGTTTTTTTTTTTGCTTTATAGTATTAAATATTAATGTTATAACGTGTACAAATTATCCGCTTAGTATTATAATTAAAAATTTACTGACTTATATACTTATTTATATACTTTTGACCTTTTTAATGTCAAAAGAATATAAAAATAAAAATATTATTTTGAAACCGACACACAATTAGAATAAAAACACTTTTTTGATACTCATTATTTTTTGTCGTGTAAAGTCTTTGAAGTCGCCCTCAGGGATACTTATAAGTTTCATAAAGCCAATGCTGTCGAAACTGAATAGCAAAGGCCAAACTTCTCACGTCTTCCGCAATTCAGCTAACGATTTCCCGATCAATCCTTATTTACACAGAAAATGTCAAGAGTAAACAGTTTAGGCGTGAAAGTTGAACAAACAAAGTAATATATCTCTAAAGGACAAACACTTGAGACGGAAATATTATCATATATATCCTTTTATATCGTAACACGTAACAGCTATGTGAATACCAAAATCTCATGAAGAGAGGTTGGCTGTTAGAGGCTTGATAGTTTAATAGTATACAAAGGACAAACAAAATACAACATTTTTTTATAGAATAAGGCTAAAAACGAACACATATTCATCCTGATAGTAAGTGAATGCAGTGGTCGATAAACATCTCATCTATCCCTGATTAAGAATCAAAATGCAAATGCGTTGTCAGCTCTGAGGACTAAGATGGAATGCCTCGTTTCCAGTAAAAAATGTCACCGGTTTCTACACTCTCAACATACCAAAACAACAGTAGTAAGCTGTTAATTTACACTGGTACTCTGTGAGAGCGTGATCTTTACCCGGTCGAGCTGACCCATTTGTGCTACGACCTTAACATAGCTGCAGCACGGCTCTATCACATAGAGAAAATTTTTATATAAATAAACTATATATCACAATAACTGCAAAACTAAATGCTTGCTGTCCTAAATCTAAATCAAAATTCTTCTTTTGAACTCATAAAATCCACTTCAGGACATGGGCCTCTCTCGTTGTGGAAATGATTCTAATCGTAACGTTTGGTAGGCGGAATTACAATTGCAGTGTTGCTAGACTTCTCGTTTATTTACACTCATATCTAATTACATACATGAAAATTTCTCTAACAAAAGACTGGAGCTTTTTTCATTTATTAGCCAGTAAAGGTAAAGTGAAGTTACAGCCTATATATGTCCCACTGCTGGGCACAGGCCTCCCCTCATTTCTGAGAGGGTATTTTACTCTGGCCTTGAAGTCACCCGAATTGTTATCGGAAGTAAAGACTGACAACATTTAAAATTTTAATACAACTTCATTAGAGATATCTTCATATTTTTTATTAGCTCGTAAAAGTCCACATCTGGATGATGCCTCTCCTTCCTCTATAATTGCCATTCGTAGATTGAGAGATTGAAGATCGCAGTACCAGACGTCTCGCCCCTTTAAAACTACTGCCCGTCGCCAAAAAAACAGTACCATATTTCATTTTATCAGTACCATATTTCATTTTATTACCGTGTAATTTTATTCTATTATTATGTTTATAATACAATAATAGAATTAGTAATCAAAAATACATTTTATATAGAAATAACAGAAATAAAACATTTCGTAATATGTTAAAATATTTGAATTAGAAATCTTCAGAAATTGAATCATGATTAAGGTTAAGGACAAAATCAAGGTACTTCGAAATTTAAATATAATATGTGTTTCAATTTGCAATAAACGTATATGGCCCGTATTTCTCCTCAACTTATCGTTTGGGATTTATTTATAGTAGATCATTGATATAAATTAACACGAATTTGATTTTCAAAAGCTTTAAAAATAAAGAATATCATATTCATCCATCCAGTATATGTATAGTAAGTATAGTAGAATGTTTAAAAGAATAATTTACTAGGTGCTAGGACTCCTTTTCTGCCTAGGAGTTGGACTGTTTAGGTTCTGGCCTCTTATACGTGGTAGAGCCACGCTGCAGCTATATTATATATAACCATAATATAGCATCGACCGGGGAAGGACCACGCTGTCACAGAATACCAGCGTAAAATAGCATTTTAATACTGCTGTGTTTCGTATGGTGAGTGTAGAGAACCGGAGACCCTTTTTACTGGATATGAGGCATTCCGTATTAGTCCTAAGATTATTTTTCGTCTTGATTCTTAGTCGAAGATAAATGAAGATGTCTATGGGCCGCAGCATCCACTTACCATCAGGTGGAGTGTGTGGTCGTTTTTCACCCTTATACTATAAAAAAACTATTTCTGTTGCCAAGCTGCAGTCCGTGCACAGCTATGTTCCGATCAAAAGGTAGCCAGTATAATTACAGGCTTAGTAGCATTATATCTTAGTCCTCAGAGGTGACAACGCATTTTTTATAGAAGAGGGGCAAATGAGCATGTTCACCTGATGGTAAGTGTCTGCGGCCGCCCATGAACAGAACAAAACCAGGGAAATTTCAGGTGTATTGCCGGCCATTTAAAAATAAATGAGTGAGCTCGTTTCTTAAAGGTTCCTTTGTCTTCGTTGACTTAAGCCAAACAATGAATGTTGGAAGTTGGTTCAGGTGTCAATTGGCTACACTACAGTATCCATTTACTATAAAATTTAAATAATAATTCTATTATTTAAAACTTCAATTCAATTGGATATTGATACAAATCAAATTTGATTTGACATGATTTTGACTAATATGATAAATTTAATTTGTATCAATATACAATTTGATTTGATATGATTTGATCGTATTTTTATGATAGCTTTAACCAGTGCGGATGATGTAAATGTAGCAAAATCAATCACACCATATAGTAGTGAGGTAGTCGTGTCGTGAGTCAAATACAGAAACGCCAGAAAGATCTCATGGTTTTTGGGTATAACCATTTCGATGATATCACATGTAACACTCAGACAGAGAACAGGGAGCAGCGTCCAACATGCGAGATTTCGTACCGTGATATTCAATCTGCCTGCCGAGCGTGACAATCATGATGAACCTTCATATTGTGGGAAGTACCTAACCTATAACGAGGTGATAAAGAAAGAAGAAGTACAGAGTATGGAGCTTCATTATCTTCAGTTTTTTTCGTGTAGTGTAAATAAATATTGTTCATTATATTATAAATATAAATAACAAATATTTATTCAGCAATTGCAGATGAGGATGCATGGACGTCTCTGTTATTTCCCGTGTACTAAAATATCTTCTGCGCTTTCGATATATTTAGATTGTTCAGAAATCGTCGCTGTTAGTAACCGTCTTAAAAAGGAGATACGGCCTGTGTTTAGCAGTAGGATGTAATAGGCAGTAACTTTTTTTTTAAATTTAAAACCTAAATACTTCCTATATTTGGGAAGTAGCTTCTTTAATTTCTAAAAGATTAAGTAGCAATTATTCCTATGCAGGGACAGAGTTTGTGGGCGGACGTTTCGTATCCTCTAAATCTTTTAATTCTCAATAATTAAATTTTCTTACGATGTTTTCTGTACAGCCGATCACGTTGTCGCTTAAAATTGCAATTAAAATTTCAGCCGTTGGCGGGGATCAAATTCGGGTTACTGTATCGTAAAATTTACGGCTAAAGCTAGTCCCTGGCTTGCCTGCTGCGTTCAATATTTTAACTTCCTAGATTATTGGTAATTGTTATCTTTGTCGATTTTACACAAGAAAGAGTATAAAAATATTGTAATTTGTTAGCTGCTTAGAAAATATAAAAGCACCATTAGTATACGTGCAAGCTAAGTAACATTATTACCTATCAACTAAACAACACAACCCATATGTGGAAAGTCCTAGGTAATATGTATCATGTAAGTACCTAACAAACACTGAGACATGTGAAAATGATTTAGTGGCTGCAGCACGAATGAGTCGGCTTGGCTACGCTCGCACAGTATACCAGCGTGAAATAGCAAAGTCATGATAATTACATAAAAACTCTGCTTAAATAATGGCAACATATTACCAGTATGTATGGAGCATAATGAGAACAAAGCTCTTTTTGATGGTAACAGTATACATCTACATAACGTTACGTCTGTTATACCCGAGAGAGGCAAATTCCTAAAAGCAGCGAGTTACTCGGATCATGTTTAGCCATAAAATATGGGTTTAAGTGGAAAATCGAGAAAGAAGTCACAAACTCAATAACCCATTTGCCACCTTTTATGACATGTTAGGCAAGTAACATAGTTGGCATAATATTCTTTTTTTGACCATTAAATCCCAGATCAACATTGCACCGGTACTGGTAATATGATATTTCATTTTGTCTTCAGGGATGAAAAACTTCTGATGAGATACATTTATTTGGAATCAAAAATCAAGTAACTTTTATATCCGACCTATACAAGATCCATAAAAAACTTTCATCTTCAAAAAATCCGACCCTTTATCATAAAACTTCAAATCACGTTTCATATAAAATCAGGCTGAACCCTATAAAATTCGGACAAAACCAAAGTTGTGGAAAGATTATTTTCATAAAAGCAATTAAACCTATTATTTCCATTTTTGTAGAAAGTATGACAGGTACAAGCGTAAGTTTTTAATTTTATTATAAACTTACTTTTATTTATAATATTAGAAATTATCTTATTACTTTTTGTTTTGGAAATGACCTTCATCCAAATGTGTTATTTTCTTTTTGAACAGTAACAGTTCAAACTGTAGTATTTCTGTAGTTTAGAGCCTTTTGATAGTTTTTATGATGATAATGTAGGAAATCTGCAATCTGTGATCAAATAAAAGAGCACCCCCACTAATACATTGGTTTTGCTAGACCACAAGTTTTAGCAAATTTTTCTGATTTCCACCTGATTCATAAAAATTATGTAAAGCTTAGAGCACCAGTGATTATTTTTTAATATTATATTCCAAAATATACTTAAGTGTTCTTGTCAAAAATTAAAAGAAAAACCTAATAAAAAGGATTCAGATGGAAAATGCAAACTTCTTCTTTAAATGCCACTTTAACATGTGTTACCAGCTTACGAGCTGATCGACGAACAATGTTCGAACTGTTCAGCTGATCCGTGACTGGTGGCGGAAACCCTTAGCAATAACGAAGCCATATCTACCAGACTTGTGATGGGAAGCAGCACACTGATGCGAGGGAATCGGCTTTGAATTTACTAAACTACCTGCAGGCTTACTCCCGAAATTGATTTTTTGAATTGAACTTGATTCGGTTTTCGATTCGAACTTACTTTGTTTCGATTCTGTTTTCAAAAGCTTACTCCTTAGCCAATTCAAATCGAGAAATAAAATCTATCGAATACGGTCAATCTTTATCAGCGCCAATGAAGACATTCGGATTTTTTTATTAATTTGAGAATTCACTCCCTAAATATTATGTTTAGTATATAAATGCTAAAATGCATGCTAATATGACCTTTATAACCATTAAAAAAATCTGCTCGTCTGTCTGGGCTAATCTTTGGAATGGCCATGGACAGCAATGCCAGGATATTTTATCCGAAACACTTGAAGATTTGTTTTGTAGAGATGATTTATTAAATAACTGTCCTTTAAGTATTTAAATCTAAATAACGTCACATTAATAGATCCTATCCTTGCAAAACCGCGGCGGGTTGCTAGTGCTTATATAAATGTAATATCAGGAATTTGAAAGTGCAATGTAATGCTCTTTAATTTTATTGTTTTTTTTTTATTATACTAGTGGTATTACATTAACCATTGCCAAATATGCCTGAAGACAGCTTTAAGGTCTTGTCAGTAGGCCTTTTGTTCCTAAACATTGTGTAAGGTTTGATATATAATAAATTAAAAAAAAGCAGAATAGCGTAAAATACCAGTATAATGTTGCTCTATTTCGTACGTGTTGGGAATAGGAGACCCTTTTTAACCCAGGGTAACAACTATAAAAAATTTCAGCGCTGCCGCAGCGTTTCCGTAGCGTAATGCTGATTCATTGACTTTTCGTTGCCACAATCCTACATTTTATTGTCCTTTAGGTATTTATTGCGGTATATTGTTTTGAAGTTTCAAATAAAGGTTCTTTGTTATTTTTATATTTTATTATTAGGATATAGGATCCATCGCTTGGTGATCTGGAACTTTCCGTTTTTATGTGGGACTTATAAAAAAAGATTGTGTCCTTTGCGTTACTCGCATGCATGTCGTAAAAGGCGCCTTGTGGGATATTGGGTACGTGATTGTGTAGGCGTTGCTAGCTATCTACCTAATAAACCATTGACAATTTGGAAAGGCGTATATATAACATAAAATAACATAAACACTCACGCCTGTCACCCAGAGGGGTAGGCAGAGACTACGGACTTCCATTTGGCACGATCCTGACACACTTCTCTCGCCTCCTTTACATCCATATATCTACACATACACGCTCGTCGGTTAAGGGTACTCTTAATCTGGCCCATTTTCAATATATCGCCGATTTGGTCGATAAACCTTCGTCTAGGGCGTCCCTTCCCGACTCTTCCGTTCACTTCTGCAACATAAATTTGCTTTGTCACTCTTTCCCCGTTCATTCTTTCTACATGAACAAACCACCGAAGCATTCCTTTCTTAATCCTGGTCAAAACGTCATCTTGCAAACCACACTTTTTTCTTATCACACTATTTCTCACCCTGTCATTCAGATTCAGCCCTAGCATACTCCTTAATGACCGCATTTCTACAGCATTTATTCTACTCTCATGCTTCTTCTGCCAGACCCAACTTTCACTACCATACATTAAAGTAGGGACTAACACAGCATTATGAATTGCCAAACGTGCCTTTTTTGACACATTCTGACTCTTCATAATAGCCCCATTCACTCAATTTCCTGCGTTCACTCGTCGTTCTATATCCTTATCATATCTACCATCCCTGCTAAATAAACATCCTAAATACACAAACTCATCCACTTGCTCAATCAACTCCCCTTCTATTCTTATTTTTCATAACGTTTTACTTTCTTCTCTTTCAAAAGCCATCACTTTCGTCTTACTTGCGTTCACTTTCATACCCCTTTCTTTTAATGACCAGTTCATTAAAGTAACCATCATTTGCAACTCGGCCGCCGACGATGCAAATATGACTTCATCATCGGCGTACAAAAGGCATTTGACGGTTAACTCACCCATTCTCAACCCACATTCTTCAACTTTCAAAGTTTGGAAACAACTGTCTATAAATAGGTTAAACAGCCACGGGGAAGGTACACAGCCCTGTTTGACACCTTTTTGGATGCCAAACCAGTCAGAGTAGACCCCGTTGATCCTGACACAAGCACTAGAGTCCTATAAAGAGACCTTAATGCCTGTATCAAACCAGCGCTCAACCCAAATGAGTTCATTGTTTGCCATAACACATTCCCGTCCACTCTGTCATAAGCCTTTTCCAAGTCCATGAACGCACAAAAAACTTTCTGGTTTTTGGCCAAAAACTTCTCCGCAATCATGCGCATGGAAAAGACTTGATCCGTACACCCCATCTTCTTTCTAAAGCCAGCTTGCACATCCCAAATTTTTCCATCAGTTTCTTCCATAACTCTTTCAATTAACACCTTAGCATACAGGTAACCCACAATGCTAAGCAAGCTAATGCCACGGTAGTTTTTACAGTCCTGCTGTGACCATTTTCCCTTATATATTGGGACTATAACGGCTTTGCACCAGTCTTCCGGTACCCGTTTCAGTTCCCAACATAAATTAAACAAGGTGTACAGCAGACCTGCCACCACTCCCTCTACAGCCCTTAGCATTTCGAGTGATACTTTATCATATCCGGCTGCCTTACCTGCTTTCATGCTTTTCATTGCTTTCATTATTTCATCTACACTTATCTACCTACCTCTATCCACTTCTTTCGGAATTTCTATTTCACTTAATTTAGACGACTCTTCACTCATAAACACGCTTTCAAAGTATTCCTTCCATCTCTTTAAATTAGAGACTTCATCATTCAGCATACAGCCATTCTCGTCTCGTATAGCATTCATTCTAGGCTGTATTGAACTTCCTCTGGTAGTTCTTACGAGTTTCCAGAACATTTTAATATTTGCCTGGAAGTTATCAGATATCCTTCTATCATTCTTATCCGTTCTTTCTTGCTTTTCCTTTCAACAACTTCTTTTACTCTCTTATTTATACGTCTAAGGTCTGCCTTTTCTTTCAATCTCATCAATCATACCGCTAAATTACCAGCTTTGGTTGCTAGTAAATCTGGCCATGCTCTCTTCTTTGCTTCAACTTCCATCCGTACCTCATCATCCACGACAACGTATTATTTTTCTTTCATTCGTTCTCTTAGTTACCACATACTTCGGTGGCTGCATCCAACAAATCTTTCTTGACATTATACCACACAGTCTCAAGCCTAAATCATTCATACACAATTCATCCATACCACTTATATTTTCTCTCAGTCTACATTTGAACCTCTCTTTCACACCTTCATCTTGTAACCTTTCTACTCTTATACACTGTAACGTAGTGGTAGGCACAGATGTCCGATGCCGCCAACGCCTGAATAGACCATTAATTCGGCAAGAGACCAAGTAATGATCCGTCCCTACGTTGGACCCCCGATAAACCCTTGTATCTACCACTGCGCTCCTCATTCTTTCATCCACAATTATGAAATCTATCATGCTTCTATCATCACCTCTTTCCCATGTATACATGTGAATCCTCTTATGGCGAAAGAAAGTGTTCGTCACAAAAATATTCTTTTTCACACATACGGTGAGGAGGTCTTCACCATTTTCATTTATACTTTCATCGCCAAACGTTCCTAATATCCTTTTATAACCAGACCTCTTCACCCTAACCCTTCCATTAAAATCTCCTAACATAATAATATTTTCATTTACCTTACATTTCATCAACACCATCCTTACCATGTCCTTATTATGTCATTATATATATACAGGGTTATTTTGCAATAACCGGCCAAATTTGCAGAGAAGGTTTAGCATAAGTAATATAGACAAATGCTGAAGAAACATTTATTAAAAAAATCTGAAACATTCTGTACCTTTTATCTTTTAAATTCAAAATGCGTAGTAATGCATTATTTCAACTGATTTTACTGCGCACGCACACAATCATAAGGGTTGATCGGTAGGCAAAAACGTTGTTGCCCATAAATCACATTCAATTTGGGATAATTTCAAATAAAAATAAAAGCCTTATTTAGGGTAAAAGCCGGATAGTTGCCCCACTTTTTAAAAAAAGCTCTATTTAAAAAAATATTTAATTGCTGAAAGTTATGCAATATGTATCTCAAAACATAGGTGTTTTATCTTCTATAATAGCCTATTTTTGTAAACAAAAGTAACATTGGTTTTGAATAAATCCTGTTTTATTTGACCTCTTAAAAACGGATAGTTGCCTATGGTGGCGGATAGTAGCCTAGCGTAGAAAATGCTTCGGGGGATACTTGCCTCGTGCGGGGATAGTCACCTCGATATATATTTTTTGGATAGAAACAAATTTAAGTAATCTTTATTATTTATTTATCAGTTTTTATAATTTACCGAGATCTTTTAATAGGAACAACTTAAAATATTAATTAACATTATTAAATATTTTTCAGTTTTAATGTTTTAAAATATAAAAATATTATTCAAACTTAAAGTTATGTAAGTTATTAGCAAAATATTAGCATATATCTTAAAGTGCTAGGCTCTCTTCTGTCCAGCTGATGTGGCGTGTTAAAGTCACAGTAAATTGGAAAAAACAAGAAAAGAAAAAAATCTGCCTTTGCTCGTTAAAGAATTCATAGATAGATATTCAATAAAAATTACTTACCAAAATAATATCAACGCCTGTCAAAGTTTCGCCGCAGAAGATTTTCGCTCATACGGACAAAACACTTGGGCCTACTCCGATGGCTTACACGGCACTGAGGCCTGCGGGGGTCACTTCTTATTGTAGTCAAGCGCTAACACAACTTATATTCCTAACATAGTGTATTCAAAACCGGGGCATGTATCCGTCTGAGGCAACTATCCGGCTTGTACCCTACTCGTATTTTCAAAACCTGTAATAACGATTAAAGTAAATTAAGATTAAGAGTAAAGTCGAAAGGAGGTTAAATGTGGCCTTATAACGAGTCCATTCACAATATTTAAGAACGCGCAATATTTAGTAACGCTGTATAACATACCCCAAAAAAATAAAAAAATATTATTATTTTCACTGATGTGCAAACCCTATTTCAGTAAAATTAAAGAGTAAACTACAGAATGTACCTACATTTCTACCTAATTCGCGGAACGACAAAAATTTTAAAAGACCTAACCTAACGAAACAACCTAAACGAACACTTACTTTTTCATAATAAACGAAAAATTTACAGAAACGACTCAAAGTGTGCTTTGAGCCGTTTCTGCTTTTCCGTTTCTGCCGCCTTGCTCAATACACAACCTCGCTCGTTGGGATATGGCTTGTGTATCATTTCGCACCATCGTCGGTGTTATTGATGCGAAAACCGATCTAACACGCTGTTCCATCTCGGCAACCGTTGGGCAATCGGAGAAATACACTCTGTCCTTCACATAACCCCACAAAAAGAAGTCCAAGTGTGTGAGGTCCGGAAAACGAGCAGGCCATAGCACCGGTCCCCCGCAGCCGCTCCATCCTCGCGGAAAGCGAACGTTAAGATATTCTCGTACGTTGCGAGCAAAATGTGCCGGAGCTCCATCATGCTGAAACACCATGTTTCTTTGGTTCTCAAAGTAACCCCAGTCAGCCACAGGAAAGTCGTCAATCGCCTCTTCGAACTCCGTTTGTAAAAACGTTAGATAGTTGCTACCATTCAGACGTGATGGCAGCCGCCACTGGTGTTTGAATCTGCCCTGCCGTGAAGCATGTGGATTCACGCGAGCCCAAACGTGATCGTTATGCATATTTGAAAGTCCTAACCTCGTGAATGTTGCCTCGTCCGTCCAAAGAACATAGTTTACGTAATCAGGGTTTTCCTCTAACTGCCTGAGGTACCATTCGCAGAAGTTCCTCCTGGGTGCAAAATCGGAGGGTATCAGCTCCTGTGTACGGCGATAGTGATAAGGGTGATGATTGTCGTCACGAAGAATTCGCCAAACTGCAACACGGTTTATACCGAATCTTGTTCCGGCTCGGCTCGTACTTGTGGTCGGCTCTTCTTCAAAATGCTCTAACACTAATTCAGCCTGCCTGGCGTCGACTGTGCTTGGACGTCCACTCCCAGTAGACCGATGAAAAGAGCCGGTGGAATGTAGTCGTCTTGACATGTTCAGAAAACACTGGTACGAAGGCAGCCGTCGCCGTTCAGTGGGGGGGTCTACCATCGATTAATCGTTGCCGATACAGTTCGCGAGCACTATTTAAATTGCTATCTTCATGGCCTACGCATAACATCATATCGTAATATTCCGAGTTAGAAAGCATCGTTATTTTGTAAAAAATGTTGGAAAAAAAAACTCGAAACGGTTGTAGGATATCGATTAGAAGATTTGGAATTTACAACATATTTTATTTTCCAACTTGACATTTTTTGACATCCTTGTATTGAGGTAGCAAGCATTTATAAATGAAAAATAGAAAAACTATTAAAGTAGACAATTATTAGGTAAAATACGTGCATAGGCCTTTCCGTTAAATAATCTGGTTCTCTGACATGACAGCTTACCAGGGTTAACAAAATTTTTGTCTTTGATAATTAATTATATTTTTACGGGGTATTTTGTAACACGTTGTATATTTCGACTTAAGTTTAAAATTTGGCTACTCTTTGAAAAATAACCCTGTATATATATATATTTGCAATGTATTTATTTCTATAAATTAAGATTCATATGATTAGGGTTATTCGGAAGGTACTAATTAAAATGCATTCCGTTTATGGCACTAAAACCTAAAGTAATCAACCAGATCGTGTAATCTACGCGATGTCGATAAACATATTCACCCCTGTTCACGTGATTACCCAAGGTAATTTATGGTATTAGCACGGCTTTTGTATAACTACTTGAAAGAAGTTTACGAAATTTGGGGGAAAATAATTTTGTCTAAAATGAAATGAATATATTTCATTAATTTATTAACGCAATTAAATTAAAATGAACATGAACAAAACAAAGATCCTGTGTAACGTCCATTTCATACCGTTGAAGTTGTTGACGAGTATGTTTACCTGGGACAAATAGTCCGACTAGGTAAGTTCAACTTCGACGAGAGGTCAATCGACGGATTCAACTTGGTTGGGCACTGTTCGGAAGATTACGACATATCTTCTAGTCAGGTATGCCTCAAAACCTGAAAACAAGATTGTACAACCAGTGCGTTTTGCCAGTGATGACTTAATAAAAATGAGGATATCCACAGTAGAACCAGAGTAACCGACATACAGAAAACAGCCCAACGGATTAGTAAGCTGAAGTCGCAACGGGCTGGCTATTTATCTCGAAGAACCGACAACCGATGGATGCAGGTGGCTCAGGACCGTGCTTTGTGTCATTCCTTAGGGGAGGCCTATGTTCAGCATTGGACTTGTGAAGGTCTGAAATGAATGAATTAATAATTTTATTAATTACTGCCTATCGAAAACCTACTGCTGATTAAAAGCCTCCGCAATTGATTGCCTCTTTAGCAGGATAGCTGCCACGATTGGCAGCCGAGTCGGCAACCGCAGTTCTTGTATTATTTTTGATTTGTTATCACCAAGATGCTATTGCCCATCTGCAGTGTCATTTCCCTCTGCCGCCTCTTACAACACCCACGCGATGATATTAAGTAGTGAATTATAGAATATCAATATAGAAGTAAAAAACGAATATAAATGCTGCTAAGATATATTTACATTCACTTAAAGCTGCTCTTACCATTTACACTCAAGGAGACGTCGACTCTTTAAGTGGTGCTATTGCCAGACTGAATTTAAGTTGACGGATCTTTATTATTAGACTCGCAAATTTAGTATTCAACTATCTAAAAGACATTGTAAAAACTCGCATAAGAACCAACATATTTTTGACAATTACCAAAATTCTTATCCTTAATTATGCATTAGATA
Organism: Parnassius orleans; assembly: GCA_029286625.1. Classification (NCBI taxonomy): domain Eukaryota; kingdom Metazoa; phylum Arthropoda; class Insecta; order Lepidoptera; family Papilionidae; genus Parnassius; species Parnassius orleans. Next base: position 1,870,514 of record JAGSMP010000210.1, on the reverse strand, counting down.
ACATTCATTAGATAGTAACGGACGCTTCTGAATTGTGAAATCAAAATAAAAAGGACTTTTTAGATTTTGAACTTTGTACCTATTTTTTAATACTAATGTGCTTTTATAGTCTCCTGTAATTTGGCCAATCGCACAATATCAAATATATCAAATATTTCAAAATATATCACATATTTCAAAAATATTATGAAAACGTTAATATTTTAAAATATACCTCAGATTAATATATGCCAAAAGGAACTGGGATACATTGAAATCATCTGTTTTCATTTAAAATAACAATACTATTGTACTCTCATTGGCCAAATCAGCATTGTGCCACATGAGTAAAGAAACCGTACAGAGGCAAAGCTTCTAAGGAGCTGTCAAAATTTTTACCAGCTTATGTTTATCAGCTTTTATTATATACTTAAAATAAAATATTTGTTTATTAACTACTTATACTAAATATTTTGTTTATAATTTTTGTTCTTCAACAGTTTGTTGTGCCTTTAAATTAAACGGTAAATTATGAATCTAATGTAAAGTTTATTAATAATCTATTGGAAAGCACTCGCATGGCATACCAAATGTAGTTTGGTTAACCCAAAAGAGCACGCTTAATAAGCGTTTCATTTAATTTGATGAAAGATTACATATACCTGGGTCAAGTAATTTCCATAGAAGATCAAATGACGAAAGAAATTAACCTCAGGATCGCAACAGGTTGGAAAAAATACTGGTCATTAAAAGAGATCGTGAAGTTCAAAGACTTAAGCATGTCAATAAAAAGAAAAACATTTGATACTTGCATTTTACCTTGTCTAACATACGGATGCGAAACCTGGACCCTCACAAAGGCATTAAGAGAAAAACTTGCTGTAGCACAGAGAGCAATGGAGAGGAGTATGACCGGCTATAAAAGACAGGATAAGATCAGAAATATTGACCTAAGGAATTTAACAAAACTTACCGACATACTCAAACGAATCGATCAACAGAAGTGGAGATGGTCAGGACATATGATGCGTGAAGAAGTGGGAAAGTGGAGCAGGAGAGTAACGGAATGGTACCCAAGGGACAGCAAAAGAAGACGAGGAAGGCAGCACACAAGGTGGGAAGATGAAATAAAACTAACAGCAGGACCAAACTGGAGAAGGGTTGCTCAAGATAGACAACAATGGAAATCGTTGGAGGAGGCCTTTGCCAATAGGCACGCCGAACTAAGAGACATTTTGTAGTTAGTAGATTATTTTATTTTTAGTTTTTATGTTAAATGTTATTAGATCAGAATAAAGGGCTTTATTATTATTAATATTCAGCGTAGTTTTGCTATGTTTAGCTAGAGGGCGTCACACACGTGCGAACTCAAAGTTTTTGTATGCAAATGTTCCCTATTTCCGCTCTATGGTATATATATATATTGGTATGAATAAAATAAATACCTAATAACAACCTGAGTTTTATTTACCATATAAGTGCTAGTCTAAGACTGAACTGCTTACATTAGCAATAACATAGTAATTTTCATAAAATAAAACGTAGCCACAAGTTTCTACCGTCAACTGTATGCCAACCAGCGCCAAAGAACAACAGGTCACCACAGCAGAGTGCTCACTCAACAAACTGATGAAGGAAATCAGAGCCTGTGCCGGATATCCTATTATGAAGTCGAAAAGGCAATTAAGAGCCAAAGATGGAGAAGTCCCGGGACCAGACAAAATTACTAACGAACTTATTAGGGGAAATATAGAAGAACTGACTCAATTTTACAAAGATTTTTAACGAAATCTTAACAAGTAGCCAAATTCCAAAACAATGGACTAAATCTCACGTAATCCTATTATACAAAAAAGCGATAAGGAAAATATAGAAAACTATAGACTGATAGGCCTTATGTCAAACGTATACAAAGTTTTGCAAAAGTAATGCTAAACAGAATTAGAAACTGTTAGATGAACAACAGCCAGTCGAACAAGCAGTTTTAGGAAAGGATTTTCAACAATTGACATACATATCCATACGATCAAACAGGTACTAGAAAAATATAACGAATACAATAAAAACATTTATGTAGCTTTTATAGACTATGCCAAGGCCTTCGATAGCTTAAACCATGAATATATTTGGGAAAGCCTAAATCAACAAGGAATACCAGCGTGTATACTAAAATCTAAAGAACATCTACAGACAGTAAGGCCAGAATCCAGTTGGAAACTTTGGGAGATGAATTTAGCATACAAAGAGGCGTGTAGGGAGACCCTTTATCCCAAAATTGTTCTCTGCTGTGTTAGAAAATATCTTCGGCAACTTATACTGGGATAAGTATGGCATCAATATAAACGGTCAAACTACACCATTTAAAATTTGCCGACGACCTGGTATTAATTGAAGAACGTCCCAAAAATCTTGAATATATGATAAATAATTTAAATGAAGAAAGCATAAAAGTTGGACTAAAATGAACACTAACAAGACCAAAATAATGATAAACAACACAAAATTTAACATCACAATAAACGGCGATTCTCTAGAATATGTGAAAGATTATATATACCTGGGTCAATTAATTTATAGAAGATCAAATGACGAAAGAAATTAAAGGTTGGAAAAATACTGGTCATTAAAAGAGATCGTGAAGTTCAAAGACTTAAGCATGTCAATAAAAGAAAACATTTAATACTTGCATTTTACCTTGTATAACATACGGATGCGAAACCTGGACCCTCACAGGCATTAAGAGAAAAACTTGCTGTAGCACAGAGAGCAATGGAGAGGAGTATGACTGGCTATAAAAGACAGAATAAGATCAGAAATATTGACCTAAGGAATTTAACAAAACTTACCGACATACTCAAACGAATACGTGACAAAGTGGGAAAGTGGAGCAGGACAGTAACGGAATGATACCCAGAGACAGCAAAAGAAGACGAGGAAGGCAGCACACAAGGTGGGAAGATGAAATAAAACTTACAGCAGGACCAAACTGGAGAAGGTTGCTCAAGATAGACAGCAATGGAAATCGTTGGAGGAGGCCTTTGCCAATAGGCACGCTCGAACTAAGAGTTTTGTAGTTAGTAGATTATTTTATTTTTAGTTTTAATGTTAAATGTTATTAGATCGGAATAAAGGGTTAAATGTTATTAGATCAGAATAACTTATATTATTATTATTAGCGTCACCTATTGGGAATAGCTGAAATGTTTTCTATAAATATTCAGCGTAGTTTTGCTATGTTTATTTAGAGGGCGTCACACGTGCGAACTCAAAGTTTTTGTATGCAAATGTTCCCTATGTCCGCTCTATGGTATACAGAGTATTTTTGAAACTCCGAAAACGAAGACAGATGATAGTACTAAGGATACCTATGATGATGGGTCACAAAGAAATTCGATCCCGAGGAAAAAATCATCTTTTCACAACGTTTTATTAACTTTATTACGCTCCATCATGTTAGTATAGTTAATTGAAACAATATTTCTATACTAACATGATGGACTAAACAATGTTACGTTTTGTGTTTTGTTTGTTTTAATAATGCCTAACGCGTAGGTACGTTTATAGTGCTCGTGAATACGGCAACATGTTAATGTGCCTTGGAGAATCTCATAAGGCCACGGAGGATCGGTAAGCTGTTTTATACCTAATTTTTAAAAGTAACTTAGTACTGAACTGATCTGAATAGGTACTTAACTGAATACATCAGAATAATAAACATACCTACACAATGGATAAAAAGCATGACTCTAACCTGCTTAACATTTTATTTAAGTATTTTTTCATTAGCGGGGAATCGAACCAGTTATTTGGTTTATTTAACCTGTGAATTCGAATTAAAGTGGCTACGTGGAGACAAGCAAAGTGGCAAAATAGTAGGTTAAGTAAATAAGTTAGGTATTTAGACAAGTGTTGTAAATTATTAGGTATTGTGGTACCATCATTGGTTGCGGGCCGCGCGAATTCGGCGTTTGCGCGTACATTGACCCTAGTTAGCTGATTGTAATTCAGTAATTCCTGCTGGTTTTATGTTACAGTATTTTCATGATTTTTTGTGAAATATCGTTTCAATTAACTATACTAACATGATGGAGCGTGAATAAAGTTAATAAAACGTTGTGAAAAGATGATTTTTAATGAAAATTTATTGACAACAAAATTGCCGGCAAACTTCTTGAACATTGACCTTGACTGCGCAGAGTCGGTTTACATACAAAAATGCGTGCGCAAACCTTCCCCACTACGCTTATTGTTCAAGATGTTTGCCGGGAACTGGACAAATGATTTCAAGATTCATACTAAAACTAGTAAATAATTTAAGATAAATTTATTTAAAGTAAATTTTCGCAATGGCGGCCATTAACTTCGATACACAGTCTACATCGTCTTAAAAGTTTTAGTATGAATCGTGAAATCATTTGTCCAGTTCAACAAACATTTTGAACAATAAGCGTAGTGGAAGGTTTGCGCACGCATTTTGTATGTAAAACCGACTCTGCATTCAAGGTCAATGTTCAAGAAGTTTGCCGGCAATTTTGTTGTCAATAAATTTTAAACAATAAGTAAAGACACTGGATGTTATTTTTGCTAACCTGAAGCATTTACTATCTTAGTTTAGCCCTAGAAATGATAAAAGATTTTTAAATCAAATTAACTATTCAGGTAGTTTCTGCCTGAGTAACTTCAGAAGTCTGTAACAGAAAAACTGGCCTATTAAGTGTCATTTTTTATGTTATTATGAAAGATTAAGGTACTGCCAAGTTTTAAAATTAATTAGAAAGTATGAAATCATTTATTACTATTTTTCATTTAATGTTGAAAATTCAAGCCCCACTCTGACAGAAAATTTTAAGTTTCGATTAAAATTATTGTATCTTCGGTGAATGTTAGAAGCTAATTAATCCATTTCTTGTAATCCATTTCTTGTTACATATAGATAAAAATCGGATAGTCTAAGACCACGAGATATCGTATTCGTGTGCAATAACTTTGGATAAACAAAAACAATTTTTGAATAAAATATACCAAATGCGCTGACTTCAGCGTGTAACAAACATTTGTTCTAATTATTTTATTACATGTTTTTGATATTTAAAGCAAGATAATACTACTGACGTACGAGATCAAAATATTTGTATAACAATGTTCCCAATGGCCGCTCTATAAACCTTTGAATCTCTTTGGTTTCATCTGTCACGTTTTATGGATCTGCCATATCCTATTCTAATAATATTATTGGTCCACCCGAATTCGAGGCAGCAGCGGCTCAATAATAGCCGAGTGCTTTGTATCGTGTAAGAAACTATTTTGCGGTCACGATAAAGTTATCTCTTTTGCTTATCTCTGTTAAGGATTATGCTCATTTTGATCTTGATGTAGGCATTTTACGTAAATGAACAAACATCCAGAGTAGAAACATTATTATATTAAGCAGTAGTATTTATTCAGGTGTCACAGACACTACTGCCGTGCTTGAGTCAAATCCGCGGCCCATAGTTATGCAACTAAACGCTTAGTAAGTGAACGATTTACGAAGTAGCCATCTTATTAATATAGAAGTACTTTTACCCTCACGTAGTTGAAACAGTACATACATTACTGAAGAAAGATATAATCATCATCCTCGTATAACGAGGAAAACAAAAGATTTTGTCGGTTGGTATAAATAACATTGAGAATATATTCCAATGAAAGTGTTTTAATCGAGTTTACTAACTTATTATTCATAAGTAAACCCAATAAAATGTTATTATTGAAGGATAATATTTAAATTGTATTTAAATATTTACATTGTATTTAATATATGAAAATATGGGCGTTTTCAGTCCGAGCTTTTCAAGGGTACATACGGCCCTGTGTAGTGATAATGCTGTCAATTTAAATATACCTTTTTTGTAGTTTTTATTTGATAAAGTCACACTACTATATGTGTAGGTAAACTCGACCTGGGTAAGACAACGCACGCACAGAAAATCAGAGTGAAATAACAGCATAATGCTGCTGTGTTTCGTATGTAAGTTAAGAGAACCAGAGACCCATTACGCTGGTAACGAGACATTCTATATAAGTCCTAAGAGGTGACAACGAATCTGCATTTATTTTTAATTCTAAATCAAAATGTAGGTGTCAATGGCCTATATTATCTACCAAGCATCAGATAAATCGGTTAAGAAAGCTGTCACTTTATTTGAATAGCGTATTACTGTACCAAATTCAATTTGTCATTAGTGTGCTTTAATCTCTGCTTATTTTTGCATGCCTGACAGTGAGTAAGTTAATACATGGTTTAATCTCGGCCTCCGTAATATAAAGCGTTAAGGCGAAGAAATCTTGACAAGCAATGTATTAAATGTAAATGTGGGTTATGAAAACACCGTGACTCAGCGCTTATTTTTTAATCTATAACGGTATCCTTATAACATTAAAAAGAAAATATAGGGTGGTGTCTTGCGTCGTGGAGGAGTTTAAGTATAAAAAATTTGAAGCATATAAATTTCACGTAAACAAATAAACAGATCCCAAAAATAATCTAATCCTATTGCTCGCACCGTAGCAACCATGTGTTTAATTACTACGTTTCCTAAATCCAAATTCATTACTACTACAAAATGTACACATGAATAGTCATTAATAGACTTTCCAAGGCCCCTACTGTACAGCTGATTAGGGGCTGATTATGTAGCAGCCTCATAGGGGGATTTTGCCACAGCTTCCACGCTTAGCTAGTGAGTTGGCAACCGCAGTTTTTTATTATTTTGAGTTGTATTCAAGAATTTTATGCTGAACATTTCCTGTTTCTTTTGCCTCTGTCGCCTCTTACCACACCCACGGAATGTTTTGGAGTTGTGGATTTTCTTACGCCGCTACTAGACGCCACATCAATGTTATAAGGATGTAAAGTTGTTTTATGAAGTCTGTTTATAGGAGAGTTAATTTCTAGAACTAATATCCCGATTCTGAAAATTTATTTTACTGACTGAAAATCTCACAATTACCCGTGAAAAATAGTTTAGAGTATGAAACCAGTATTTGTGAAAATCGAGTCTGAGAATACGTCAGAAATTTAATAATTATTAATTGGTTGTTTATCGGCGTACGATTTGATATATAAATGAACACAGTGTATGTAATGCATAGGTACATATACTTATGCAATATAACTTTAGTTTTGATATAATTAATATGGCGTATGCTTGTCGCCATATTGAATTTTGATTACTGTCATGTCTTTAGTGACACTCACAATATTAAGCAAATCGATCGACGTAAGGATCTTCAAATTCGACCCACAGGTTTTTCCTGATGGTAAGTGGTTGCTGCGGCCCATAGACATCTACATCTATCCTCGATTACAAATCAAAATGCAGCTGCGTTGTCACCCGTGAGGACTAAGATAGAATGCCTCATTTCCAGTAAAAAAGCTATAAGACAATAAGACAAAGGCGACCCCTGCCACGCTATCTGTGAATTTCTGCAAGATTTCCATCTGGAGACGGCGAAACTGGCCTCGCTCTTTCTAACCGAGACACAGGTGTCCTCTCCGGCTGATACTTCGTCCGTCTCCTACCTGGGGCACAAGTTAGAACACCAGGGCTGGAGTTTGCGTGTAAGTCAGAGAAGACATCTATTTTCGACGCCTCGGCAGTCTTGAAGGTACGGTCCTGTCCATCCTATGGCTGCGCGCAGACAGCCACGACCATCCCCGCGTCTACAGGTGCCTTTATAGGTCCCATAGCGGTAATGCTGACACAGACCGACTCATTTACAACGTCCAAATGTCTGCAAACTCCGTGCTACAACAGATCCCATCCGCAGAAATAGTGATCCTCGGTGATTTTAACACTCACCACGCTGAATGGCTTGGTTCGCATTTAACCGATCATGCAGGTAGATCTGTTTATGACTTTGCCTTGGCATATGGTTTGACACAACTGGTTACTTTGCTGTTAGACCATCTGCTCACCTCACATCCGGATAGCTATCAGGTCTCCGTCAGTGCCGCTCTTGGCTCTTTGGACCATTGTCTGATCTGGAGTACGGTGCCACTCACGCTTCCATCGCGGCTGTGTTCTGCAGGTTGCCACCGTGTTTGGCATAATAGGTCAGTCAACAGGATGCGGCCATTTTTGACATCCTACCCTTGGGAGCTTCTTGCTGGATGATCCCAACGTTGTTGCTGATTCTTTCGCTGATGTGGTACTTCAGGGAATAGAACTTTTTGTTCCGTCGTCTCTAGTGCCTATTGGAGGCAGAACTAAGCCATGGTTTGGTCACTCCTGTAAAATTACTTCACGCCATAAGCAGGAGTGCTACCGGGGCTGGGCTGACGCATCAACGCCTCGGCATTATTGCACTGCCGGAAATATATAGATAGATAGTCAACTATGATCATTTTTGTACCTTGGCATGTGAATGATTTGATGTAAATTGTATTATTTTCAAAATCGAAAAGTTGTTTTAATCTTTTTTGAATACCACTTCCTATAAATCTGATTTGAAAATAAGTCCTTTAGCTACGATCTTCCTACTTGGGCCCATTTTTAGTCGTTATAGCTGTCAAACCGCGAACTCACTTATTATGCTCATTATCAGGAAAGCCCACGTATTGTGACGGGCAACCACGGACCCTTACCTCTACATTGTGCGTGGCAACACACTTGGCCAGTATTTTTTTTAACTTTTGGCCAGTATTTTTTTTAACTTTTAGACATCCAGACTTAAGATTTGTTTTGTTCAGAGCACGGGATAAAAAATAAAATTACAAACAATAATTTCAGTGGTTCTAACGGATACCCGTTATCGATTTTTTTTAAATACTAGTAATGCTATTAACATTACTAATATTCCCTTTAACCACTTCTGGTAAGCTTAAAATGCTTGTGTTAGGAGTGGTTCACGACAATAGTCGAATGGCGGATTCGAATCCACGACCTTTTGAGTTTGCGGTCCGCACCCTGCCATTAGGCTACTGACGCTTCCTTAATTTTGCTTAAATAATATAAAAATTTAAGGCAAGAGCTTCTTTGCTAAACTACCACGGGTCTCCTACGACTTTATCCTTTTAATAATAAGAAGAGGCCTATGCCAAGTGGTGGATTATTTATTATTTTACATTAATGGGAGATTTAACGTATTTAAAATCACCTTTAAATGTATAATATTAAGGTCATTAATAGAATCAGGAGTTACATTGCGAAAATGCGTTATAAAATTAAAGATATCATTGATGTATATTTCAGAAGTGTAATGGCGAAGTTACATAATCCATCATTTTATTAGTTAGAACTAAACGCTTAAATGCACAACTAAAACAATTTACTTGATTTGATTAATAGCTAATACTTTTCAGTAAAACCCTCTCAGAAATGAGAGGAGGCCTGTTCCCAGCGGTGGGACGTACATAGGCTGTAACTTTAACTAACTGTAACTTTTCAGTAAACTTTTCATATATTTAAAAAAACATATTACAAGTAAGAACTTTCCTTGATATAAAAGACGTATTTAGCTAGCAGAGCGGCCATTACTGGTCAGCTTAACATTGTATCACTTTAAAGCTTAAACTATCACGCTATTTTATTCCTCTGGAAGGAATTATCATGCGCCATCACACCACCTAGCTGCTTTAGCCATTAGTAATTAGTTATAAGATGTAGCTTTGCAAAAAATATTTTCGATAAATATTACTATCTATGCATTACAGCCTATAAAACCCAATGCTGATAATAGGATATTTGCCATAGTTGCCACGCTTGGCAGGAGTTTGGCAACTACGGTTTTTAATATTTTGATTTGATATTCTTACACCGCCACTACACGGAGACTATAAATATATAATTATAGTTGAATATAAGATTATATTGAAACTAAAAATATAATAACAGAAAGCGACAGTAGACAAATCGTAAGGTGAAGACCGCAAACTCAAAGGTCGCGGTTTCGAAACAGCCATTCGACTTGTCGTGAATCACTCCTATCAAAAGCATTTTAAGCTTAACTGGAGTGGTTAAAGGGAATATTAGTAACGTTAAGTAACTAGTATTTTTATTTTATAAAAAACTAGCGAACCACCCCGGCTTCATACCGCCAACCGCCAACAGCACCACCTACCGGGTGCAATTTTAAATATAAACCATCCAGGGACCCACTCAAACACACTCAAAAAAAATCATCACAATCGGTTCAGCCGTTTTTGAGTTTTAGTGAGACTAATGGACAGCAATTGATTTTTATACTATAGAGATAAACGAACGAATACATTATGAACTATGTACTATTAACGAAAATAATAAAACTTGTCTAATCTTCCAAGACGTTCCTGCGACTACTGTCGTAAACTAGTCTCAACACAAGCATTTTAAACTTGCTTGGAGAGTTTAATGGTATTTGTAATGTTAATAGCTAATAAAAACTAGAATTCTTTAAAAAAAAACTTACAGTTAGATGAAAGCTCTTCAGAGGTGAAAAGGCATTCTGCCTTTGTTTAAAATTTGATGTGAAAAACTGTTAAGAGCTTTTTATTTTTATTCGACAATATAAATAGTTTTGTTTTCAAACTTTTTTTTATAAATATAATTTATAGAGCGTCTAAAGAAGCTTTACAGGTCTTCTCTATTTTGCCTTTCTTAGCCAAGTCAATTAATGTTTTTTTTTTTCAATAAATGAAATAAAACCATAGGCATCTAAAATCATGTTTTTCTTAAATCAAATAGCCTTAAAACCTCATCAATCTGGGACTAGTCTGCTTCCCACGACGGAGGCGTACAAATTATAATTTCGCCACGTACAAATAAAAGTCTTTTTTTAAGAATGTGTCGTGTGGTTGCGGTGTCAGAGGATCTACTACTATATTTTGTTTTGTGGGTGCCGTAAGGCGACAATTGGAAATACCAGAATTTTTTATTAATTCGGATAGAGAGTTATACCATGAACTATTTCATTTATCAGATGCAAAATACACAAACCGGCGTATTCGTCCAGTACTGCGATCGTCAATACGCCTGTTAAACGGACCGATTAAGGTAATCCTTAATTCTACGGGATAGGCCCATGTACAGCTCTTGTCCAAGAAAAAGGAGAATAATAAACCGGCTGGAAATTAAATCATTTAGGCATTTAGGTCTTTAATTCTTCTATAGATTGTCTTAGCACAGATTTTGGAAGCTATTATGTGGAAATTGTTTTATTTCATTTTTGGTTTTTGTAATCGGTTTTAATTTTTTTATAGTTTTTCTTCATTAAAACAGGTGCCATCTGTTGGACAGTTTATAGGCATCTGAATTGATCCTTGTTTAAAAATCAAAATGCAGATACGCTGTCACCCCTGAGGAGCAAGATGAAATACCGTTTCCAGTAAAAGGATCTCCGGTTCTCTACCTCTACACTCACCGTACGAAACATAGCAGCATTAAGCTGCTATTTTACGCTGGTGTGAGAGCATGGTCCTACTTCTTTCAAGCCGACCTATTCGGGCTACAACCATAATATAGCTGCAGCGTTGCTGTACCAAGTTTAAACAGTTAGCTCAATTAACAGTTAAGAATAAATTAATACGTTTTAAACCAATGAAATAAAATTAGGGACACCATATTTTCAACTTCTAAAAATACCTATTGCTTGAGTGAATAAATCGTCCGTCTACTGAACATTACGAGATTGCTTTCATTTCCACGAAGAAAAAGCACAAACTCGTGGGAAATACTGAACTAAAGAGTGAAAATACTTAACATTGCGAAACGTTACTCATCAAGATGTACGAGTACATTCGAACTTTTATTAAAATGCTTAATGCGTTTCGTCTGGAGTATACAATATATTATTTTGCTATAATACAAAAATACACCATGCTTACTACAACATAATAATTGCGGAAGAAAATGCATCAAGCGTGTAAACAACTTTTTTTAATGTTTGATTGTCTGTAGACCTATGATTATCTCGATAAGAAAATTATGTTAGTAAAATATGGCCAACAGAAACCAACTATTATCCCCAAATTGCAAACGCGTTATCATCCATGAGGACTTAAATGGAATGGCTCATTACCAGTCAAAAGCGACATCGAGTTGCCAGACCGAGATACATTCCAATCAGCCAAGTCTGGAGCCTGACGTCGCTACCTGCCGGCGACAGATGGTATTACCTGTGGCAAATGTGATGTAGCCTATCATCGAGGCTGTCTGAACCTCTGAGAAGACTAAGATAACAGCTTCATGGATGTGCCCTGCTTGTAAAAATAAAGTTCCTTGCACTGGAGATAATTCCAACACACCGGTTTAGTGCCAAGAAGTTGGTGATTTTAGTACTAAAGTTATCGATATAGGATTAAAAATTCGTCTTTTTCGAAATGAGCTTAGTGCTATGAGGAATGTACTGAAGGAAGTCAGGGACAATATAACTATGCTAAAGGATACAGTTCTTGCGTGTAATATAAACCTGGAGGAAATGTATTGCAGAGTCACCAAGTTGGAAAACTATATGAAGAGCGTCTGATTAAGTGCGACACTAAAATACTAGAGGGCATGATTAGTGAACTCAGGGTCCAACTTAATGAGGGAGATCAGGACCTCCTAGCCAATGACCTGGAGCTATCGGGATTACCGGAGCAAAAAGGTGAAAACCCTATCAATACCGTGATGGTATACGCTAAAAGTTAGGTCTCGATATTGATCACCGCGAGATAGTTCGAGCGTGCTGGTATCTTGCGTGCATCTTATAATAATAACAATAGCGCTCGGAAACTCATGTCTACTGGACCCCGCAAAATTGTGGTGCGGATGAGTAGGCGTGCGGTTCGGGACGAGTTCCTACGTTGTGCGCGGGTGCGACGCAACGTAATGAGTGATTCACTGGGGTTTTATATTAATGAGCGGCTTACTCCCATCAATAGGAAATTGCTTGGAACGAAACCTGAGGCAGCAAAAACGGCAAGGGTGGTGGTATTCGTAAGGAAGGAAGACGGAAAGCCCGTACAACGCATCCGATCCGATACAGACCTAAGTCGTGTTTTCTGCTAACTCTGAGTTGGTTGTTTATAGTATA